>MU224766.1:2504464-2535612 GCA_018584345.1 Thuja plicata
ATATATATAAAGATGTTAGGGTTCGTATTTAGAAATTTTAAATAGTTAAGATTATAATTTTTTCTTTTATTATTTATTAAATGTTTTTTAGATTTTTATTAAAATAGATTGGATTTAGATGATGAGATATGAGTTTATTGAGAATAGATTAGATTTTATTCTTTTAATTAGATTCAATGATACGTTAAATAGATGATTATATTTCTTTTAAAAGATAAGATTTAATACAAGATTGTGTTTTAAACTTAGATTTTAATTTATGCATAGATTAATTGGCTAAATATTAATTTTTTTTAAAGATAAGTCTATAGTTGACAACAATAGTTTGTTAACACCGTTTTTAGGTATGTTAGTAGTTTTCTCTTTAAAATGTTAAGTTGTTAATTATCAGGGGATATTGTCATTTTATATATGTAAGGTTGTAATCATAATTTATTTTATTAAATTAATTTTTAAAACTTTAAGTCGTTATTATCGATAAGGGGGTCATAACAACCTCTTATCCTTGCAATAAACATTCATTAGGGTTTTGTTTTTACCTTTGACCGATCTCATGCAGAGTTGACTTTTAGTTAACCATGGTCAAACTTCCTCTGACAATCTCATGTTTTGTGCCCAGGTATTGATGGTACACTTTGGAGCCTTGATTTTCAGTTTTGGACCTTTCAAAAATGGTTGACCTTTGGGTCAACTCTTGTTGACTTTTGGTCAACTATCTTGATTTGCATGCGTGAGCCTTCCTAAGGGCTTAGCATGCCCTAGCAAATTCTTTTCACATTATTGGGGGTACAGTTGACTTTTGGTCAACTCTGGTTAACTTTTGGTTAACTATCTCAATTTGTGTGTTGATTGAAGTGTTATGCTTAGAGATCCCTGAAGGATAGTTATGTAGGTTAATCTTCATAGTTTGACTCTTTTGTTAACTATTTTTCCTCTGCACCGTTTAGCGTGCATGTGTTACTCTTGAGGTAGTTTAGTTATCCTTAAGCATGTTTAAAAAAAAATATTATGTGTTTTTGCCCAACATTTGGGCATTTCAACTTATGGTTATGCTATAAATTTTCCAAGTACAAAATAATGAAAGCACCATATATGACATTGGAACTATTTCAGTGACATGCACACAAAACAACTATGCATTGAAAATAGGGCATGTGTAAATTTTAAAAAAAATGTGGTACCAAATGTGTACTTAAGTATATTGACTTCAATTTTCACCTTGACATTGGAGATATTATACCATTTGACTATATGGAAGGAGGGATAATATAAGAGCTAGTTAAATTTGTTAGATCTTTGTAAAGGCTGAACAAGAAAAATAAAACACATATAAAGATATGTCTTCTTTGATTTATTTATATCCTTCATTCCTCAATCTTACACCTAGTTCTTTATCTTTCTCTTTTATGTGAGGTTCTAAATAATGGATCGTCTAAGAATGTGGAAGTTCATTTTTATTGACTTAGTTATCCATCCAAATTATACCTATGCAGTTCAATGTTATAAATGCTATATCAACAAGTGCTTTGTTGCATCACAAGCATGTTCCTCTATTTGAGGTGGATATCATTGTAATTTTTCTCATACCAAAAGAATTCATCTCTTGTTATGAGAGCCTAAGAAACTTCCTCAACACTAGAATCTTATGATCCCAGCTTGCAAATAGAAGGTACAAATTATACCATTTCATTTGTATTTTATATTACATTTAAATCTTTCTCCATTGAGATCAAATTGGTTTCATCAAGACTATCAAAATCTGAAACATAAAAACTATCAGAAGCCACCTGAAAGGAAAATTAAATAATAAATTTCAAATCACGGTCTCTTGCAATTAAAAAATTTGTTAGTCTTGATTCCTCTAGATTATATTATCTACCCTTAGTAATAAGGTCAATGCAATTGTTTTTGTAAGTTAAGCATAATACTTGAGTGGTGCTTCTATGGTGGGAAAGTGAAGATACTACGGAAAATGAATTTTATCTACAACCATATTTAAGCACTCTTAGATTTTCTCGGTCCTAATTACTTCTGTGAAGTAATTATTGCAAGACAGAGAAATTCCCCAAGGTGTCAACAAGTTAAAATTCTCTTTCATTCCATAGTGCACACTCACAAAATCTATTGAAGAAGGCACATGGGCTAAAATGAGAAATTTCTTACATAGTCACGTGTATCTATTAGAATTTAAATTAATTTAATTGCGTCGAGCCTCCTGTTCTTGGCACCTCCCTATTAGTTGTAGTCGGGAATAAGAAACTAGAAGATTCCATTTTGAATTATTTTTCTATGTTGCTCATGATGTACAATAATAGATTGAGAGTAAGGTTAATATTGATAGGTAAATTTGAAAAACCAATTTGATGGGAAATTTTTGCCAAAACAATAGGAGAAAAAAGGGAAGGGTATTTTGTATTTTTATTATTTAAGTTTTGTGAATAACATTTTAAATGTTATTTTTGAGCAAGTAGAATATTAGAGGAACAAACATGTTTTGAGTTTTGTGTAGAGAAGAATGATTGGTCTATACATTCTATAAATCCAAGGGACTAACAGTTAGAGAGAGCTCTAATAAACTCCATCCTTTTTTAGGTGTACCTCTAGATCACTATATGTTGATTTGTAATTAGTAGTTTGCATTTAATATTTTATTTCAGAGTTCCTATTTTGTTCATTTTATAATAGTTTATATTTTTCACTCAACAGAACCCAACAAATAAATTTTTATGTCTAATTGTGTGTTTTTATTTTTATTTTATTTTTTTATGCTATGCATTACCAATGATTGCCAAACAGAGCTGCAATCAATTTAGTAGTGCTATGATTTAGTCAATTGGGAAAGCACTCAAAGCCAACAAGAAAAATAACATTAAGTCCTATTGATAGTTGAACAAGAACTCAGAAGAAGTAAATTCATTTAGAAAAAAGAAAAAAACACAACAAAAGAACCCAACACAAAAAGAACCAGAGAGATGAAAAATCGCACGAAACCAAATAGAGGAAAAATTAATCCTCTTCCAGTTATCATTTATCATCTTGAGATTTTCTAGAAAACAAGTTCTATTTGGAGGATGGACAATAAGATGAACATCATAAGAGTTCCCATCCTTTCCCAATAGCATAACCACCTGGAAACTTTCTAGTCTAGGAGCACCCTTGAGAAGCAATTAAGATTGGTGGTCTCATTTCTTTTTGGGTGTGTAAAAGTGTTAAAGACCCTCTTGAAGGGAATTGTAATTATATAAGGTCATGTGGACCAAAAGTGGTTTGAATTAGTGTTTATTTCTGCTTTCTGTTAGGTAAAAGTAGTTCATCTTGGCTCATTAATGACATTGTACTTGATTATGTGGTCAAGTGGAAAGTTGATGTTTTTCATGTCTTTAGGGTCCTATGATACCCTAAGAGGTCTAAATAGGGTTAGTTAGGTCAAATTAGTTTTAAAACACTTGAAAATTGCAAATATGTAAAAGATGTCAAAATGTTGTTGTGCAACATTAGCAACTTTTAAAAGTTGCTGACAACATTTTTTTTTTGTCTTAAGGGTTTTGATGTTTAAGTTGTTTTGAACCCACCCAAGGAGTTAGGCACGTGTGTTGAGGGGATATAAGGAAGAAAAACCCCAATTTTAAGGGTTGGAATTCATTGTACAGATTTTGGGTTTTGGACCCAAGGAGTTTTTGAATGACAGAGTAGCAGAATTGAAGAAATTTGTTTTTTCTTATTATGCATGGATTAGATTTAGTACTGTGATCATTTGATACCATTTTTGGGCATGGTGTAAAGTCATTTCAGTAGTTAGTTTTCTCTGTAATTACTTGTCTTTTGGGTTTTGTAAATTAGATTGTTCTAGACAGTTTGTTGTCCAGTTCTGATAGAGAGGCAAAGATGTGGACCTAACTCCATTTAACACCATTGGTTCTGTATGGCCACTTGGGAATGGATACTATGTCCATGGAGCTTCAATAATCTAGAAGGTGGAGGTCTGGAAGTGTGTGCACCTATTTTTAAGGTCTTTCCCTAGGCGAGCTGTAGTTGTAGCCCGACTAGGAAGGCCAAGAAGAAGTGTTTAGGAAATGTAGGAGGGATGTTTTCATGAGGCAAAAAGGCCATGGATGCATTGATATTTGTTGTGCTAGTACTCATCAAAGAGAAGGAGTGCCCAAGAAACCAAGTCACCAATTTTTGAGACCAAAGGCCAAGAACTAGTCTAGAAAGCTTGAAAAAGCCCTATTTCTGAAACAGGGTGTACGAACCGGGTTGAGACTTGAGACCACCAAAATATTGAAGGTCTTGAATTGTAGGTGTGAACTTCCAAAATAAATTTTGAGGTCCTTTGAGGATTTTTCACTGAAAATGTGCATTCCTACTTTTTAGGAGGCCTAATTGAGGAAAAAAGGCTATAAGGCCTAAAAGATAGGGAATTGGTAAGCGATGGAGAAATGGTCTAACTTGGAAACTTAAGACCCATGTTGGGAGTCAAGATTGAATTTGAATGAGGCCATGGCCCTCTGACAATCCAAAATAATCATTAGGGCTTGGGAGGTATAGTTGAAAGGAGTTCTTGCAAAGAACAAAGAATGGAAACCTTATAAGATAGGAAGATTCTTAGGAGAGGGAAAGAATTGAATATTTCCAAGATTTGGAGGGTGGATTAAGGAAGCCCTAAGGGTCCTAGGAGTGACCTAAGAGTTAAAGACAGATCAAAGAGATATCTAAGTTTCTCCCTATCAGAGTGGTATCAGAGCTTAGGCTCAAGATTTGGGATAAGCAGTGTTGCAGACTAGAGAATCAAGTGGAGAGTCAAGTGCATCTAGCAAGATGGTGACCAATGCTGAATTGGCAAAGAAATTTGAAGAACAAGAAGAGGATAATATACTTCTAAGAGAAAGATTGAGCCAACTAGAGAAACTATTAGGAGAGGTGCAAGACAAGGTAGATAGAGTGAAGGACAAGGTAGACCAGAAAGAAGAAAAGGAAGATAAGGAGAAGGAGTTGGACTTAGAAGAAGAAGCACCTACTCCTAATCTGGTCTTACCAGAGGAACCCTTCTTTAAGGCACTCAACACCTTAAGTGGTAAAGCATTGGAGGGTGTACCACTTTTTAGTGGAAAAATGGATGCTGATCTAGTCATGGATTGGATAGATAGTCTTGAAAATCACTTTGAATGTGATGGTGTGGAAGATGCTCAGAAGTTGAAAGTGGCTAAGTCTAGGTTGAGGGGACAAGCACTTACCTAGTGGAAATATGTTTAGACTGAGAGAGAGAAAGAGGGAAAGAAACCTATTTTTACATGGAAGGGTATGTTAGCCAAGTTGAAGTAGACTTACCTACTTGATAACTATGAAGTTCAGATGCATAGAAAGAGACAAAACCTTAGAAAGAAAGACCTTGATGTCCAAGCATATACTAAGGAGTTCCAAAGGTTAAGCTTAAGATCCAAGATAGTGGAGGATGAGAGAATCAGATTAGATAGATATCAGAATGGACTCAAGTGGTCTATACAAGAGGAGATGAGTCTTACTACCCTAACCAGTGTGATACAATGTTATGAGATGGATTTGAAGATAGAAAAAAAAAGCAAGAGGAAACATGATCAGACCTTAAGAGGGAGAGGTAGAGGAAAAGAGAATAGAGGACATAGAGATAGCTTTGCTAGTAGAGGTAGTGAGTATAGATCTCAAGGAGAATCCAAATTGACTGAAATACTCAATGAGACTAGTGGAAGAGGCAGCATGAGTAGATGAAGATGATTCCAAGGTAGAGGAAGAGGAAGATTTGGAGGTTCAGGTAGAGCCTCACACTTTGCAAACATGAAATGTTTTCATTATAATCAACTAGGCCATCCAACCTATAGATGCCCTGAGAAGGCCTCTAGTTCACATGATGAAAAGAGGGTGAATTACCTAGCCCAAGAAGAGACCAATAGTATTAAAGCTCCTAAAATTAACCTTGATTCATAGAGTGGGGAGAATCTAATGATTAAGAGGATTCTCATAAAGGAACTTGCCAAAGAAGACTATAGAAGAGCCCTATGAATGGTTGGTCATGCCCTTTGGGCTTAGCAATACCACAAGCACCTTTATGAGGTTGATGAATGAAGTGTTGAAGGAATACATAGGAAGATTTGTAGTTGTGTACCTTGATGATATCCTCATTTTTTAGTAAGACAAAGGAGGAATACCTCCAACATTTGAGAATTGTGATGAAGAAAGTCCATGAGGAGAAGTTGTCCATTAATTTGGAAAAATGTGAATTAAAGAAGCATGAGCTGATCTATCTTGGTTTTGTGGTGTCACAAGGAACCTTGGAGATGGATCCTAGAAAAGTTGAAGCAATACTAAGCTGGCCTAACCCTACATGCAGCACTAAGGTAAGGAGCTTCCATGGGCTTTCCCAATTTTATAGGAAGTTCATTAGAGGTTTTAGTGAGATATGTGCACCAGTCTTAGATACAATAAAAGGTGGAGTAAAAACTAAATTCAAGTGCACTTCGGAGGCTAGTAATGATTTTGAGTGGTTGAAAAAGAGAGTGGCTACACAACCTATTTTGGTTTTGCCAAATTTTGATAAGTTGTTCACCCTTCAATGTGATGCAAGTGGTATAGATGTGGGGGCAATATTGAACCAAGAGAATAGGCCAGTGGCATTCTATAGTGAAAAGTTAAATGAGGCTAAGAAGAGGTATTCCTCTTATGACCTAGATTTATATGCATTCATGAAATGCTTGAGAAAGTGGAGGCACGATTTATTTCCAAAGGAATTTGTGGTTTATACTGACAATAAAGCTTTGAGTTTTGTCAATTCTCAGGAGAAGTTGAGCAATAGACATCTAAAATGGATGGAAGATTTGTAGGCCTATACCTTCAGTATAAAGCACAAGAAAGGGCAGTTGAATAAAGTAGCTGATACTTTAAGTAGGAGACTCTTGATAGTCTAAGAGGTTTAGCTACAAAGTATAGGTTTGGAGAGCTTTAAAGAGCTCTATGAAGGAGATGAAGACTTCTTGGAAGCATACAAGGTATGTACACATTTCAAAAACCATTTCCATTGTCAATTTGAAGACTATACCATTCAAATGATCTATTTTTTAGAGGAGGAAATCTATGTATTCCTAAGGGATCTATGAGGGAGAATGTGATACAAGAGAAGCATAATGGGAGTTTAAGTGGTCATTTTGGCCTAAACAAAAAACTAGAACTAGTACAAAGGTTCTATTATTGGCCTAAGATATAGAAGGACATCAGAAAGTATGTGGAGTAATGCTTGGTATGTCAGATTGCTAAGGGTGCCTCTTCTAATGTGGTTTTGTACCAACCTCTACCCATTCCTAATAGGGCTTGGGAATGTATTATTATGGATTTTGTTGTTGGGTCACCTAGGACCAAGACTGGTTTAGATAGCTTATTTGTGGTGGTAGGTAGGTCTAGTAAGATGATCCATTTCATTAATTGCAAAACCACCCATGATGCCAGCCATATTGCATATTTGATCTTTAAGGAAGTGGTCCAGATTCATGGCTTACCCATCAACATAGTATCTAACAGAGACGTAAAATTTATGGGTAATTTTTGGAAGACCTTGTGGACAAGGTTAGGAACTAACCTATCATTTGGGTCAGCCTACCAACCCCAAACTGATGGTCAGAATGAAGTTATTAACAGAGTGCTAGCAAATCTCCTTAGATGCTTGACAAAGGAGTATGGAGTGATGTGGGATCAGTTGTTACCATAGGAAGAATATGCCTACAATGACAGTGTTAATAGGACAATAGGCAAAAGCCCCTTTGAAATAGTTTATTGGCTACACCCTAGAGGTGTGTTGGAGTTAAGAAACTTGGCACATTAGGAAGGTAAGAGTGCATATGCAGAAGACTTAATTCAATCAATGAAGGAGGTTCATGACCAAGTAAATAAACAGCTCCAAGAAGCTACACAAAGACTAAAAGCCAAAGTTTATGAAGGAAGAAGAGATGTTCGGTTTGCTGTGGGAGATTTTGTAATGGTACACCTTAAAAAATCTAGATTGCAGAAGGGAGTCCCCACCAAACTTCAAATGAGGAGGATAGCTCCTTGCAAGATTCTTGCAAAATATGGAGAAAATGCTTATAAAATAGACTTGCCATCAGATTTGGAGCTATCACTTGTCTTTAATGTGCAAGATTTGGTGATGTATAAAGGGCCTACATCAATACAAACTGATTCATAGTCAGACAGCAAGTAAAACACAAAGGATGTTCAGCTTTCACCTACACCAACACCAACAGCTGTGAAGATTTTGGATTCTAGGGTGAAGAAAAAGACTAGACAGGGTACTTATATGGAGCACCTCATTCAGTGGCAAGGAAAATCAGAGGTTGAAGCTACTTTGGTAGCTAAGAATAAGTTCAAGAAGCAAGGAGTTGATCCTAATCTCCTGTCCCTAGAGGTGACTTAAGTTCTTAGCCTTGGTAGTATGGTGTAGGAGAACCCTTGAGAAGCTAGTTAGATTGATGGTCTCATGTCTTTTTGGGTGTGTGAAAGTGTCAAAGACCCTCTTGAAGGGAATTGTAATTATATAAGCTCATGTGGACCAAGTGTGGTTTGAATTAGTGTTTATTTGTACTTTCTATTAGGTCAAAGTAGCTCATCTTGGCTCATTAATGACATTATACTTGATAATGTGGTCAAGTGGAAAGTTGATTTTTTTCATGTCTTTAGGGTCCTATGACACCCTAAGAGGTTTGACTAGGGTTAGTTAGGTAAAATTAGTGTTAAAACACTTGAAAATTGTAAATGTGTAAAAGATGTCAAAATGTTGTTGTGCAACATTAGCAACTTTTAAAAGTTGCTGACAACATTTTTTGTTGTCTTAAGGGTTTCAATGTTTAATTTTTTTTGAACCCACCCAAGGAGTTAGGAACATTTTTTGAGGGGATATTAGGAAGGAAAATCCTAATTTTAAGTGTTGGAATTCATTGTACGGATTTTGGGTTTTGGAGCCAAGGAATTTTTGAATGACAAAGTAGCAGAATCAAAGAATTTTTTTTTCCTTATTGTGCATGGATTAGATTTAGTACTATGATCATTTGATGCCATTGTTGGGCATGTTTTAAAGTCATTTCAATAGTTATTTTTCTGTGTAATTACTTTTCTTTTCATATTTGTAAATTAGTTTATTTTAGATAGTTTGTTGTCTAGTTCTGATAGAGAGGCAAAGATGTGGACCTAACTCCATTTCCCACCATTGTTTCTGTATTAACACTTGGGAATGGAGACTAGGTCCATAGAGCTTCAAGAAACTAGAAGGTGGAGCTCTAGAAGTGTGTTCACCTATTTTTAAGGTCTTTCCCTAGGCAAGTTGTGGTTGTAGCCCAACTAGGAAGACCAAGAAGAAGTGTTTTGGACTTGTTCATGCAAGAGGGATGTTTCCATGAGCCAAGAAGGCCATGGATGCATTGATATATGTTGGTCAGGTACTCATGAACAAGGAGGAGTTTCCAAGAAACCAAGTCACCAAGTTTTGAGACCAAAGACCAAGAACTGGTCTAGAAAGCTTGAAAAAGCCCTATTTCTGAAACAGGGTCTACAGACAGGGTTGAGACCTAAGACCACCAAAATCTTGAAGGTATTGAAAGGTAGGTGTGAAATTCCAAAATACATTTGGGGTTCCTTCAAGGATTTTTCACTAAAAATGTGCATTCGTTCTTTTTAGGAGGCCTAATTGAGGAAAAAGGCTACAAGGCCTAAAAGATAGGGAATTGGTAAGCGATTGAGAAATGGTCTAGCTTGGGAACTTAAGATGCATGTTGGGATTCAAGATTGAAATTGAATGAATCCATAGCCCTCCTGAAATCCAAAACAATCATTAGGTCTTGGGAGGTATAGTTGAAAGGAGTTCTTGCAAAGAACAAAGGATGGAAACCTAATAAGATAGGAAGATTCTTAGGAGAGGGAAAGAATTGAATCTTTCCAAGATTTGGAGGGTGGATTGAGGAAGCCCTAAGGGTCCTAGGAGTGACCTAAGAAGAGTTCAAGATAGCTCAAAGAGATATCTAAGTTTCTCCCTATCACTTTCCTCCCTCTTCCTTCACTTGGCTCTCCTTTTTCAAGCTCTTCCTGCAAGATGGAAAAAGTATAGATCATCTTCTCCATCACTTGTTTGATAAAAGCTACCAAATCCTAAATCTCTTGATTGGTCTAAGATTGATTCATTTTTACATTGGCAACAATGCTGATCATTTCTTATTTCTCCTTCCCCAAGAGGACATGGGCTTTAAGTTCAGGAATTTGGTCTTCCACAATATCCCAATTATCTAGTTTTTGAGCCAAATTATCTGCAACCCCCCAGATATTTTCATCCCGCTTGTTGTGGGTCCAATCTCCTACCTTACCCTTAGCCTCAAAAATCAATTCAAGCTTGTTGATCTTTTCCTAGTACTATTGATTTGGAAAATCATCCACTTGATAATTGAATTTTGTATATTGTACAAAATGAAAAGTTCATCTACCTTTTCCCCAATCCACCCCAGATCTGAAACATCAAAGACAAGGGTGACCTTAACAAAATTCAAAGAAGAGATATTGTGAGGACGTTCAAGGTCACTAGGATACCCCATAGAAATAGAACCAAGGGATGAGGTGTTGTGGGACAGACTAGGGGTCTTTGAAATAGTATCTTCTGGGGTCCCTTCTAACCAAGTAAATCTATGAGAGGGAGTGAAATTGGAAGATGATAGGTCGGGTTATACATAGAGTTGTTGATATGAACAATTAAACAAGGGCTATGATCAGCCTAAGGAGTAGCAACCAAATGAAAATTATATAAACATAGTAAAAAATATTGATTTAGAGGGGGGCCTATTGTGACCTAATCACACATCACCCATTGAGGATGGGACCCCTTTTATTTTTTCTTTTGTGACCATTTTGTTTTGCATCATCTTCCTAGATATTAGTGGTAGTGTTTTGAGGTTTCACTCTGTTTATTTGATGAGTGGTCAGTTAGGTCATGGTTTGGGATTTTAGATTCCCATTTTTGAATATTTCCTAATCTCGAGTTTTGATTTTAAATAATCAAGTTTGAGTGCTTTCCAAATAAGTTTCAAAAATATCCTACAAAGTCCTGTTTCACTCAATTTGAAGAGGAGATTGAGTATTTAGAAATTTGGTTAAAAAATGATGGATTTGGACCAATTTTGAAAGAACTCCACCAGTATGTTTTATGTGCACTCAAGTAAGAGAGAACATGAAAATCAAAAACAAAAGGGAATTTAGCATCCTACAAAAGAATTTAGAATTTGTGTTCAAAAGACAAGTCCATAATTATAATTTATTTACACTCATGCAAAATGAAGTCTCCATGTTCAAAGGAATTTCCCCCAACTTGTAAGAAATATACCTTTTCAGATAGAATGCACCCAATTTTGAAGAGAAGACCTACTCGATGATGTGTTTCTTGCTTCTACAATGTAAACTTCCGATTTCCCTAAGTCTTCCAAAATATTGGCACCCAAAATCAACCCACAATGGTGTGACTCCTCCATATCCATTAAACTATGCCCTTGCTAAGAAAAGAAAGAACAATAATGTATAGTTCAAATCTGACATTTGGTGTCCATAGCCCCTCGAGCACCTCATTCATCAAGGTAGGAAAAAAATCCATTGTTGGTCTCCATGGGCGCCCATGAGTTGTTCATATGCATCTTTATCTTATCCCTTTCAAGTGTGCTTTGAGCTTAATTTCCACTTCATGATGGAACAAGGCACAAAGAAAGTAGAGTCGTCACACATGCCCAACATGGAACATTGTGAATGATCCACCTTGTAAGCCTAGAATAATTGTGCATGCTTCAATCGCCGATAAAGGGAGAAAGTATTACAAGGAAAAAAGGGCACAAAAGGGACAATTCAAGGAAATGTTTCATAAGGAAAGTCCATAGGTACCTCCAAAACGAGTGCAATTTCTACTTTGTGAAGGAACTTTTCGAAAGGAAGAGTCGATTATGGATACTCAAAATGCACCCACAACAAAATGTACTAAAAGGAAGAAGATTTAAAATATTATAATGTACGTCGATCGTCGCAAATCACACATAGAGCACAAATTTTTAGTGTTACTAAGGATGCATGGTCTCTGATTTTTCAATAACTAAAATTGTGATAAAATTTAAAATAGTTGCTACGCAAGCTTAGAGTACCTAAGCAAGGAAATTCCTTTAGACCTTGGAAGTCTCTCAAAATTGTTTAGTCTAAGAGAACCATAATAGGAAAGGCATGGACATCTTAAGCATAAAGATTTATAACTGTAACTAGCTTATGCCAGAGAGTGTGTACACAAAGGCCCTCACACAGAAGCCAATCCCACAACATGGAAATGAAATATTGTGGCTCCAAAATTTCCATAAGCACAAACCAGGAAGCTTCTACAACATCACGAGGCCCAATATCCGGAAACCCTGAAGCCATGAGAAATGAAAATGGAGGAATCATGACTGTTGGAAAGGAAGAACCATTGAAAGCATATTTCACATCCAGAACTGTTGGTGAGTGTTAATAATTTCTGCCACCAAACTTTTTTATTTTTTCGACGGAGGTAGAAACTTCATGTTGACTTTCCACTTCCCATCACCGACTGTTGTCTGCTATATTTTGTAATCATTGTATTTAGTAATTTGCACTGATAGTCTATATTCTTCCATCTGATTACTATTCATGCTTAGCAATATGACTGGAGATCTCTAGAGAACTCTCAGACCTCTATTTAAAGAGGTGAATATAATGCATTTAGGAAAGCAATAAAAATTCTATTTATAGTGATGTAGCACAGTATGCTTTAGGTTCTTTTGTTTTTGTCTTCCATCTTTACCCAATTTAAAGTTGTATTAGAGGTTGGTGGGAGGAGCAGTCTCATATTGTATGAAGGCATAAAGTTGAGGATTCAGTTAATAATGACTGATAAACAAGAATTTGGTGTGTACAGTCAATTTGGAAGGTAAATGAGTGTTTAAATAATGAATTGTTTGAGAATTTGGATACTTCAATTAAATAAGAAATTAAATTGGGCAATGATAACACTATGGATGTAAGTGGAAACGATAAAATCAATGTGATAACAAAGCTTGGCAATAAGTCTATTTTTGATTTCATTTTGTACCTAGTTTGAAGCATAATCTTATACGTGTGGGACAACTTAGTCAAAAAGGTTATAAATTTAATTTTGAGAAGAATTTTTTCACTATATTTGATATTCCTCCTAGTAACATGGTGATTTCAAATAATATATAAAGGCAGAAGGGGAGGAAAAGATGGAAGGAGGAAACATAGGCCCGTTCGTAGGAGGTAGCAGAGATAGCGCAGGCCCGTTTGCAGGAGTTAACAGAGATAGCACAAACCCGTTGGCAGGAGCAAACAAAAAACACTGTCAGGATAAGAAATCTTTAGGAGCTAGGTAGCAGTTGGAAACAAAAGAGGTAAAATTCCAACAATACTGTCAAGACACAGGAATATCAGTTCATAGATGGCAAAAATACGGTAGAAGGGGTCAGCTGCAGTCCCAGAACCGCAAATTTGAGTAGTATTGTGAATACAATGGAATTCCTTACTCTAAACAATCATCATTTGAGAGTAATGATTTTCCTTGTATCTTTTCTTCTACGCTTGTGATTCAACCTGTCAGATCAGAACATGGTAGGCTTCATTTTCAAAAAAAATTGTATGTGGAAAGAAACCCTACTAAGGGGTTGGCCGATCAAAAAGGGTTGTGCTCAATCTTTTCAGGAAAGGTAATAGTTCAACCAGCCAAACCCTTTTTCATCAATCCTCGAATCTATGATCGTCGATCCACGAAGTAGGCATCATTAAAGGGCAATATGCAATCTACATATAAGAGACCTTGGAATGCCTCATCTATATTTGAACCAGGAGAATCTTCAAAACAACATGTTGCCCGCGATACGTACTATCCGCACTTTCAAAAAATGCCTGGGTGGGAAAAAATTTTCTTCAAATATTCAGATACTTTTTGAAAGGGACATATAGAAATCAGAATCATTTCACCACTAAGAAGTATTATATTCGTAGTAGAAAGATGAACAAGGGAAAACAACCCATCTTTGATATTTGTGATGGAACTCCGTCTGGGTCGCCGATCTGCAGCCCTAAAGTTTCCCCAAACAATCAGTCCAAATATAATAATAAAAGCTAGGACATCTCTGTTTCACCAGTTGCAACTAGGGCCACCATCAATCTAAAAGTTCCTAAACAGATTTGGCAAAAGAAGGTTTTGTCGAGTGCAGATGCAGAACTTCAGCATGATTCGATGAGTGGGAGAAAGAATCTGGTGGTTACTTCACCTTATCATTTACTTCAGCACTCTATTGGTCTTCTTCATCAATCAACTCTTATTGGTAAGTTTGTTTCAAATTATTTATCATTTATAGTCATTAAGGAATGGGCTTTTGTGTCCTGGTCTGGTTTAATATATATATTTTATATTGATATAGAATCAGAGTATTTTGTTGCCCTTTTTGAATCTAAAGAGCATAGAAATTCTATCCATAAATAGAAGGGTTGGTTTTGTCAGGGGTCTGGTCTCTATACCTCGACCTAGACCCCAAATTTTAATCCCAAGGATTCACTACCCCATTTTTTCCCCCATTGGATTTCATTCCCATTATTGCCTTTAGAATATCGCGATCCAGAGATTGTTGAAATCATAGCTAACAAATTGGGTATTTTCCTTAAGCATGATCTCATTCCATTCGACTGCCTACATTTGGAAGTAAGGGTTTGTCTTATCATTGATACTAGTAAGCAATTTCCTTCATCAATTTGTCTCAAATCTCAATGGGGCGAATGGGAATAGATAATTAATATTCAACATACAATTACAGTTAACAAATACCAGCATCGATTGGGTCATTTTAACACCCAGTGTAAAGTTCGACATTTGGGTGCCACACTTCTTTGCTCAGATTACTGTTCTGATCCAATGAAGTGTTCTAAAAAAGCTTCCTTAAATGATCACATTCCTTCTCATTCTGTACCATATGATGCAATGATTGACCGATTGGTGGGATTTGTGTGTACTATGCCAAGCTTTGAGTTTGTCTGTTTCATCAAGTGGTTTTTATCATATATCAGGCAACTTTCTGATACAGTCATTTTGTGGGTACCACTACCCCCTGCTCCCCAGATTACTCTAGTGTCATATTCTTTTTGTCAAGATGTTAGGGACTTTCTGAAAAAGACTAGTAGTTTTCCTGTTAATATCCCTAGTCAGTTGTTTATTAATTCCACATTAGCGGGCAGAAAGGTTCGACAAATAGTGGATCAAATTATCTCGGAGATAACTGATAACATAATTTTTGGCATAGAAAGGGAAGAAGGTTTTAGTGTGAGTGATAACCATTCTTCAAAGCTTGACAATCTCCTCTGAGAATTTTAGTTCTAGAATAGTCAGGATACTGATCAATTTCCCAGATTTAAGTTGATCACAAATGGGGAAATTGATCTTCTGCCTAATAATTGCTCAATTAGTATTCCTCCTAAAGCTAGAGATTGTTTGCCACAAGATACCGCAGAGCAATTTGAAATCAACCCTTAAGAGGACCCTTTGGGTTTGGAGAAGTGTCTCTATCATCTAGAACACAACACAAATGATAATATGACAATTCAAGGTCTTAATAGTTGGTCTCATGCAGGGGTAATACCAGTTCCCCAATTATCCATGGACATTGAGTCTCATTATGATAATCGAAAGTTTGATCATAATCAAACTCTATCTATTGTGCAATCACCTTCGAAGACCATAATTTCCCCTAAAACACCAAAGTCAAGAGGTAGGCCGAAGGGGTCCAAGACCAAGTCAGAAATAGCAGCTGGTATTCAAACTACTTTGGATGCACGATTTGTTGTAACTAAAAGATTGAAAAGGAGAACAAGAGGTTCTCCTTGTATGAAATGAGGATTTCCTCATGGAATGTCAGAGGCATTAATGCCTCTGACAAGTGGCATAGGATCAAAAAAATTGTTGATACTATGCAGGCAGATATTGTTATGTTTCAGGAGACCAAATTATCGCAGGATACTTATGAAAAAACCATAGCTAAATGGAATAGATGGAACTCCTTGCATAACTTGAGTTTGGGTGCTTCTGGTGGACTTGCAGTATTATGGAACCCTCAAAACATCAAAGGCACACTCATTCATCAGGAGACTAATTGGCAGATGATGAAAATTTTTGAATTTGATACATCATTCATATTGATCAATGTATATGGCCCTGCTCCTACACAGGATAAAGCCAGAGTTTGGGATTCGATTACTAAATTCATCCAAGTTTAGGATTCCCTAGATGTTATTATTGGAGGGGATTTTAATGCACTTTTATCATATGAGGAGAAAATAGGGGGCATTTCTCCCCCCATTAAAACCATTCAGGATTTCAATTGCTTTGTGGATAATAATAACCTCATGGATATCTACCCAACTAATGGGTCCTTTACTTGGACAAATAAGTGGTCTGGATTTGAACACATTGCTGCCTGACTGGATAGATTCCTCTTGACACAATATTGGAAACTTAAGAATGTGGATATATCATCAGACATTCTTCTTCATCTAGGATCTGATCACTTCCCAATCTCACTTAATATTACCAAGGCTCACAAAGGAGATGATAATCAGTTCCACTCCTCCTTTAATTTTGAAAAAATGTGGTTACGTCATCCTCTTTTTTTACAGCATATCCAGCAATGGTGGATTAATGCACCGCATATTGTAGGAACTAAGATGCATCAATTTGCCATGAAATTGAAGTTTGTTAAAAGGCATATCAAAATCTGGAACCAATAGGTGTTCAAAAATGTTTTTAGACAAAAAGAAGAAGTTAAAAAAAAATTAGAAGAGGTTTATAGTCACATTGTCCAAAATGGTATGAATGAAGTCACTCATGCTAAGCAGAAAGATATTCAGTCAGAATGGGAGGAACTGTGTAGTCGAGAAGAAATCTATTGGAGACAGAAATCTAGAGAACTTTTTTTGCATGAAGGAGATAGAAACACAAAATATTTTCATTTATCATCCAAACAAAGGAAATCTCATTCAACCATTTTTCAAATTGAAGATATTCAGACTGGAAATCTTATTACCAATGCACAACAGATTCGTGAAGAAGGGGTTAAATTTTTCAAGAATTTACTTGCTCCTACTTCTTGTCCATCACCCATGGAGGCACAGGTCAATGATATCCTAGTAGCCATTCCATGCATGGTGTCTGAGCATGAAAATTCTATGTTGATGGCCCCCTTTACCATCCAAGAGCTTCGAAAGGTGGTCTTCTCCTTCCCTTCAGATAAAGCCCCAGGGCCGGATGGCTTTTCTGCATTATTTTATCAAATTTTTTGGGATATTATTGGATGGGATTTACTATATGCAGTGGAGGAATCAAGAAAAAACAAGAATATGCTAAAATATTTTAATACTACAAATATTTCAATCATTCCAAAAGTCAAAAACCCAAAATTTTTTGCAGATTTCAGGCCAATTTCATTATGTAATCTGACATATAAGATCATTACCAAGGCCATTTATTTAAGATTGCAGCATCTTATTCCAACCATTATAACCATGGAGCAAGGAGGTTTTGTCTCAGGTAGAGAAACAATGGAAGGAGCGTTAGTGGCTCATGAGGTGTTACACTCAATAGATTCTAATCATTTATCAAATTTTGTGATCAAACTTGACATGATGAAAGATTATGATAGAGTTTGTTGGAAATTTTTACTTCAAGTCTTAAATAAGATGGGCTTCTAAAAAGGTTGGTGTAAATGGATCAAAGCTTGTATTTCAGGTGCTCGATTTTCAGTTTTAGTTAATGGAAAACTAGCGGGATTCTTTTCATCTTCACGAGGAATTAGATAGGGTGATCCATTATCTCCGGCTCTTTTCATCATCATGGCTGAATCCTTCATTATAACTATTAATCATCAGCATGATATAGGTAAGTGGAAAGGTGCACATGTGCAGGGTACTAATATTTCTGTCACTCACTCCCTATTTGCAGATGATACTTTATTGTTTGGTGTGGCACAAGTCCAAGAGGCTTGAAATATTAAAAGCATATTACAACTTTATTATGTAGTTTTAGGTCAGGAAACTAATGATAAAAAATCCAAGATATATATCTTTAATACAAACAAGGAGATTGGTGAAAAAATTGTCAGGATTCTAGGGTTCTCAGTGGATTACTTACCATCTATATATTTGGGAATCCCATTTTTTATGGGATAAAATAAGAATAGCTACTGGTCCTCAGTGGTGTAATGCATTAAAAGTAGAATAGTGGCCTAGAAAGCCAGATGGCTATCATTGGCAGGTAGGATTCTTCTCATCAAGTCAGTGCTTGCAGCCATACCGAATTACTACATTGTAGTTCTTAAAGCTCCTCCCAAAATTATTCAGCAAGTACAAAAACTGATTAGAGGATTCCTTTGGTCAGGTAATATGAATGATGCCAAGAAAATTCCTCTTATTTCCCTTCATGATATGGCACATATTCCAGCTGTAGGTGGTGCAGGGGTGCATGATCGAATAAAGAGAAATGAAGCATTTGGTGGAAAATTAGTATGGCACATGTATACTAAACCTCAATCTATATGGTGTAGAATTATGCAATAGAAATATTTAGATAATAATGATCCATCTAGAGTTTTATCTATTTCAGATCCTCCTAAAGGTTCAGTAATTTGGGACTTTATGATGGCTTCACGACAAATTGTTCTCAAATACATATCCTGGGAAGTGAATAATGGCAACATGGTAAATTTCTGGAGAGATTCGTGGAATGGAAATCCTCCCTTATCTTTAAGAATAACTTCTCATGATATTATACATACATCTGAGACAGCTTGGAGTACACATCTTAATAAATATGTGGCTGCTATCTGTAACTTTTCAAGTAAGGTCATTTTGACAAATCCAAATGAATTAGCATTGTCAACTCAAGATAAGTATAAATTCCAACAAATTCTAGATTTTGTACAAGTTTTTCTTTCAGGATGTGAAGATAGATTCTTTTGGGTTCCAGCCCAAGATGGTAATTATTCAGTGAAAGAGGGCTATAGATTACTTCAACAATGTGCCTCTGACAAGACTCCAGCTAGAGCTTTCTCTTTTTGTTCGAATGATGTTGTGCTCCCAAAGGCAGACTATTTTGCATGGCTTGCAATTAAGCACAGGATTCTCACTAGTGACAGACTTAACAGGTTAAACATTGCCCCTCCTTTTAAATGTCTTTTTTGCAATGAATATGAAGAAACCATGCATCACTTGTTATTGAATTGCACATTTGCAACCCAATGCTGGTCCTTCATATTAAGAAAGCTAAACTATAGTACTCCATTGCAAGACAATATTTGGAATCTCTTTCAGTCTTGGCCAGTCCTTTTTCCAAAATTGTTATTTGAAAATATTTGGAAATGTGCTCCAACATTAGTAATTTGGGCCATTTGGTGGGAAAGAAATAAATGCCTATTCAGAAAAGAAATATCTCATATTGATAAAGTTATGGAAGGGATTAAATGATCTATTTCAGAAGTGACAAATGCAAGTGTAAGTAGTTGCAAATTCAACCCTGTTGTAACTGCATGGGATTCTAAATTGCTTCAGGAATGTAAATACCTTGTTATTCCTTATGGGTGGCAGGGCCAAAAGAACTCAAATGTACCAATATCTATATTAGATATGCACTGGAGTCCCCTAAATGAGGGGTTTATGAAGCTTAATTTTGATGGAGCTTCAAGAGGTAACCCTAGAATATTAGGGATGGGGGTGTGTATTTGAGACATTAAAGGGACAGTAGTTGCTCTTGTCACTTCTCCTTTGGCTACTGGTACTAATAATCTGGCAGAGGCCCAAGCTCTATTAGCAGGGTTAATTCTAGCTAAAAAGGGTAATTTTTGTTCACTACATATAGAAGGTGATTCATCTGTCCTCACAAATGCATGTATACATAAAAAGGTTCATTCATGGAAGTTAAAGTATATTTTAACACAAATATGGAGAATGTTAGATGAATGCCATGATGTTTTCATATCACGCATGCTGAGGGAAGGAAATAAGGTTGCTGATTACTTATCTAATTTGGGCTGTGATGGTGTACATATCTTATCATTGAATCCATCGATTTTGATTGATGAGGATGGAGAACTTAAAAGATTAATTCAAGTTGATAAGGACTAATGTCATCATTAATCAATTAAAGGACTTAGACAAGATGGTTTTTGGTATGAGAATTTGTCATTATAGGATTCGGTCTATCTGCCAAGATCATTATCATCAATGCAATAGTCTGTCATATATTGCGAAGGATTGGAAGTATGAAATGCTGATGACATTCAAACCAGTTGATTACCACAATTCACATGGCCTCACAGGTGTGAAAGCAAAAAGATGATGAATCCATAATTTGGGCAAGTACAGAATGCGATTTCCAAATCCTCTTGCTAATCAATAGACATTTAAATTACATTTGTGGCCTAGATTTCCTGATTGCTACACTCTGCTTCAGCAAGGTCTAAGAGGTTTGAGAATGGCAAAATATATAGATACTGCTGTGTCGTGCAATTCCTGCCACAAGCAACATAGGGGTATCATTCCCAAGAACCATCACATTTGGTTACCACCAAATGTCGAGGAGATTGTGCTACCAATTCCAGTGGTGGACATGATGCTGGATACTATGTTTATTATACATTCTCCTATAGTTAGGCGGGCTATTAAGCAAGTCATTGGGGAAGAACATTTAGGCACGGTGGTAACACAATTTCTATACCCCTCAAATTTAGTGTCCATCTTCCTATCTAACGCCATGGATATCATGCAGTCTCCACCCCTTCTCCAGTCTTTGGCAAATAAGGTAATTTGGCCAGTGTTTATTGCGAATAATAAACTAAATGTGGCTATGCATTATTATGATCTATGGGGTGGACTGGCACTAGTAGGAGGACTATTTTTGCATACCCAGTTGCTTCAAAAGCATGAGTTTTTAGTGACTTTTGAGGCTATGAAAAAAGCAGTGGAAAAGTGAAGTTCATCACATTTGAAATCTATACTTCAAGTTACTGCTTGGGCTCTTGGCTACCAGTTGGAGGACAAAGTGAGGAAAATGGGATTTGCACTATTGGATTTACTTAGATTTTCAAACAGCCCACAACTTCATGGAGAACAATTGGCATCTTCGAATTTGGGGCCGATCAATTTGGGGGTCGAGTGTAGCGGTTGGCAGCCCTCGAGCTCTGCTTAGTTGAAGAATGTAGAATGCACAGGGGCAGGTAGAAAGGAGGTAGAGTGTAGTGGTTGGCAGCCCTCAAGCTTTGCTAAGTTAAAGAATGCAGGATGCGTGGGGGCAGGTAGAAAGGAGGCAGAGCATGAAAGTTGGGATTCGCCGATCGCATCTTCATGCATTCACGAAGGGGCCGAGAACATGCTGCTTCTCAGTTTTCCCCATCTTCAGCATGATATTGATAAAGTGCGGTTGGATACCAGAGATGCGACTGACTCATTGGGGAAGTTTGGAGGTCGCGATGAGAGTGCCATGGAAGAGTAAATAGTGGAACGACTCGTATTATTCAAAATTCAAATTTTAACACTTTGATATGGTGAAATTTTGGTATTTTGATGCCCCTTAAATTTAAATGTATATCAAATAAGGGGTTGGGGGAGGTAGTTTATACTCCTATTTGTATGAATGATATAATATTGTTTCCAGTTGATAGTGAGTATTGTATGAACCATTGTATATATTTAAGCGGTGATGCTGGGTTTTCTTCCTAATTCTTTCCCAGTTGAGCTTTTTGAATCAGTTTATAATAATATATTATAGTGGCTTGCCACTTTTTCTTAAAAAAAAAAAACATGGTGATTTCAAAGGTGGAAATGGCAAACAATAGAATGTTCCCACTTCGCATGAAAAGTGAAATGATGGAGGATATTGGAGAAAGTTTCAAGGCATCAAGTCAAGATCCATCATGGAAATGGAATTTAAGGTATGGTCATCTAAACTTCAAAGGGTTACGACTATTGCAAAGAAAGGGAATGGTAAGAGGCTGACCTCGTATTGAAGCACCATTGATTTCATGTGAAAGTTGTATTTTAGCTAAGCATCATAGAGAAAGTTTTCCAAAGGGGATGTCATATAGAGCATGGGAACCTTTAAAAATTGTGCATACAGATATGTGTGGACCAATACAAACACCATCATTAGATGGGAGTATTTATTTTTTGACATTTATTGATAACTTTAGTAGGAAGACATGGGTTTATTTTATGAAATATACATCTGAAACATTCAGAGAGTTCAAAAGTTTAAAGGTTTGGTTGAGAAACAAAGTGGCCTATCCATCAATGTATTAAGATCAGATAGATGAGAAGAATACAAGTCAAATGATTTTTTGAAATATTTTATGTATCATAGAATAAAGAAGCAAATCACTACAAGTTGCACACCTCAGAAGAATGTTGTTGCAGAAAGAAAGAATCAAACAATAATGGAGATAGAAAGGAGTATGCTGAAAGGTAAGAATCATCCTCATGAGTATTGGGCTGAAGCAGTAGCTTGTGTAGTTTATATTCTAAACAGAAGTCCTACAAGGAGTGTGAGAGACAAGATTCCACAACAAGCATGGAGTGGTAAGAATCACAGAGTTTCCAATTTTAGGATATTTTATTGTATTTCATATGCACATATTCGTAAATAAATAAGGAGTAAATTGGATGATAAGAGTGAAAAATGCATGTTTCTTAGGTATGATGAACAATATAAGGATTAAAGGTGCAATATCAATACCATATGATAATCAAGAAGGAAAAGATCAAGAAGACCAAGAAGATCAATCAAATGAGCAAGGAGGAACTCCATCAAGAAGCCCAGAAGGAGATAACACACAAATGGAAGATGAGCAAGGAAAATCCTCAATTCCACAAGTAAGTAAAATCCTACACTTGCATCATTGAAATCAAGGCATAAAAGAAAGAAAACTAGAAGTTTGCAAGAGATTTATGGACAACGGGATAGGATAGATTTGCAATCAAACTTTTCTTTATTTTCTCAAGATGCTATATATTTGGAGATGAAATTAGAGAAGAACAATGGATTAATACAATGAATGATGAAATGGAATCTATTGAGAAAAATGATACATGGGAACTAGTTGATTTTCCTAAACATAAAGAATGTATAGGTGTAAAACGGGTCTATAAAGCTAAGTATATGGAAAATGGAGCAGTTGAAAAATATAAGGAAAGAATTGTAGCTAAGGGGTTTGCACAAGAATACGGAGTTGATTATAATGAAATACTTTCACCCATAGCTAGACTTGATATTGTTAGAATGGTACTAGCTATTGCATCTCAAAATAACTACAAAGTTTATCAAATGGATGTTAAATCAACTTTCTTGAATGGATATTTTGAAGAAGAAGTTTATGTGCAACAACCACTAGGATATGACATAAAAGGCTGTAAGGATAAATTTTACAAGTTAAATAAGGCAATCTGTGGATTGAAACAAGCACCAAGAGTAGGGTATAACAGGATAAATTCATATATGATAATGAATGGATTCAATAGAAGCAATGGTGAGCCTAAATTATACACAAAGACCAATGAACAAGGTTAGATCTTGATTGTTTGCTTGTATGTTGATGAGTTGATCTTTATAGGTAATATTTCTATAGACATGTTTTAATCAACAATAAAGAAGGAATTTGAGATGACAGATTTGGGATTGATGAAATATTTTCTTTGTTGGAAATATGTTGAGGCTAGGTGAGTAAGAGGGGGTGAATCAAGAACCAATAAAATTTAATCTTTATAATCCTTTAATAGATTAACTTATCTGATTGCATGGATGAAATGAAAAGCAATAAAAAATCCACAACACTTGACATAATATTTGGTTACCCAGAAACCTTCCAAATAGAAAGTAAAAATTGGGTAGGGATGGTACCTACAAGATTTATTACTGTAGTATAAATTTAGCCTATTAAAGCTTACAATTGACCACTTATGATGGCTTGCCCTATTAGGAGCAATAAGGACTGTTAGGTCCACCATTGTGAAGGGATTTAATATAATACAATTAGTAATGCAACTCTGTTAGGAGATTTGTAAAGGACTGTTAGGTCCACCTTGTTAGAGGATTTTGTTGATGCACCTGTTAGGATGAACTAGTAGATGATCTTCTCTGCAACTCTTATTTTCTGGATAAGCTCCAATGATATAATACTAATCACATGAATGAGATAGATGAGTCTTTGATGTTCCTTATAATGTTGTAGACTCTTAAAGAATCTACCACTTCATATTCACACTCTTATTTAGATATACAAAATACCATATATTTATACCTTATCCAAATCAAATACTTCTATAAGTAGGCTTTCATGAGATAAATTAATGTCAAACAAGATAGGCTAAGTCAATCTAAAATTGTTACTCAGGTTCAGTAGTCCACTCAGGAATTATGTTGTCACTTAAGAAACATACTAAAATTTGGCACTCGAGCTAAAATGTTTACTCAGGTAATATTGACCACTTGGGTAATACTGATTACCACTGATTGTCTAGTCGATACTGCCACTGCTCAAGTTACAATGTAACTTCTTGGGTTGCACTACTGGCTCGATCAACACTATGATGACTAAGTGTTTTAGCACTAATTAAAAACATGTCTTGCCATAAGGTAAAAAATCTCCCCCTTTGGAATTAGTGACCAAAAACACTTATCATGTTCAAAAATTGTTCACACTTCTAAGTCAAAAATCCCCCTTACCATGTGCTTGGGTGCTTGCTCAGGTTTTTACAACTGCTCTGCACCTTGGTTATAACTGAATCTGTTTTTTATTTTTCAAAATTGTATTTGTACCACTTATATATATATATATATATATATATATATATCTTCTCTATTTTTATTTTGTACATGTATTTCCTTATGTATATCTTTCCTCTACAATTTTCCTCCTACATATATTTCTTTATATATACATTTCCCCCTTGTTTTGACACAAATATGAAATATATCTACAAGGTAATACCAAAGTAGGATAGGAAATCACTATCCTTCAAAATTTGAGACAAAGTGTTGTCCCTGTTTACTGATTTTCGGTAGCAAGATCAATCGGGTGGATTTGTTTTGTTTTGAATGGATTTAGGTAATTTCTTAGTTCTGGCGTATCCGATTCATTGACCTCTATTCAGTCTGTCTACCCACTGTCATGTTTTCAAGGTTTTCCATTCTACACTTACCCAAATTTGCAAAAAAAACCTGAAAAACCCTAGGTCTTGGCAACTCTTTCCCAGGCTTTATCGTTCAAATTCTATGTTTGCCATGCAGAAAAAGGTCAAAATCCCTTTTGAAGTTTTGTCTTAGTCTAATCGCTCTGTCGCGTTGGTTTTTATGTCAAGTCTTTAAGTTGGGCGAATGCGCGATGAGCCGCCGTAATGAAAGTCATCGCGATCTATTTTTGAGGAGTTCTGATCTGTCTGCGAGTGCGCGACGAGCTATTTTGAATGGTCATCACGCAATCACGATCTACCCTTGTTAATTCTTTTAAACTGCGCGATTGAGTGGGTTCAGCACTTTAAAGTATGTATTGCGCAGTCGCGAGGCCTTAGGAAGGTTGGGTTTAGGGTCTGCGAGTCAGCAACCAGTTAAAATTAGATGCGTCACTCAGTCATTGTTAAGTCATGCTACTTTTACCCTACTTTGCAACTGAGCGAATCATGTATAAAATCAAGCAGTCGTGCACCCGCTCAATTTTTTATGTCAATGCTTTAAGTCTTGCGAGTGGGCGACAAGGTCAAGTCATAGCGGTCGCCCAGTCACTTATGTTTTAACCCGTTTGTCCTTTGCAGCGCAAGTATGTGACAAGGAAGAAAAGGGACTCATCGCTCAGTTGCACAAATGTTTTTCAAAAGTCATAAGGGCTCGCGAGTCGGTGACAAGCTAAAAAGGGACTCATCCCGCAGTCGCCACTGAATGCAGATGAAAGAAAGAGGGGTCGCGAGTGTACGATGAGAAAAAAGGAGGGTCATCGCAGAGTCGCTAGACAATGAAGATAAAGAGAAGACAGCTCGCGAGTGAGCAAATGAAAGAAAAAGGTGTATTGTCATGCACTCGCGGTCAATAATGAAGTAAGGTTTTCAGGCCCGTGAGTTGGCGACCGAGTAGAAAACGGATGTCATCACTCACTCGCGCACAAGATGGAAACTGAAGTAAAGGCTGAGCGAGTATGTGACCGAGTAGAATATGCAGTAAGAAAAGGGATGTCCCTCTGTCACCCAAATCAAAAAGGTCAGTTTAAACAGCCAGCGACTGTGTGATAAAGGAATAGCTAAAGAGAAAAATGCATTGGCGCTCAGTCACCGAGACTCAGGTAGGAGCATAAAATAGCTCGCAAGCCTGCGACTGAGGTAAGAAAGAGACTCGTTGCTCTGTTGCACAAGTGTTTCTCAAAATTCAAAGGAGCTCGTGAGTATGCGACAGGCCAGAAAAGGGATGCATTGCATAGTCGCGCAGGCATTTTTCAAAGGTAATGAGCGTCTGCGACCGAGCGACAAAAGGAGTCATTTGGCTCGTCGCTCAGTCACTGTTGTTTTCAGGTGATCAAAAGGAGCACGCGAGTGTGCGATGAGTTAGAGGAGGAAGGATGTTGTGCACTTGCCGATCAACTCAGATAAAAGAAAAAAAGCCCATGAGTGTGCGATTAGCAAGGAACATAAGACATCGCTCACTCGCCGATCAATGAAGATAAAGGGTAAACAACTAGCGAGTGAGCGACTGAAGAAAGAGGAGGTATCGTTGCATGCTCGCAGTCAAGGGTAAGGTAAAGTTTTTAGGCTCGCGAGTTTGCGACCGAGTAGAAAATGGATGCCATCGCTCACTCGTGCAGAGGACAAGAGCAAGGCAGAAGGGACTGCAAGTATGTAACAGACATGAAAGGAGGATTAAACAGAAAGCGTTGCCTACTCGTAGAGAGAAAAAATAAGACAATCGAGGTGAAAAGTTGATTTTCACAGCGAATGAGAAGGGGCTACTTCGCCGACTTCTGCTGATTTCTGGGCAAAATATGCATGAGTCTTGGATTTTCACAGAGTTTTGAAACGTGCACAGAGATAATTTTCTAAAGGAATTTTATATGTCTTATTACGTATCCGTGGGATTATTCCTGGGGATTTTTCAAAGGCAGAAAGATATCATATTTTTCTCAGACGCTCAGATATTTTACAGATGGAAAGATCAAATTTGAGAAGGTCAGAAGATGCATTTTTGGGGTTGCAAAAAAGTTATGGCAATTTAGAGACTTTTGTGACTCTTCTAGAGGGATAAGACTGCTTCTATGAGGGAGTATTTATGTTGATATTTTTTGGGATGACTTTTAGGGCTTAAACAGTGGCTGGACAGGCCAAATCTGATCCAGAAGTTATTACTTTCAGAATGTAGTTGGATTTGAAAATGCATAAATATGAGTTGAGGACTCATTGTTACCAGTTCTTCTTCCCTTTGGCTTGCTGTTTTTGTAACTATTTCTGAGTTCTTGGCAGAAACAAAGAGATTTTGTAACCCATTTTAGAGAAATATACAGATTTGTAACACCTTTGACTATGAAAGATAGCTTATGCCTTCCCTTATTGTATTTCATGCTTATTTGCAGGTTTTAAGTTGTGCTTAAGTCAGATTTTTCCCCAAATTGTGAGAAATCTTTCTTCTTTAAAGGGATTGTCGTTATTGGCCTTCTTATAAATTGATTATGCAAATATTATGATTTAGTGGGGGTTGTGTAAGAAATCTTAAGTTACTATTTCATTGTGTGTCAATTTATTTGTGCATTTCTCAGATATCTCTAGTGCATCACCATTTAGGATATAGCTTTCATTTTCTATGTTCTGCTTCTATCTCTTTTCTCCATCATAAAGGAGTCAGTTTCAGGTAGTATAGAGTGATTTACTAGATAGGAAGCCAACCTAGAATCCAGAGATTCATTCTAGCCATAGTTTACGCACAAACTTGGAATGTTTCCATGTTTCTCCAAAAGGTTATGTTCTTGCAAACTTAACAGGGTGCAATTTTGGTAGATAACAGTTTTTGGCACGCCCGGTGGGAGCAGTGACTAATTTTTATCAGTCATCTTTTGCAATATCTTTGCTGTTGTTAGTGTGTACAGTAGTACTTTCATCCTTAAAGAGGTTTCAGAATTACACACTTGGCGACTCTGAGCTTTGGAATAGAAGAATCAGTATATTGCAGCATATGAGAAGAGTGCAAACAAGGAGCAGCTCTTCATCTTTTGACTATTTACAGCTGTCTCCACCTAGAGGAAGAGGGAGAGAAGAAAAACAAGTAAAAGAAACATTGGTTGATACAAGAAGAACCAAGTCTACACCTCCTGCAGCAAGAGTGCACACCGTCGTTCCAGTTTTTACTGCCCCAAGAAGTTTAGGTTTGCATATTCCAATGGCATTACAACGGAACCAGCGTTTTGTTTCATTCAATCAAGGCAGCCCGCTCAATCTTGCTCAACATGATGTTATTCTTGTTGCTGCATTAAAAAGTCTACCATATTTTAGTGGAGAAGATCAAACCACCCCAGTTGAGCACATAAAAGACGTAGCCAATCTTTGTGCCCTGCATCATGTTACAGAAGATAACTTTGATGTCAGGTTGTTAGCCGCGTCCTTTAAAGGAAAGGCTTTGAAGTGGTTTAGAAGGCTACCGGTGGGTTCTATTGCTAATTGGGACCAACTCGGTATTGAACTTTGCAAGTTTTTTGAAGACAAATAAAACCATCTATCCTTAGTAGAGCAACTGTCAACTATCAAAAGGGCCCCTCATGAGCAAGTAATAGATTTCAATTTTCATTTCCAAAGGACATGGGAAAGAATCCCTCAAATGGTAAGACCCTCTGCTGATCATACTTTCTTATATTATTTAAGGGCTTTCAATAGTGATATAGAAGTTATGATACAATCAATGGGAGGGGTCACACTTCTAGGTGCTTATGATATGGACATTAGAGAAGAAATTAGTCTTATCCAAGCTAGAAAAATTGCCCCAAGGCCACCTATGCCACTCTTTCCAATAGCACCTGAAGTTCAGTCAATGATACCTTTGCAAGAAGCCCCCTTAGATGTTATTCAAGCAACACCAGCATTACCAGCACCCCATACGCAACCCAATTCTCAAGTCCATGCCCTCCCAACTCAATCTGCAGATTTGCAAGAGATTAAGGGTATTTTGCAGACTTTTGGTAATGAAAATATGAATATGAAAAAGCAACAAAGTCAAGGATATAGGCCTTACCAGCCCTCTTATCAATCCTAGTATCAGCAAAATCAGGGCAATAGATATCCTTATCAACACAATAACCAAGGCCAAAGGCCAAATCTTAATACAAGGCCTTATCAACCTTATAACCCTAATGTTGCTAGCACCTCAAATGAGCTGGTTCCTACTCAAAACAATCTAGTTCAGGATTATGAGTGGTGTTTTCCATGTAACTAGCAGCATAATCAAAGTACTTGCATGAATGGGATCATAAATCAGGCCTTAATGGTTCAAAGTATTCCAAATTCACAGGATGAAGGTCCTGATGGAGCCACTTTACTCAATGATGAAGGCAAACCACCATAGATAACTCTAATGAATTGGCAGAATGATGATTTTTGTGGCACGAATCAGGTTGTTCTCTCTGTTGCAGAAAATACTAGAAGCCAAAAAAGAGCAATAGAAGGTGGTCCGCAAGCTGCAAGCTCATCTAATGCTGAGAGTGTGCAGTTTTTTCCGAAGGGTTCAGGTTTAGCTAGTAAGGAACAGTCTAAGGAACAACCTATGATTCCAATACAACCAGCTAGTGCTAACATTAACGTTGCTACTACAAAGGCCCAATCTAAGGTTGGTATGACTTCTTTTAATATTTTGGATCATATGAAGAAGGAAAATGTGTCTATTTCCATGTGGGATTTTTTGGGGGTCCCAGGTCAAAAAGACCTTTTGCAATCATCTTTATCTGATTTAAGTCTTTCTAGCAAGCCCAAAAGCAAGGAGGCTAAAATTGTAATGACTAACACTATTATGAGAGAAAAAGAACAGCAGGTTCCAGCAGTTAAACCCCCACCATTTTACGTATCCTTGATTATAGGAGACCACCTAGTACATAACTGCATGATTGATTCAGGTGCGAGTATCTCGGTGATGCCCAAACAGATTGCAAACAAGTTGGGTATCAAATATGAGCCGCTTGAAAAGGGGGTTGTACAACTAGACGGGACTACTGTTAATACCATAGGAGTCATTAAGAATCTCGATTTAACCTTGCAAGCTTGTCCAAATTTTTCTATCCCACAAGATATTTTTGTCATAGAGCTACCTCCTTATTTTTCTATATGTTTATCAAGGGATTTCACTGCCAAAATTGGAGGTTATTTGTCATCTGATTGGTCTCACATGCTGTTTAGAACTAGGTATGGCACCAAAGTTACCATAAAATCTGAGCCTATTGCCAAGGATCATGTTGAGCCTTACTCCCCAAGTCCTATTAATGCCAACTTGCTGGCAATTGACCAAGAGGAGCAGCTTGTTTTTCAAGAGGGCGATACTCAGACTGATACGATACCTAATATACTCCTAGATGAGTGGGTTGTTCAAAACTAAGCAGAATATCTTTGTGAACAGCACCCGGATCATGCTGATTTGGGTATGTATTTAATACATGAGGATGATGCAGTCATTCCCAATCTAGAAAAAAGTGCAGAAAAGCAGTTTGGGCAGCAAAGTGAGGAAGTTTGGGAGCTATATTTTTATGGTGCAAGGAATAAAGTTGGGTCTGGTGGTGGTTGCATGCTAGTTTCTCCAAAGAAAGATAGGTATTATTCAGCTTTTCATTTCTGTTTCAGTTGCTCCAATAATACTGCTGAGTATGAGGCTCTTATTCATGGATTAGAATGGGCAAGGAGAAGAGGTATTAGTTGTTTAAAGGTTTTCGGTGACAGTGAATTAATAGTTAATCAAGTGAGAAGCATCAATCTCACCAAGAGTGAGTTACTGAAGTCTTACAAACATAGGGTATGGGATCTAATAGAAGGCTTTGATGCATTTAATCTAGTATCTA
>MU224766.1:2545146-2570151 GCA_018584345.1 Thuja plicata
TACGCATTTTAGGTCGAATTAGGTCAAATTTTGCATGGTTTAGGGTAGGTTTCACGGGGTTTTCGCGCGAAGAAGTAGTTTCTTCGCGCGCCCCAATGCGAAAAAATCGCGCGAAGAAACTAGTTCTTCGCGTGGCTCGAAAGAAGAGTTCGCCCGGTCAGTCAAACAAATTCGTGCGAAAATTCTCAGAACAGGACAGATCTTCGCGCGATCTAGCGCGAAAGGTCGCGCGAAATAAGATTTGGCATGCGAAAATAGGGTTTCATCGCGCGAAAAATCGCGCGAAAAGTCGGTTAGGTCGAAAAGATAAGGAGGTCTGCGTCGCGTCCAGAAGCGATTGCGTCAGCATCATTAGAGTCGATAGATTGTTTTGAATGCTTTAATATTGTATTATGCTTTGATTATCGACGAGTACTGATCGTGCGTTGTTGTTTTCATGTCTTGCAGGTCCGATTTCCAGACGTGTCATTCAGATCGCGCCATCCAGCGATCAGTGGGTTAGTGAAAACTCAGAATTTGCCTAGTACAATAGGACTTTGATGATTTAGAAGAACGACAAATGCAACAAAATTGGTTAGGGTTGCAAGATGCCAATTTTGGGGTGTTACAGTTGTTTAGCAAGGTTCCATTTCTTAGGCCTGCACTTGGAGAATTAAACATTTCCCTTCAAACTTATTTTTCTCAGTACATTCACTTTCCCTATGTCCATGTTTGTTGCATCTATATAATTTACCATTAAACTTTGATTCTCCATTTCTCCAACACTTTTTTACTATGTACCCTAACATGCCCCAATGATTACAAGTAGGTTTGCTATTCTCTTGAGTTCCTTTTTGTGAGGATTCACCTTGTTCAGTATAACCTAATCCAGTTTGTCCATGATATCTGAGTTGATTTTTCTCTATTAACTGATCAATGCTTACCTGTGAATTCATCATACTATCATTGCTTTGCTTTTCAATATTGAGATCATTCTGCAATCTTTCATTTTCTTTCCTCAGATTGATAACTTCTTGATTTACCTTATTGAGTTGATTTACCATGCCTTCTTGTTAAAGTGACAAATGATGGATTTCATTTTATTTTTCTTCTAATCTTGTACTCAGAAATCTTTTACCTTATCATCCTATTTCCCTGTCATTTTTTGCTTGACTATTTTGTTCCATGACTTCACATATTTTGATTGAACAAATTTCTTGATCTCTTTTCAACCTTTTGACTTCTTCATGTAAATTGAGATTCTTTTCAAGTAGGTCTTCAATTGCTGCATTTTCTTCTACAGAACTTATTTCTTTGTATAAGTATTCAATTCTTTCTTCCATGTAACTCTATCATTCATCTGCACAACTAAATATTTTCTTATTTTTAGGGAAAGAGAGAGTTTCTCCTTGAGTTTTTTGATATGGTCCATGGCCACTTTTAGATCTATCTTTTCATTTTCAATGGCTTTCTCTAGTCTATATATTTCCATTGGCTCTGATTTTTGCTCAAGCTGTTAAACTTATGTTAAGAGAACCTTTAGATCTGATACAACTAGTTGGAAATATGTTGAGGCTAGGTCACTAAGAGGGTGGGATGAATCAGGAACCAATAAAAATTAATCTCTTTAATCCTTTAATAGATTAACTAATCTAACTGCATGCACAAAATGAAAACAAATAAAACATCCACAACACTTGACACAATATTTGGTTACCCAGAAACCTTCCAAATATAAATTAAAGCTGAGGTGGGGATGGCACCCACAAGATTTATTACTACAGGATAAATTTAGCCTCTTAAATCTTACAATTAACTACTTCTAATGGTCAGCCCTATTAGGAGGAATAAGGACTGTTAGGTCCACCTTGTGAAAGGATTAATACAATACAATTAAGTAATGCAACTCTATTCGGAGATTTTTAAAGGAGTGTTAAGTCCACCTTGCTAGAGGATTTTGCTGATGCACCTCTCAGGATGAACTAGTAGATGATTCTCTCTACAAATCTGATTTGTTGAATAAGATCCAATGATATAATACTAATCACCTAAATGTGATAGACGATTCTTTTTTGTTCCTTATACTATTGTATTCTCATAAACAATCTGCCACTTCATATTCGCGCATACACTTCTTCACATATATTCCCACTCTTATTTTGATAAAAAAAAACACCTTATATTTATACCTTATCCAAATCAAATACTTATGTAAGTCTGATTCCATAAGATAATTTAATGTCAAACAAGATAGGGTAAGTTGGCCTAAGCCTATTACTCAGGTCCAGTATTCTACTCGAGCAATATACTGACACTCAGGCATTATGCTATCACTCAAGAAAAATACTAAACTTTGGCACTTAGGTAATACTGATTACCACTGACTTCTCGGTTGACACTTCCACTACTTGGGTTACAATGTAACTGCTCAGGTTGCACTGCTGGCTCGGTCAACACTATGATAAATAAGCGTTTTGGCACTAATTGACAACATGTCTTGCCATAAGGTCAACATTCTTGGCATTAAAGTTACACAAAATGATGAAAGCATTTTTATTTGTCAAATTAAATATGCAAAGGATGTTTTTAGACGGTTTAGAATGACAAATTGTAGTCTAGTTTCTACACCTATTGCAATATGCATGAAACTAAGTAGAGAAGATAATGAGATCTATTTTTATTCAACTATATTTATAAAATTGGTTGGTAGTTTGATGTATCTCACAAAAACTAGGCCATATATTATGTATGGAGTCAGTTTGATTTCAAGATTTAGGGATTCACCTAAGAACTCACTTTTGCAGGCAGGAAAGAGAATATTGAGGTACATTGAAAGGACTATGTATTATAGTATATTCTATTCCAATTAAAATTATTTTCAGTTGGTTTGATATACAGATAGTGATTTTGTAGGGAATTGATGATAGAATCTTGATATAATTAGTGGTAGAAATTAGGGGGAGTGTTGGTGAGTGTTAATAATTTCTTCCACCAAACTTCCTTATTTTTCAATGTTTGTTGAAACTTCCCACTGACTTCCCCCTACCCATTGCTTCCCAGTGCCGACTGCTCTCTGCTAGATTTTGTAATCATTGCATTTAATAATTTGCACCGAAAGTCTAGATTCTTACAACTGAGTACTATTCATTCTTAGTTGTATGAATAGAGATCTCTAGAGAATTTTCAGACCTCTACTTATAGAAGTAAATGTAATGCATTTAGGAAATAAATAAATTTTTAGTTTTATAGTGTTGTAGCACAGTCTGCTTTCTTTTCTTTTCGTTTTGCCTTCTGATTATTCCCACTTCAAGAATACCTATTGCCAAAGTAGAGGGATGGGGAAATGGAAATATTTGTCAGAGGTAGAGAATTGCGCAAAAATGCCTAGGTAATGGTGGAATCCATGAAAAATAATAAATCCTCCACTCATCAAAAATTGTGCCCAAATTCATTTTCGAGCCCATATCCACCAAGTTCAAAAAATTTGTGAATAAAAAGATAATTCGACACCTACCCAAATTCATGCTCGAGCACAATCAAGACTGTAAGTCAACTTGGTTAAAGGAATTCCAAAGTTTAGAAAATCTGCCAACCCCTCTGATTTTCACTCCAAATTGATGTCGAGTGCATTTTCTCCAAAGTCAAGGAAATTTACAAAATTACAAAGTCCATGAGGAGGCACATAGTGCGCTCAGGTGCAATTTGCACTAGTTTAAGGAAACTGACAAGAGGAAATGTCATGTAATGTTTAAGGTCATGCACAAACACATTTCTTTATAAATTAAGGAGGTAAATGGTCCACGTTGAAACATCATCCACAAATTAGCGTTGAGAAAATAATTTTATGAGGAAGGGCCTAACCACAGTGGAGGTCAAAATATTTCACATATAATAACAACATGAAATTTGTTTGTGGGTGATGGATTATTCTTTGACATTATAATAAGATTGGCCAAGTCTTGAGAAACTAGGGAATACATGGGAGAAACAATTCAAAGTGTTGAATCCCTTGAAGGATAACCATTAAGTAAAGTTGACAATGTAAGGAACGAATCAAGTTTTTTTGGAATCAAATTCAAAATTCAAAATTCATGGAAAATTCCAAAGTTTCCAAAAAAAAACTGAAAAAATCTCTTGGAGGATATCTTGGAAGAAAATAAATTTCTCATGAAGAAATGAAAATTCAAATTAACAAAATATTGATATTTGATTAATATTCTTTCAAATATAAAATTAAAAAAAAAACAATAAAGATGGGAAATTAAGGATTTAATAAATATTGTTTTTTATTTATATTTAATTAATAAAAAAATAAAGTGATAAGTCAATTGTATAAATTTAGAAAATTAAAAAGAGAGTTAAATCACTTTTGAATTTGATATTTGGAAAGAGATTAAATATTGAAATGTAAAATTGAAAAATCAAAAAGTTGGAAAAATTTGATAAACTACCTCATGAAGTAAAAGCACTTAAATTGGCAAGCTTCCAAGAAACAAAAAAAAACTATGACAAGTGGTGTTTCTTGGAGGAGAATTTTTGTTTGGATTCGCAGATTTCTAAATTTAGTCTACAACTTATAAAGCATCTATTTAGGGTTTCATTCTATATATGATAAGCCTCCTTCATTTCATCATCGCATGAAGGTCAGAATAATGAGTCGAGGAGATATTTTTACTAGGCAAGAGAATTCAAGAAAAGATTTCTTGGAAATTGGAGAGAAAATTATCAAGGAGTGCGAAACTTAGTGAGAGAAAATTCTAGCAAAGAGGGAAATTCATTGTTTTTAAATAATGTGATGGTTTAAAAATCGAGTAGAAGAGGAATTTTTCAGTAATTTTTTGAGAAGAACATAATTTCTTAGAGGAGGGAGAAACTCCAATTCTGAAGGAAAAGATGGACAATTTGTCATATTTTCAAAATTTTCTCCTTCTTGAGAAGTTGGTCTACTTTTTCATTTTCCTGTACAACTCTTGTGTTTGATTTTTTTTTCATGAATAGAAGAACCTAGAGGAACGAGAATGAAAAGGAACTATTTGATAAAGAATGAGTAGATAAGATTTTATCTAGAATCCAAGATTGTTTCAAAATGGGGAGGAATTGGAGACACCAACCTCCGATGTCTGGACATGAGTGAGTTTCACAAAAGAATGTTTGGATACAAAGATCACCAACCGATGCACTTTTCCACCTGAATTTTGAACAATGGGACATAGCTTCAATTGGCTTTCTTCTAGGTTTTCATCATTCTGAGTTGATTTTTGAATGTTCTAAGCACATCAATTTAGAAGGTAGAACAATCAAAGTTGTAGATGTAAAAATTATTGCAGGTCTTTCTCCACCAGCGATTATTGAAACATTTAGAATCCCTTGCATTGAAGATAAAGGAAAAAGCACATAGAGTTATCATAGCTGTAATTTACTATTGTGAAAACATCATAAATGACAAATGGCTGAAAAATAATAGATCCAATTGCTCCAAATTATTGAAGGATCTTGTATGGTTGTATTTTCATAGAGAATACAGTAACTTAATCATGTTGTTGAGCATGATTTTTTGCATGCCATTGTCTTATCAATTTGAATCCTTGATTTGGTACTTTGTTGAGTAGGTAGTTGAAGAGCATAATCATATGGACTGGGCTAGAAAGATCAGTGACAACTTGAGTGATAAATTGGTGAACTTGAAGCAATCACATAAGTTTTATATAAGCTCCTACTTCATATACATGTTTGCATGAAATAAAAGGTATGAGGGATTACGGTGTAAGGGAGAAATCAAAAGTAGCACTTCACATTTGAACATCCACAAGCATTAACCTCAATTACATTTGCAAGCCAAAGATGATTATGTTCAATTCAATGATACCTTCACAATTGGAATTGTGAGAATTTTTAGAAATGATTGCACATGAGATTATCTGATGGAGCAGTGAAGCTAGTGGAGGAATAAAAATCCCAGTTTATTCAATTTCCCAGTTTCTCCTATATCAGAGTGTAGGGATTCTCAACATAACCATATAAGTTTCCAAGATATCCTACAAAAAAGATGGTTCTACTAGAACTCACTCAATAGATGAAAATATGTAACAAAATTCTGAAAGAGAAGAATAAGTTGGAGATGGATTTCTCAATTTCCATATTAGAAAATGAAACTGAAATTTTCCCATGCCCAAAGGTAGCGGAAAGATCCTAGGACAAGTTTTACTTTTTCTATTTGTCATTCTATTTGCGAAGCCCAAATTTTGAAATTTATAACAAAATCCAATAGATGGAGGGTGTAAGGTATCAGCATAGGATTCACCTTGGAGATTTTTGGGTCAATGTAGTAGATGAAATGAGATTAGGAAAAGGATGCATTCTAGATTTCCCTTGAACATCATCCGAGCTTGAAAAATATTTCACATAACTGATAAAATGGAGGAAGATTCAAATGTGCTCTAGAAATTGTATAATCCTAAAAAGGAAAAAAGTTACTCATCCCTATGAATTGCAAATGAAGGAGATTTCAGATCTTGATGCATTGTCAAAACCAGTCTTGGACATCACAAAATGGTGAGTTGAATGAACATTAGACATAAATATTGCACCAAAGGAGGACTAGATATACAAGTTTTTGGGACATCAATGACTACTGGATGAGTGACCAAAGAAACCTTCCATAGATAGATTTGAAGAAGGAGATATTCCATCATGAAGTGGAGAACATAGAAGGGACAATAGTGTTATTAGGGAAACACACATGAAGAGGAGGTTGAATATTCATGTTGAAGAGATACAACATGAGTGAGAGAAAATTGTGTTACTAGGGAAACACAAATGAAGAGGCAGTTGGATATTCATGTTTAGAGAGAGAGAGAGAGAGAGAGAGAGAGAGAGAGAGAGAGAGAGAGAGAGATGTTCCATGCTCACCTCGATAGACTCTAAGTGTGTAGGAGATAGGCACTTTCACAAAGAAATAAGTAGAAACAAGGAAAAGGGAAAGAGAAGAGAAAGGAGAACAATGCATGAAAAGAAAAGCTCAAGATAGATTGAATATAAATTCCAATGAGTTTTTTGTGCTAGGAAGAAGTAGGTAATAGGATGTTACCCACGAAAAAATTCTTGGTGTGTATTTTGGAAATATAATAGGGGAAGAATTTGCTACAATCAAATAATTTGCCACAGAGACGCCAGTTTTGGAGTTGATGGTAGAAAGTCCTAGAGCTAAAGAAATTGACACAAGAGAAGTACAGGCACAAGAGTAGTTGATAGTGTATAAATATTAAGGTGTCAAAATTCCAGAATGGGTGAATTAGAGGCTACAAAGAAGTCAGGAGATGGAGATTGATCCAACAGTCAAATTGAAGGAAATCATTAACCAATTCAATGAATCTCCTGAAAAAGGGAAAGCTACAAAGTTTGAAAAGATTTTCAGAGGGGAATCAGGATCCAAAACTATTCAACTTGAAAAACCTACTATGGACAAGGAAAAGGATAAAATCACTCTGGAGGAATACGATGTAACAGAGTTCAATCTTGGTCATGCTTCTTTGGCATAGGTCATAGATGAATTTGATGATTCTGCACAAGTAGTCAAAGGAAAGATTTTGAGATTAGAAGATAAATACCTAAGGAAGACAAGAGATATCAAAGCCTTTTGTGAATACATCAGCAACATACCTCATCCAGTCAAGGAAGAAGGTCCATCTTTTGTTCCTCTGTTAGTTATTCTAACTGAGTCAATAGACAGTATAAATAGAATCAAGAAAATGGCTCAGGAAGTGGAAGTTTATATGGAGGGAATCCAAAATGAGCCATACAGTCATGCTAAAGACTTGGTGTGATTTTATGAAAAAGACACTTTCCATTCTTTCCCAGATTTAGTGCATGGAGGAATCGAGGGAGGATGAGCATATTTATTAGGATGAGATGATCATGAAATTATAGGAGTTGATAAAGACACCTAGACATGCACTAGCAGACTGTGGGATCATCAAGGAAGGAGGAGCATATTATTTGACCTGATGGTATAGCATAGTTCACATGGAAATGGAAATGTTTGGAAATTTTTGTCAAAGAATCCACTTGATTGAGGGGGATAGCTTAGAATATCAAACATGAGGTCTCCAACACTGTTTCATCACTTGTGTCACAAAGGTTTTATAAAAATGAGATAGTTGTAAGCAACCTAAAGAGTAACTTGGAGGAATTTTTTAGATTTAATTTCTTCTCCATGGATGAATTTGAGAACCTGTCCACTTTCTCAAATGCAATACATACTACTGAGGGTATTGCCAGAATGGGAGGATAGCTTGGGAAAATCTAAGCGAATTATGGTAGCTTTGGAATTCAAGAAGGAATCAGCACCGAGTGTTAACATGGATGAATTAGAGGAGGTTTCAGGAAGATTCCATGCATTAAAGTAGAGAGGTCAAAGGTATACTTATTGGTAGAGAAGCATTTAATGCATTGTGGGCAGGCTTAATGATCATTTATTGCATCCCACTCTCCTTGTTAGCATGCATAGATAATGGGTACTTATTACCCACTTTAATAGTGAATTCCTTTTGCATTAATGTAGATTCCTTCTTATTTCCCTAACCCTAATTATGGTTGAGGTGGCATGATTTGGGCCATTGGTTATTGTTTTTATTTGAGCCACCCTTTTTTTTAGCACCTATATAAAGGCATCACTTCTCATTTGTAGGGTAATGGATTTTTTAGATAGTTACTATGAGCTACTAAGACAATAAATTTTTCATTATTGTTTTTTTGGTGAATACTTGACATTATTTAGTGCTTGATTGGTTTCATGATTCCCTCATTTAGTTTATATTTGTTGGATAAAGTTAGATAAAGTGGTGTGATTTTAATGGAAAATATGATGGTGTTTTGATGAGCTCCTTTTGTTCATAATTTTGATGCTTTATTGATTGTAAATTGTTATGCAAAGCTAGCCTGAACCTCATTCCTTTAGATTTTTAACTTGTATCATGCACGTGCATTGTTCTTCATAATCGTGTCCCTAGTGGTATGAAAATATTTTACATAAACCTTGAATATTGCATCAGTTCTCGTGTAGTTTTAATATAACTTGGCAAAATGAAACCTAGTTGTTAGGAATTTGTCCACCAAAGTAGTATTCATTTCTATCATTACCCTTAGGATTAGATTAAAATTTCAGAACCCTGTTCTCTTTTTCTTTTCACAGATTTTGAAAAACCCAAAAAGTGTTCCATGGAAACATCTATCAACAGCTCTCATCTAGTATGATTTGAAACCCATTTAAAACTTGAAAATTTAATTCCTCTTATGATCTTCATCAAATCACATATACCACCAATCTTATCCATGGTCAAGACCTGATATGATAGGAACCTTAGGCTGACCTATATGATCTTCTCACAATATTAGCATATAAAAAACTTTCAACAAGAGAGGATAAGATATCTTGTTATTTTGTTCTACTATTTGGTGGGTCATAAAATGCACATCAACAAGGCTTCCACTAGTTCTAGATTAAACAACTGACTGAGGTAACAAATAGTAAATCCAAAATATAAAATTTAATTTAATATCATCATAGAAAAGATTAAGCATAGGAAAAATAGGGGAATGAAAATAGTTAAACTTTCCATTGAGGGTGAAAATTTTGATTTGCACAATGGTCACCCTTCCACTCAATAGGAAGCTCAACTTTTTGTACCCATTTTGCAATCTTGAGATACTCTCTCCAGGGACAGTAAACCACTGGATATCTTTCTTGTAGTGTGAATTTGATTTATTTGGAATCACTTTACCTTCAACAACCAACCTTGTAACCGCCACAATGGCCTTCACACACACCACAAAAGAATCACCCCCAATCTCAACCTTCTCATTGTCCAAGGAGTCAAAATATTTCTTTGACAACTCCTATTTAAAGCCTCTCATACCCTCAACATATTGGTCCATGTGCCCTTCCTATAAAATAGGCCAAAGGGTAGAATTGTTTTTAAATTCCTCACAAAAATTAGTTTCTATCTAAATAAGATCGCCCCATCACAAATATAGTAGAAGAAGATAACACAAAAAAGGAAATTCTTGCAGCACAACAAAGCACAAAAGTGCAAGAAATTGAAATGAAAACAATGAGAAAAACTAGAGCATTTATCTGAAATCTTGTAACCGAAGGGTAATGATGAAATCCCATCATACTAAATTCATTGGAGAAAGATATTATTTATTATAAGAGTGAAAATATCATTTGAAATATGCGCATGTGATGTTTGAGGTATGTCATGGGTGGTGAGTTAAATTTTAATAGAATCTATATATTTACCCATCATAACCAGCCTATCAAATGCCCCATTGCCCCTTTAGAAAATGTGTTTCCATCTATAGATATTAAATCTATCTAGAAACCCTTTATTTTTCATAATTATATCAGTAATATCCTATCCTGGGGAATTTCCTCACATTAACAACTTTATTACATTATGGGGATCACCCTCAATAAAAAAATGTAACCATAATTTATCACCAACTCACTGCCATGAAACATAGCCACTACCTCTACCATGTGGGCTATTTGGGACCAAAATATCACCACATAAGCTAATAGAAAATTGTCAAACATGTCTCCAATGAAAGAACCCCATCCCACCTGACATCGGTTACATAATCATGAGCTATCAAAGTTTAACTTAACTCATCCAAGGTTGAGGGGGGGCCATTTAATATTCTTTCCCAATCTCTAGGGAGGATATTTATAATTTCTAAGGTAAGAGGAAAGGCCCAAAATCCAAACAATATACCTAGCTAAATTAGAGGGGTTAACTTATGATTAACATACATAATGTTATTCATGTTCTCCTTAGTGTTTCTAATCATATAAAAGAAAAATCCTCCAATCTTGCCACTTTATTCCTAATAAATACAACCTTATTACGTTCTTTCATCAAATCCTAGCCAGTATAAAGAAGAGAGTCCCGCCATAACTCACCAATTAAATAGATGTGACGATCTAAATTATGAATGAAATTACAATACGCGATTTGATACCTCTGGTATTGTAAAGTTCAATATAAAAACTAGATGATAAACAAAAGAATTGAAAGCCCAAAAATGATCCATTCTATTTGAAATTGGATTTTCTACAAAGTTGATGGATCCCAAGGGTCACTTGATCCTCTTGGAATTCAAATTAAGATTCCTCATAATATTTATACAAATAAAATATTAAAAACTTCCAAAAATATAAGAAAGAGGCCCACTTGGAGAAGGCATAATTTTCTATTCCTAGCTCTAAATTACAAATCATTTACTCTGTTGGAATGATCTTCAAAAAATATTGAAATCAAATCTTTGAGGTCACACCAATGTGAGCACTCCCTAAGGAATATATGCCCCAAAATGCACTGAAGGCCTTAACAAATGTGGTTTACTAAAACATAGAAAATATCGATAAATTGGATTTTAGCATGTTCCCAATTCCATCCTAATCATTCCCATGCCCGTTGAGAGGTAATGGGCCCCATTGCACTAATCCAATGCAATAGATGAGGAAAATTTTATCAAATTTTTTCCTTTGTTAACTCCTTGCCTTGATGAGAATGCTTACCGGCTCGAACCACCTAATAAAGAGGAATTTTCATATTTCTCAAAGTCTTTAAAGTGAATTTAGTAACCATAGTCACATTGAACTGGAGCAATAGTAGATGGATTTAATTATGCAACTTAAATGTGTTTAGTAGCTTGGGAAATGTCCATCAAAAGAGGAAAATAGGGTCTCACCTATTCTAAATTGAAAACTAGATGCAGTTCCAAAAAGGATGGAAAATTAGGCTTAAAAGCATTCTCACCAACTTGTTTCACAATAGTATATTGGCTATAGAGAAGAGGATTAAGCTTCATGTTTTTTGTGTGAAGGCTCTCTTTCTGAAGATGTAACCATACCTTGCCACCAATCTAAAATTGTTGAGGAGTGTTAATTTTATCATGGTTTTCCTTATACTTCAGATTACACTCCTCCACAATATAATGAACTTATTTTTGTACATTTCTAATGTTATCAATGAATTTTTTTCTTTATCTACCTCCTTTTCAACATTCAATAGAATATCGGGTTACAAAGATAGTAATGCTACATCGATAGGTGCCAATGGTTGATACCCAAGACAAACCTTACCTAGACTATGAATTGTAGTACTATGGAGTGCATAGTTGTAGCCATGTTGCATGTAGGGTAAGATTTAATCGGATGTGCGACCATGTTTTAAATAATACATTTGTAAGATATGAATGATCACTCGATTCACCACTTCTATCGCTGCATCTATTTTGGGATGGAATGTTGTGGATTTTGTAAACTTTGTGTCCATTTTAGCACATAGTGTAGACCAAAAAAAAATTATGAACCTTTTATCCCAATGATAAACAATGCTTCTTCGAAAACCAAACTGAACCCAAAGATGTTAAAAAAATCACTTGGCACTATCTTCTATAGAAATATTATTTTTACATACTACTATGATAGCCATATTAGAAAACATATCTACCACAACATATACTCAATCATACACCAACCTTGTAGTTGAAAGACCAAAAATAAAATCCATTGAACTAGATTACCATGGTTTATCAAGAAAAGGTAATGGTACATATAGACCCAACTTACAATTTTTTGGCTTTGCAATTGCATAGGCTGCACAAGCTTGTATATATGAAATGATATCCTACTTCATTTTTTGCCAATAGAAATACTTTTGAAGGATAGGAGCACTCTTACCAATACCAAAATGTCCTACAACATGATTGTAGTGATCTTCCCATATCATTTTCTTTCATTCCTCGGTGGGTGCACATATATGACCAACATGATAAAGCAATCCATTGTACAAGTGCAAATCAGAGATAGAATTTCCTTCGACCAAATTACTCTAGATGGTAGAGAAATCAGGGTCAATACCATATAGGTGTTTCCAAGTGGATGATTGAAGAATACATGAATCCAATACCATTGTCAAACCTGCAATATGTGGCCTACTCAAACAATCTGCCACTTTTTTACGGCTTCCTATTTATGACAAATTTTGATGTGAAATTGTTGTAGATAAGATGACCACCTTTGATGTCTATCATCCTGCAACTGCTCTCATGTTTGCAAGAATTGAAAAGGTTTATGGTTTGTATGTATGAAAATTTCCTTTCCCAGTATATAATGTCTCCATTGTTTTCATTCCTAAAGAATAACATACAACTCCTTGTCATAGGTGGGGTACCTACGTACTGTATCAAAAAAAATTTCACTATGATAGGAAATAGGATTACCATGTTGCATGAGTATCGCACCAAGAGCATAATGAGATGCATCTATTTCTATCTCAAATGATTGTTGCAGATATGGGAGGACTAGAAACGATGTTGAACATAATATTTTTTTAATTCCTCAAATGCTCATTGATTTTCCTTTGTCCACTAAAATGTTTCTTGTGCCCCACCCCTTAGTGATTGATTAAGAGGCCATGATATATGTGAGAAACCAAACACAAATCTACGATAGAAGTTGGCTAAGTCAAAGAATTTGCAAAGCTCTATGCAAGTTTTAGGAGATGGTCAATCTCTAATTATATAAATATTCGTTGGGTCAACATAAAAACCCTATATATTAATGATATACCCCAAGTATTAGATACTCTCCATAAAAAAATAACACTTCTTAATTTTGGCATAAAGTTTGTGTTGTTGCAGAGTTGAAGGAACTTGTTCAACATGATACAAATGCTCATACCAATTCTTTCTAAATATGAGTATAAAATCCAAATAAACAACCATAAAAGAATAAATGAATGGTCTAAGCACATCATTTATCAACCTCATAAATGTGGTTGGGCCATTTGTTAGGCCAAAATTCATAACCAACCATTCAAAAAAACCTTTGTTAGATTTAAATGCAGTCTTCCACATATCTGCTAGATCAATTGGTACTTTGTAATATCCATACTTCAAGTCAATTTTTTTAAAGAACTTAGCCCCCTATGTTGGTCAAAGAAATCATCAATTCACGGGATTGGATATCTATGTTTTTACATAGATTTTTTTTTTATGCCTTATAATCAATACAAAGTATCCATGTCCAACCTTTATTTTTAGCAAGGAAAATAGGACTGACACATGGTGAATCACTTGGACGAATGTGTCCTTTCTAAACCAACTATTACATTTTTCTCTTGAGTTCATCATTTTCCAAAACTAACCTCGTATATATTGACTCACGTGGTAGTGGTGTACCTAGGATTAAATCAATAGAGTGATTGACTTAACAGTGTGTTGGAACTTGCACTGGTGGTTTAAACATACTTTGATATTCATTCAAAATTTTATCCATATGAAGTTTTTGATTTTCTATTGTGGTTACCTTAGCATGTGTTTAAGGATAAATAAATTTTTTTATTTAAGGTGAATCATGAGGAGAAAAAAATCTCCAATTTGAGAAATCAAGAATTTACATTGTTAAACACTAATTAAAGATGCATTTTGTCTTGGACATACCTCTGGTATTCATACATTTTGCCACCAAGCTTGATTGTATCATTACATGGCCTGGATTCATACACTCCATGCCTCTGATATATGTATGGCTACCCCAAAAAATACATTACATACATCTATTGGTGCTATACCACATATCACTTCTTCCTTGAAAGGCTTGATTGAATATGACAGATGACACTATTGATTTATTTGAATATCTTATCCATTATTTACCCATCCCATAGAGTATGATTGTGGGTGTCTTATCACTTTTAAATTTAACCTTTTGACTATCCCCCAAGAGATCAAATTATTTTGGATCCCACTGTCAACAATAAAATGTAGAGGATTTCTATAAACCTACATCTCTAAATGAAAAATTTTCTCTTCATCTTCACGAGGCAATACTTGAGCATTTGCATCTATGTAATGAAGAGTGCACTGCAAGAAGTTATGTGGTGGGTCTTTCTCTCTTCCTACACCCCAAATGAAAATTATTCAATGTCAGTCTCCTTAGTAATTTAATAAATAATGTCTTCTACCAAAAAAAGATGATTGGATGTTTTTCCAACTCCTGCAAGGTGAGCAATGCTCCAACCAATATCCTTCAATATTGTAACTTAGGGACAACAACCCTATTCTAAGCCAAAATATGGAAACCTTCACTAGTGGATTCACACAACCCAACTAATGATTGGGACACCTTAATTATGATCTAACAATAGGGAATCAACCCTCAGACTGATTGATGAGCCTCTCAAAGGACCATCTTTTCCATGTTGTTTACTTTCTTTTTCAGCAGTTTGCTTTTAGAACAGAGACTTTAAACTTATGGTTTTATATATTTTATATATGGAAGAACATAAGTAGGTAAAATGGATGGTAAAGACATGATGTATTTTGATTAGAACTGATGGATGGAAGTTGCAGAATATAAGTAGAGCCATGCTGAGTAAATAATCCTATCTCCTATGCTATGTTTAAGGGTAGTCTCCTTCATGTAGCTGAATGTTGTGCAAGAATATCGAATGGAAACTAACACTTATTTCTTAGTATTAAAATGAAAAAATATATTTATGTGTCGAAAGAGGTGTATGCTACCCATTTTGTAGGAATCAAACCATGGTGCATTCAAGAATACCAGCATGGTGTTGAAGGGGTCAGCGAAAGTCGTTACCCATAGAAGCGCCAACATAAATGAGGAATTAAGTAAAGTGGTTGAAGAAGGGCGTGTCAAAAGACTTTCATGGAGGACCAAGTCAATTTAGTTCCTAAGTAAGCACCACCCATAGATCTAGAGCCACTACATGCTATATTCTAGGAAGAACTTGAAGACCTACTATTGCTGCTAAAGATTTTCTGTTTTGAGCACTTTGTATCCATTAGTGATCCTCATTAATGGAGTGATCCTATATTTAGGGAGTAGTGTAGTTTATCTTTAAATAAGAAGACTTTTGTAGTTCTCAGATTCAGGAGCTAGTTGATATTATTTCTGGAATAGAAGTTGACATTGTAACACTATTTTTACTTTTCGAGTACATTTTCTCCATGAATGAATAGAGTGCATAATTTGAGTTTCAGTCTCTTATTTTGATTGCATTTATATTCACTCATCCTAGGGGGGCCCACTTGGTGAGTGAATTGTTTTATTAGATTAGAATTTATTCCCTTGTTCATTAAGAAGTAAATAGAACTTTGTTGTTCTAGCGGCCACTGGTAATAGAACTGGTGGATTATTCTTGCAGCATAGGCGAAAAGAGTAACCCCTATTTTTTATTAATATTTTCTTAGAGTAATTGCATTCAATTTTGATAGTATAGATTCCTGAAGTATAATGTATTTCAATTCCATAGGTTTAGCCATGAGAATCAAGAAGGTTTGAAGCATATAATTTGCAAATACCATTCAAAATTTCCGTCCCTGGTTGATAATTAAATGAGACTTAATAATCCACTTAGCAGCCAAGTAGGGTGTCCAATCCTTAAGTAGAAGTCCAATGCTATTTGTTTATAAGACAATTGTTTAGCCAAGCATTTTTTGCACTACTGTTTCCCGGATGGTGTTAGTTCAAACCTACTTTGGTGTTCATGTTTCCAGTTTTCATAATCTAGGATTTTATTTCAAGCAATCCTTTTATGCATAGAAGAAGAGATCCTCATGGGAGATTCCTTCCTTGTCAATACCAAGCTGAACCATTTGACCTTTTTAATCCTGAGCCTAAAGAACCCCAAGTAGATAGTGAAGAAGAAGGCCTATTTGAAAACCCATTTGTTGACGTCCAAGGGGAAATTTCGTCACCTTCATCCTCTGAAGAATCACTACATTTGGAAGTCCTTTTTGATGAGCCTGAGTACCAAGACAACCCATTAGCCCTTATTATCTATCAGCCTCAGCAGCCAGAACCTCCTCTAAGGATGGCTCAGCCTACCTTTCCCTTCCTAATTCTTCCTCAACAAGGTAATTAGAACTTGAAGAACATTCCAGCCATTGCATTACCAAAATTCTATGGAATTATCACTGAAGATCCAGAGACCTTCCTCTTAGAGTTTGACATTCTCTGTAGGAGATATGACTACACAACTAATGCCTATAAGCTGAAGTTGTTTCCATCAACTCTTAAAGAGGCTGCTCTATGGTGGTTCATGAGCCTCGGAGCTAATGCTGTAGCAAATTGGAATGACATGAGAAACATGTTTCTTTCCAAATACAAAGGGTACTTTAGAGGATGGGATTTAAAAGGGGATGACATCTTCAAGATATCACAAAAATAGGATGAAACCTTGGAAGACTATGTTTCCAGGTTTATGTTTAACCTACAGTGCAACACTCAATGCCAGTTGAATGAGGAATCATAGAAGCATCTATTCCTCAAAGGTGTCAATGATGGGATCATAGAGGCTTTAGACCTTATGGATAGTGGGGATATCACTCAGAAGAACTGGGCAAATATAAAGACCATATGTCTAAATTACTAAAGAGTTGCAGTAAAAAAAGGAAGAGGACTAAGGGACCTGCCTCATAAGACAAATGGCTCTAGAGTGTCTAAGATAGATCTATCCAACCTCCTATTTGATTTCAATTAGGACATTATCAATGACATGGCCACTCAGCTGGACACCACGCAAGCTTGAAGGAAGAAAGAGGGTGCACATGCTATGTTGGCTGAATTCTACTCCCACTACAGAGAGAAGAAAAGAAACTGTAAGTACAAAATTGTTGCATCAATGGACACTACCTCAATGCCCACCGAGTTCAAGGCAATAGATGAGGAGAATGGCAAGGTCTTTTATGTGGCACAAAGGCGACCATGGGCTCAGAGACAAGGTATGCCTCAAGACTCCCTAAATAATTTTGGTTATAATAATAATAATAGTAATTAGTGGCAGAATCAAAACCCCCATAATTATGTTCCTCAAGGACACAATTAGAATAATAACTAGCCTAACCAGCAACCACAGAACAACCAAAATTTTTAGTAGCCTCAGTATAGCCAGAACTTTCAACAACTGTTTAATCCTTACCAGCAATAGTTTAACCCATACCAACAGCAATTTAACCCTTACTAGTAGCCGTAGAAGAATAACCAATGGAAACCACATGGTAACTGGCAACAACAACCTCAGTGGGCACCCAATCAGCCTAATCAGTAGCAAGCTATTATGCCTCCACCTCAGCAACAAGCTATTATGCCTCCTCCTCCTATAGCCAATAATAGTCCTCAGAAGCCACAACTTCCTGCACAAACAAATCAAAATCCTAATAAAAAGAAACAAGCTTATTCACTGCAAGTGAATGACATCCACCTAAGACTAGGAACCACATTGCCTGCACCAAGTGCACCAATAATAACTCATGTTTCTGATACTAAGGAATTTTCTGACAATCAAAATATTGTTGTTCCACCTATTATACTACTTGTTCCAACTGAGAAAATTCCACCTTACCCGCAAAGATTGGCCCAACCATTAGTAACCCCTAAAGAGAATCCTATTGCAACTGATCTGATTGACCAACTGAAGAAAATGACTTTCCAAATACCATTACTAGACACCCTCAAGGAAATTCCAATTTATAATAAAGCAATCAAGGAATCCTGTATCAAGCACCTTGGTAGGAAAAAGAAAGATCCTAATATTGTCCATGTTCTTGGGAAGCTTTTTGATCTTATGCTTAGTAAAGCCTTGATGCCTAAATACTCTGATCCTGGGAGTCCACTAGTTACCATTCACATTAATCGTATGCAAATACACCATGTCTTGGTTGATTTAAGGGGCCTCTATTAATGTTATGACTATAGATGTGTTGTTAAGACTTAGTATCATTGGGTTGAGGGAAACACCGACCATTCTCTAGTTAGCTACCAATTCTACTGTTAAATAAGATGGTATGGTAGAAGATATTGTTGTCACACTAGATTCCTTGGACTACCCCTTAGATTTCATCATCCTATCCCCCAAAACCACACTAGGAGGGTATCCATTAATCCTAGGAAGGCCTTGGTTAGCCACAATAGATGCTTTCATTGCATGTCACTCAGGAAAAATGACCATATCTGATGGTATTAATACCAATAAATTAACTTTGTATTCTCCAACCAAACCCCAAGCTGAACTTGACCAAGTTGTCTAGCTGAATCCAGGATATGCTCCCCTCGAAGTCAATTCAGTACAACAACTTATGGTTATTGTTAGAGATCCATTCATGGCTTCACATGAGGAAGATGACATACTAGTGGTGATTCTTACAAACCAGTATAGATAGGAAAAACCCTCATGTAATGTTGCTAATTGTTCCCTACAAACCATATTTCCCATAAAGTCCTCGTCTAAGTTTCCTGTAGCACCTGATTATCTCAACACTTTGTTGCCCCATGAAATAAAGTCACCTTCATTTGCAGAGGTTCTTGTGTTGGATAAAGTTAAAAGAGTACTGATTTCCTTAGGAAAGGAATTGAGTGTCAATAAGAATCTCATTGAATCTCAAATGTCTAGCCTTCTCCTACTTTTAAAAAAGATTTAGCAAGCTTTTGCATGAGACTATACTGACATGAAGGGACTTAACCAAAAATTGTGTACCCATAAGATCTATATCAGCCCTGAGTCCAGACCTATAAGGAAAGCTCAAAGAAGAATAAACACTACATTAAGAGATGTAGTAAACGATAAATTGAAAAAACTCCTCCAAGCTAGCTTTATATAACCTAATTCTGACAGCCAGTGGGTATCCCCTCTTGTAATTGTCCCCAAGAAAGGTGGAAAATGGCAAGTTTGTGTGGACTATAGGGAGATTAATAAAGCAACCAAGAAAGACCATGTTCCATTTCCCTTTATTGACCAAGTACTTGACAACCTTGCTGGTAAGAAATATTTTTCATTCCTGGATGGTTTGAGTGCCTACAACTAGATCCAGATATCACCAGAAGACTAGGATAAAACAACGTTCACTTGTCCATGGGGAACATTTTCTTATTCTATTTTTCCATTTGGATTATGTAATGCACGTGCTACTTTTTAGAGGACAGTAATAAGTGTTTTCTCTGACATTGCTACTGACTGTGTTGAAATATACATGGATGATTTCACTGCATATGGAGCTACATTTAAAGAAGTTCATGCTAATTTAAGAAAATTTCTTAAAAGGTGTCTGGACTAAAACCTCTCACTTAATAGTGAGAAATGTTATATGTTTATGGAGGAGGGAGTTGTCCTAGGGCATTACCTCTCATCATTTGGTATCTAGGTTGATCCTGCAAAGATTGCAGTCATCCTTACACTCCCAACTCCAGCAAAGCAGAAGGATGTCTGGATTTTTCTTGGTCATGGCGGCTACTACAGGATATTTATCAAGAAATTTATCCAACTTGCCGCCCCATTGTACAATATTTTGAAGAAGGAAGCATAATCTAAGTGGACATCTGACTGTGAGCTATCATTTCAGCTGTTGAAAGATATGTTGACATAGAGCTCTATTCTTGAAAGGCTTGACTGGAAGCTGCCCTTTCATATCCACATCAATGCATCTGACTATGCAATTAGGATAGTGTTGGGACATAAAGAAGGTATAGTTGAGCATGCCATTTATTACATAAGAAAAAATTTGCAAGGTGCTGAACTAAATTATACTTTTACTGAGAAGGAACTGCTTGCTGTAATCTATGCACTAAATAAATTTAGACAGTACATAACTGGTTATATGCAGTATTTGTTTATACTAATCACTTAGAAATCAAATACTTGATGAATAAACCTGCCATTTCTGGTAGGTTAGCCCGCTAGTTACTCCTCATGTAGGATTTTGATATAACTATCATTGATAAACTAGGAAAAGCTAATGTAGTGGCTGATTTCCTCTCTAGATTACAAGTACCTGATGATCCTTCAGCAATTGATGACAGCTTCCCAGATGAGCACCTATTCTCTATTGCAACTTACAATCCATGGTATGTTGACATCACCAACTACCTTGGTACAGGAAGAATACCACCTCATTTTTCACTGTGTGAACACTGGCTACTGGTTGAGAAGAGTTTCAAATTTTCATGGATCTCTGGATTTATGTTCTACACATGTCCTGATCAAGTCACCTAGATATGTTTTCACAAAGATGAGACCTATGACATCCTTCATCCATGTCATGATGAGCCGTGTGGTGGGCATTTTGCTAGAAAAAGGATAGCATACAAGGTGTTCACAAATGGTTATTACTGGCCTACATTATAGAAAGATGTAGTTAAGCATACCAGGCACTGTAACCGATACCAAAGGATGGGACGTCCCACCAAGTCTAATGAAATACCCCTGTAGGCTTAGGTGGTGGTAACACCATTTGATAAGTGGGGCATCAACTTTGTTGGCCCCATTGAGCCATCTTAACATGGTAAGTCTTATATCTCAGTATGCATTGATTATGCCACAAAATGGGTTGAAGAAAAATTCATGAGGCATGCAAGGGATCATAAGGTAGCAGAGTTTCTCCATGAGTTTATTTTTACTAGGTTTGTTGTGCCTCATGAAATAGTAACAGATCAAGGGGCACAGTTCACCTCTAATATTATTATTGAATTGATGAATGAGTACATGGTGAGGGATGGTAAATCTACACCATACCATCCTCAAGCCAATGGGCCGGATGAGATCACAAATTAGGAAATAGAGGCCATTCTGACCAAAATAGTCATTGTGCACAAAAAGGATTTGGTTTCTCACCTTCCTAAAGCCATATGGGCTTACCGAACAACTTGGAAAACCACTACTAGATTTACTCCCTTTGAGTTGGTTTATGGAAAATATGCATCCATGCCTATTGAGTTTCACCATAGGACTCTCAGGATGGCATTGGAATTAGATATTAACCTGACCAAGCCATAAGAGGATAGGCTCCTACAGCTCAATGGATTGGATGAATATAGAAAGTCTACACTACACAACATAGAACTGATACATAAGTAGCGCAAGAAGTGGCATGACCAATTCATCAATGACAAGAAGTTTTCTATTCATGATTGGGCCTTGCTCTATGCCTCACAATATCAGCACACTCTACAAAAATTTTAGACTCGTTGGTTAGGGCCCTATGAAATAGTCTCAATTTTTTATAATGGTGTCATTCAGATATCTAAAATTGATCCTCTTAGATTCAAAATCCTTGTAAACAGGCATCATTGTAAGATATATCAGAAGCATGTGAGTCATCAAGACATCCAAAAACATTTCTACCAGAGCTTAGATAGCTCACCTCTTGTAGCCGAAGCATCTAGGTCTTCCGCCCAGATTTCTAAAAAGCTATGATTTTATCCCATCTTCCATAATAAACATTTCACTCCTGTGATTTGGTTTCTCTGCAATAAAAATCCTCATCACCTCCTCTCTCTTCCATGTGTCCATCCCACAGCATCACTCCATCAATGCATGTAGCATAATAGTACACTCTTCCTACAACAACTCTTAGGTTAGTAACACCTACTTTTGCACATATTTTATTTTATTCATTATTATTTTGAAAAGAGTGTTATTTTCTTTTCCTTATTCCTGTACGCAAAGGCTTGGTGGGACCCATGCCTTATACTTAGTAGGGGGAGGGGATATTTAATTCTTTTTTTAATATTTCCAAATCAATTTTAGCATGCAAAAAGGAAAACTTTATATCTTTCTTTGTTTCTCATAGTGACCACCATCATGTGGGAGCTTATCTGTCCTTCTATGATTAGGTCATCATGATTTGAAAGCAATTTAAAGTTAAGGTTCACTTAATAATGGAATTTTGGTGACGTGTTTAGGTGGTGGACCTTAACACACATGAATTTATTTATGAAAACCATTTGAAATAATTCTTTCTTGCATGGAATCAAAAGCTATTATGTACTTCACTTTTTCTCATAAAAAACATCTTGCATCCGTAAGAACACCTACATTTTCTAGTTTTCTGTAGCGACTAAGAAGCTCCTATAGAGCCATTTTTGTTTATCATTTGCAATGGGCGGAGACCTTTAGAGGCACTAGCTTGTAGATCATCAAGTGCTACTTGGGGACCTGGCCACCTATGAATTGTTTCAGAGACGAGGATGGTTGGATTACTGCTTAAGCTTTAATGGCTTTGATGAAGAAATTGCTTTTCAATTTCTGAATACTTTGAACAATGGGTTTGCATTAGTGAAGGGTCTGAGGATTGAATTCTTAGAATACATCATGGAAAAAGTTTCAAAGTTGCCACAGGAAGGAGAGAAATGGAGTAAGGATATTGACTTGCGCTCAGCTAGGGCACAATTTACCCTACATAGTGACCCGCAGTTAGAAATTGATAAGAAGTAGGGAACTTCAAGAACATCATTACCTGTGGAGTTTTTGCAGCCTGCTACATTTATCATATCCTACTTCACATTTTAGGTTTGTTAAAAGTACCTTCATGGAATGCATTTCAAAATTCTAAGTGCCCTCCGCCATGAAAATAGGCCAGTAAATTTACCTAGTTTTCTTTTTAATATTGTGAAAAAGCAGGCATCTTTTGTTCAGTCAAGAAAAGATCAATCTATTTCCCATCACTATTTAACTAAGCTAGTTGTAGAAAGGGAGTTAATTAAATAGTCAATTGGGACTTTGGAAGAATTATTAGTGATGAAAGAATTAGAACCTAGGGTGGTTGGCCCTAGAGGCCAGGGTGTAGATAGTAGGGTTAATACGGCAATGAGGGTCCGTAAAGTAATTCATAAAATAGAACCCGTTCCTGAAGCATCCTCTTCTAGAACTAACCCATCTAGGAAAAGAACCTACAAAGATAGTACTCTTGTTTCTGATAAAAATAAGGGAAAAACTAGGGAAGATGATGTCACTTCTGATACTTCACCGTCCAAGGAAACTAGGTCTACTGTTATGAAGGATTAAGGTAAAACTATAGATATAGAGGGTATGATTCTTGAACAAAAACTAGATGATAATGAAAATATGGTAAGATACCTAATGAACCCTTGCCTTCCTTCAAGGAGGCAACACCATAAGAACCTCGTGTAGCCATTACGGAGGAGGTGTCCTCCAGCAAGAAGAAACACAAGGAAACTATGAGCTCTTTTAAAACCCCTGTCAAGAAAAATGCTAGACTTTCTGCTAGTACTGGTAAAGAAGACAAAATCCCTTATTAATTTATAAATGTTGAATCCTCTAAATCTATAGAGAAGTCCTCGTCCGAGGCAAAAGCTTCAAAAGGAATAGATAGTGAAACCCTAGCCCATGTTATGGATGAATAAGCTATAACTAATCCACAAGTTGAATATATCCTTGTGGAAAGTGATAGGGATTCTATAGAAACAAAGTGATTTTTCCATAACTCTGTCGGACAAGATTCTAATGGCAGTTTAGAGAATCTTCCCCCTGATGAATTTCCTGCAATGGATGAGGATATTATTGAGGAAGTGTTTGATAAGTTGAGAAAAGGGTAAGTGCAAGAAGTTGAGTGCCAATTCCGCGGAAGTCTTGTGGGCTTGAAAACTACCGCTAGAAACGGGCACCCGTTTTGAAAAAAAGGGGCACCCGTCTTAGGCTCGGACACCCGATCCAAAATTCAAAAAATGGGTACCCATTTTTTTTCAAAACGGGTGCTCGTTTTTCAAAATGGGCACCCATTTTTCAAAACAGGTGCCCGTTTTTTAAATTATTATTATTATTATTTTATTTTTTTTTAAATCAAATTTTTATGCCGATTTATTACATTTAAAAAATGGGTACACATTTTTAAACGTGTGCCCATTTTTTAAAATTTGAATTTACCAAACCACCATTTGCATTGGATTTCGGTTTGGGAGAGGTTTGGTGGGACCAAGCCTATGCTTGGACCTCCAAAATAATGGATAAGGCATTTGAACACCAAATTTCTGTCTTACCATAATTTTTTTATGGTCTTCCTAATCGAATTTTTTAATGAAATTAAAACCCATTAGAGATCTTACTGTCTAGATTTCAAAAATATAAATTTTATAGTGATATGATAAATTTTACTATTTTTACAATATTTATTAATCAAAAGTGGTACCTAAACTTAAAATAG
>MU224766.1:2570233-2591428 GCA_018584345.1 Thuja plicata
TTCTCAAAAAAGTGAAATTTTCATCAAATTATGGTGGCCGTACACGAGAGGTTTTGAAAATTTACTTTATAGTCAATTAAAAATTAATTAAAAAAAAATATTCAATTAAAAAATAAGCAAAAATATTTTGACCAATCTTTGATGTGTTAGTTACCTTCCCCCAAAAGGATTTAGAAAAATTCATTTATTTACTTCAAAAAAGGGTGGCCGTACACATGCGGGGTATGGTCCTGAAACATGCATTTTGAAAAAGAGGTTTTTAAACATGCCTACTAAATATATTTTCTACTATGTGGGTATTTAAATAAATTATATATTTGAAAAATAGACTCTGAGCACTACATTTTCTATTAGTGGATTTTTTTGATATTCAATCTCTAAGTGCCTCAAATTTTGACATCAATTGACAAACAACTTGAAAATCAATGAAAACACTTCCACTTTTTGCCCAAAAAGTGGACTCAACTTCTTGCTGGCACCCCAAAGATGGATTGGACATGCTAGTCAGGCAAGCTAAGTTATCCCAAGAGGATGATTTGATTAAAACCCTTGTCATTTGGAAAGTAAAAGCTTCCATTGATGAATCCTACCAAGTAGATGATTCAGTGAAAAGTAGTGACAAAGGAAAAGAGACTACTTGCACTGAAAAGGAGGAAGTAAAGATCACTCAACCTGCATCTGGGTGGATTAATATTCTTCAGTAAGAACCCATGCCACCACTAGATTTATCCACACTTTTAGCAGCAGGATTGAGTTTGTACCAAAATTTCACATGAGAAAAGACACAATGGGAACTGGAGACAGAAAAACTGAAAAGGATAATTGAGGAACATGCTTGTCAACTTGAACAAAAAACAAATTAGATTGTAGTATTGGAGAGGAAAATTGAGAAAATCATTGAATTGATTCCTAGAGCAATGGCATGTAGGTCACCTTCTCCAGCTTATGCATTGTTCCTTAGAGAACAATTTGTTAACTTTCAATTGACAAGGATCATTTAGGGATTAAATCCTTCTATTGCTACACCTCATGAATTTTATGATGCCTTCCAGTCAACACCCATGTCCATCAAGAACATGTTATGTGAATTATATTTGCACAATCTAGCTGTGCCCGACAATAGAGATTGGAATTCACTTCTTTACGTAGGGGATGTTCAGTTGAGGGTAGTAATGTCCTAGATTCAAAATGAGATCAATGGAGAGCATCAGGCTCTACCATATAGAGATACTGAAACAGACACACCTCTCATGATGAGACCTAAATTTCAGAGTTCTAGGTGGACTTTCCCTAATTGGATCTCAGTCACAATGAATCCTAGTGGGTCCTGCAATGTTCTTTTGATTAGAGAGAAGGTATACACAGATTGGGAATAGCATTCATGAAAAGATATTAAGGTCATGATTGCAGCTTGCAGGAAGAGGTGGATAAGGATGCCCCATGACTTAAAAATTAGGGAGCCTCATTCTCCATAGAATTTAAATCTTTCTATTCATCGAACCCCATGGTAAATATAATGTTGGGCTGATCATAGCTGCATTATTGGATGCCCTTAAGGTTTTAGCCTCCTATTCTCCTGCATCATTTACTGGCAGTGAATGAAAGTCCAAAAAATATGACATGGTTCAAGAAAGATAGAGGTGGGACAAGATTCATGCCAACCATAGATATTTAAAATATGTTGTTGATGAACTAGGTGAGAAGACCGCTAGTGACCTAAGGCTTAGGGCCAGGATCCATAATTTCATGATTGCTGGGGACCAGCAATAGTGCAATTGGGGGGAATGATGAGCCTCTCAAAAGGCCATCTTTTCCATGTTGCTTAATTTCTTTTTTAGCAGTTTACTTTCAGAATAGGGACTTTAAACTTATGGTTTTATATATTTTATATATTTAATAACATAAGTAGGTAAAATGGATGGTAAAGACATGATATAGTTTTCTTAGAACTGATGGATGGAAGTTGCAGAATATAAGTAGTTGCATGCTGAATAAATAATCTTATCTCCTATTCTATGTTTAAGGGTAGTATCCTTCATGTAGATGAGTGATGTGAAAGAATACCAAATGGAAACTAACACTTCTTTCTTAGTATTAAAATGATAAATTATATTTACATGTCAGAAGTTGTGTATGCTAACCATTTTGTAGGAATCAAGTCATGGTGCATTCAAGAACACCAGCATGGTGTTGAAGGGGTCATCGAAAGCCATTACCCAAAAAAGTGCCAGCATAAATGAGGAATTAAGTAAAGTGGTTGAAGAAGGGCGTGTCATGGGACTTTCATGGAGAAAAAAGTCAATTCAGTTCCCAAGTAAACACCGCGCACAGATATAGAGCCACTACATGCTATATTCTGGGAAGAACTTGAAAACATACTATTGTTGTTAGAGATTTTCTATTATGAGAACTTTATATCCATTAGTGATCCTCATTAATGGAGTGATCTTAGATTTAGGGAGTAGTGTAGTTTCTCTTTAAATAAGCTTACTTTTGTAGTTCTCTGAGTTGGGAGCTAGTTGATATAATTTCTGGAATAGAAGTTGACCTTGTAACACTATTTTTACTTTCCAAGTACATTTTCTCCATGAATGAATAGAGTGCATAATTTGAGTTTCAGTCTCTTATCTTGATTGCATTTCTATTGAATCATCAAAGGGGGACCACTTGGTGAGTGAATTGTTTTATTAGATTAGAAGTTATTCCCTTGTTCATTAAGAAGTAAATAGAACTTTGTTGTTCCTACAACTACTGGTAACAGAACTGGTGGACTATTCTTGTAGCATAGGCAAATAGAGTAACCCCTAGTCATGATTACTGTTTTCTTAGAGTAATTGCATTCACTTTAGATAGTATATATTCTTGAAGTATAATGTATTTAAATTCCATAGGTTTAGCCATGAAAATCAAGAAGGTTTGAAGCATATACTTTGCAAATACCATTCCAAGTTTACGTCCCTAGTCGATAATTAAATGAGACTAAATAATCCACTTAGCGGCCAATTAGGGTGTCCAATCCTAAAGTAGTAGTCCAATTCTATGTGTTTCTAAGACAATTTTTTATCCAAGCACTGATCCTCCAACTTCTACAATACGCAAAACCTTGACTGATCTAGAATTCCTTATAGGTCTATCGAACTGGTTTTTAAGACATAAATTTTCTTCTTGGTCACACCTTAGAAAAATAAGGGTATATTAAGACACTCTTTTCAAATTTATGATGATCCCTCAAATCCTTGGACTTCAACTCCACTCCTGCAAGACCTAACTCTTACAAAGCTCACAGACCTAATTGGCCATACTAGGTTTAAAATCAAATCAAGTGCTAGGAACGGGTGCATGGGATTGGTGCAGGGATTCAAACCTTCTCTACTAACTCCAAACAACTCAAATCTACCTCCAGTTCACTCCAACAATGGAATTCTTCAAAATATCAACACTGTCACATTCACTCCTAGCTGAATACATTGAGATATCCAATGTAGGGCTTGATGCAAACATGTCTTGCCCTTCAAGCCACACTCTAAAATTTATGAATCTATAAATAAATCCTCCTAACATGCATTTTCTATAAGGGTGAGAAATTTCACTGCTTCAAATGCAAGTTAGGTCATCATTTGTGAAACAAGCTCCTAATAGGCCTCTTCCTAGACTAGTTTTAGAAAATTAAATCAAAAACACTTTTACTCTAAAATAATCAATCCCAAATGAACGAAAAGTTTAAGGTAACACAAAGTATCATAAAAAATGAACTTATCTTGCAAGAACAACACCACACATCGCTGTACAAATCAATAAAGGTAAAAAAAACTCTTCATCTTCCATTCATTTTTCATCAAAACATCAAATCAGAACTTTAACCACTTTGGTTTGAAGTAACAACTTAAATCCACTTCATAAGTAAAGTCAAAATGATCCAAATACCTTTTTTACTATTGGTATTCAATCTTGTAACTCTCGAGAAACATTTGGAAGTTGCTTGAGTAACATTTTTATATCTTTTGCAACATTTTGCAACTTTTTGTCTTTTTGCGTATTTGTAACTTAGAGACTTTTGATTTGGATTATAACCTATGAATCTTGACAAAACCTGATCAAAATGACTTGAATCTAATAAAATCAATGTTAAGACTCATCTAGAGTATCAACACACCTAAATCAAATTATCTCATTGGACTAAGGCATCACAAGGCTTATAAGAGTGCCTTGGAGATCCTTGACCATACAAGTGGATCCAAAACAAAATAGTATGATCTCTAGTATCTATCTAGTTATTGTAAACACAAAATCATGAAATCAATGACTGTTATTCGTGCACTACACCACTATGGAATATGGGTTTTCTTCTATAAAAGAATCATCCTCTTTTTCTCAAAAGTATCCATTGTTGAAGATTCGTGTTCATCTTCCTCTCCTCATATTTCTGTCATTAGATTTTTAATACTTTGACAATCCTTTGTATTGTGGGTTGGGGACTTATTCATCTCACACCACATGCCTATACCTATTTGTGTCTTGTTAGGAGACCACCATGTGTTCTTAGGTGAAATTGAGTGAGGTTCCTTGGTCACTTATTTTCATGTAGATTTATTACCCCCTTTAAACCTTGGCTTATTGTTTGAAATGTATTTCATCTTCCTTTTTTTCTTGAATTTATCTTCAATTTTTGTAGCATATTTATAGGCAGTTGCCAATGCCTCAATATTAAAAAAAACCATCTCTGTTTGAATATACTTGTAAAGTCCACTACGATATTTAAGAATTTGATGCTTCTTTAAATCCTCAATACCATGTTTCACTAAAATTGAATGGAATGTATTGGTGTAATATTGCATAGATTGATCCCTCTTATGTTGAAGTAGCTTCCATTCTATGTTTTTCTGTTCATATAAATCTTCACGAAAGTATGCTTCTTTTATGTATTCCAAAAATTCTCTGCATGTGGGGTTCTTATCAAGAGATATTCCCAAGCCATCTTCATCAGATAATTTTCATTCTTTATTTGCTAATTTGGCTTCCCATGCTAATTTCACATGGTTTTCAGATTTAAGGAGAGAAAATGTTTTTTTTTTTGCATCTAAGAAATTATTTACAAAAAATTATTAATCTACTTTTGATAACCAGTTATCAATAGCTTGAGATCGACTTTTACTTCAAAATTTTGGATGTCAAAATTTACTTGCACTTTAAAAAGGGTATTTACATGGAACAATGTTCTTGGTGTAGAGGGTTTGTTGCTTCTATAGAAGGCATGAAAACTAACAAATCATCTACTCTGATTTCTTATTTAAAGCCTCTTCTACCAATAGCTTCATAGCATTGTCTCACATCTTCAATCGTGTGTGTCTCAAAGGTGGATATTTTGAAAAATCTTGTGTATCCATTCCTAATATTTGGTAGGAGGACCTTTTATAAATTGGCATAAAGGAGTGTTCCCTCTCTAAAATGACTAATCTAAATTAAAAATCAGATCAAAATATCTGGTGTGATACCCATGGTATTGTCAAGTTAAATATAAAAACCATAATATTAAGAACATAATTGCATGCCAAAAAGTGATCCATTCTATTTGAAATTAGAGTTTATACAAATTTGATGGATCCAAAGTGTCAGTAGATCCTATTGGAAATTAAATGAAGAGTCCTCATAATGTTTATACAAATAAACTATTAAAAAAGTCCAAAAATATTTTTAAAAAAAACTATATAAAAAATATGCCCACTTAGACAAGCCATAACTTTCTTGTCTTAGGTCTGAATTGTGAACCGTTTACTCCATTACAAATGGCTTCAATAAATATTAAACCTAGTCTTGGAGGTCACACCAGCATGGGCCTTCCTTAAGGAAGATTGGCCCCAAAATGTCACGAAGACCTTCAAAAATGTCATTTACTAACACAGAAAATATCAATAAATTAGATTTTAGTATTTTCCCAATTCCATCCTCACCATTCATCCCCTTTAGATTAAATGAGCCCCATTTCACTAATATATTGAAATAGATGAGGAAAATGTTCTTCAATTTGTTCCTTAGTTAACCATTTTCCATAATGAGATTGCTAACCAACTCAAACCACCCGATAAAGAGGAATTTTCATATTTCTCAAAGTCTTTAAAATGACTTCAGCAACCTGGTCACATCATACTGGAGTATTATTAGATGGATTTATTTCTACAACTTGAATGTGTTCAATAGCCTAACAAATTTCCAACAAAGGACAAAAATAGAGTCTCAACAATTCTACATTGAAAACTAGATGCAGTCCTGAAAAGGATGGAAAATTAAGTTCAAAAGAATTCTCACCAACTTGTTTCACAATAGTATACTGGCCATAATGAAGTGGATGTAAATTCTTGTTTTCTCTGTGAAGGTGATCTTTCTGAAGATGTAATCATACCTTGCCACTAATCTAAAACTGATGAGGATTTGTACATTTATAGTGCCTTTCCTTATACTTTTGATTACTCTGCTCCACAATCTCATGAACTTTTTGTTTTAGGTGTCTAATGTTATCAATCAATTTTTCTACTTTAGCTACCTCATTTTCAACATTCAATAGACTATCAGATTGCATAACCAGTAGTGCTACCTCCATAGGTGCCAATGACTAATACCCAAGAAAAACCTCAAATGAACTATGCCATGTAGTACTATCGAGTGCTTGGTTGTAGCTTTGTTGCATGTAGGGTAAGCTTTCATCACATGTCCAAGGATGTCTTGAATGATACATCTATAATTTATGAATGATAATTTGATACACCACGTATTTATGCCCATCTATTTGGGGATGGAATCTTATGGATTTTGTCCACTTTGTGTCCATTTTAGCCCATAGTGCAGACCAAAAAAAATTCATGAACCTACTATCCCTATCAGAAATAATTCTTTTTGGTAAACCAAAATAGACTTAAACATGTTCAAAAAATAACGTGGCAATATCTTCTGCAAAAATCTTGTTTTTACATGCTACCATAATAACCATTTTAGAAAACCTACCTACCACACCATATTCATAATCATGCTCCCACCTCGTAGTTGGAAGGCCAGATATAAAATCCATTGAAATAGATATCCATGGATTATTAGGAATACGTAACGGTACATATAGACCCAACTTAGAGTTTGTTGGATTTGCAATTGCACAGGCTGCACAAGATTGTATATATGAAATTATATCTTGCTTAATTTTTTTCCAATATAAATACTTTTAAAGGATAGAAGTAGTCTTACCAATACTAAAATTTCATACAACATGACTTTAGTAAGGTTCCCATATCATTTTATTTCCTTTGTGGGTGGGTACACATATATGACCAACACGAAAAATCAATCTATCATGCAATTCAAAATCAAAGACAAACTTTTCTTCAACCAAATTACTATAGATGTTAAACATATCAGGGTCAATACCATATAGTTATTTCCATGTGGATGATTGATGACCACATCAATCCAACACCATTTTCAAACCTTTAATCGAAGGCCTACTCATATATTTTGCCACTCTGTTACTACTTCTTTTTTATGATGAATGTTGAGCTGAATTTTTTTATAGATAAGTTGACCACCTTTGATGTCTATCATTCTCTAACTTCTCTTGTGTTTGCAAGAATTAAAGAGTTTTATGGTCTATATGTATGGTAGTTTCCTTTCCCAATATATTATGTTTCCATTGGTTGTAGGTCTCAATAATAACATATAACTCCTTGTCATAGGAGGGGTACCTACCTACTATATTAGAATAAGTTTCACTATGATAGGAAACATGATGCCCATGTTGTATGAATACCACACCAAGAGTATAATCAGATGCATTTTTTTCTATCTCAAATGATTATTGGAGATCTGGGAGGATGAGTACTGGTGCTGAACATAATCTTTTCTTTAATTCCTAAAATTCTCATTTCTTGGCCTCAGTCCACTAAAATTTTGCTTGTGCTCCACTCCTTAGTGATTGATTAAGAGGCCATGATATATGTGAGAAAAAAAACACAAATCTTCAATAGAAGTTTGCTAAGCCCAAGAAGATGTGAAGGTCTGTGAAAGTTTTATGACATGGCCAATTGCTGATTATTTGAATCTTTGTTGGCTAAAAATGAACACCCTTAGTATCAATGATATACCCTAATTATTTAATACCCTGCATATCAAAAGAGCACTTCTCAATGTTGGCATAAAGTTTGTGTTTTTGCAAAGTTGAAAGCATTTTTTCAACATGTTGCAAATGCTTAGACCAAGTCTTTCTAAAGATGAGTATGTCATCCCAATAAAAATCACAAAAGAATCAATGAATGGTCTGGGGAATTTGTTAGGCTAAAAGGCATAACCAACCATTCAAACAATCCTCTGTTATATTTAAATACAGTCTTCCACACATCTACTAGATCAATTGGTACTTGGAAATATCCATACTTCAATTCAATTTTTTAAAGAACTTAGCCCCCTAAGGTTTTCCCACAAATCATCAATTCAAGGGATTAGATATCTATTTTTTTACAAAGATTTTTTTCAATACCCTATAATCAATACAAAGTCTTCATGTCTCATCTTTCTTTTTAGCAAGGAAAATAAGACTTCCATAGGGTGAAGCACTTGGACAAATGTGTCCTTTCTCAATTAACTCTTGAATTTGCCTCTTGATTTCATCATTTTCCAAAACTGACCTCCTATATATTTGCTCATGTGGTAGTGGTGTGTCTGAGATTAAATCAATAGATTGCTTGCCTTGAGTTTGTGTTGGACCTTTCCCTAGTGGTTTAAACACACTATATGATATTCTTTCAAAAACAAATTTGTCTAATTTTGTTGATTTGATGTCTTGGTTACCTTATCATATGTATTAAGGACAACGAACTTTGTTTGTTTAGAGAGAATGATGAGTAGAAAAAAAGCTCTGGTTTGAGCAATCAAGCGTTTACATTGTTGAGCACTAATTAAAGAAGCAATTAGTGTTAGACATACCTCTTCCCACAAAAATTTATTGTAACACTATGTGGCCTAGACTCATACACTCCATGCCTTTGATACATGTATGGATGCCCCAACAAGACATCACACACATCCAACCGTGCTATATCACATATCACTTTATCTTTGAAAGGCTTGATTGAATATGACAGAGGACACTATTAATTTATATGAATATATTGTCCCTTAATTACCCATCCCATCGACTATGGTTTTCAGTATCTTGTCACTTTCAAATTTAATCTTTTGACTGTCTCCCTAGAGATCAAATTCCTTTGGCTCCCACTATCAACAATAAAATGTAGAGGCTTTCCATCAACCCACATCTATGAATAAAAACACCTCTCTTCTTCTTCACAAGGAAATACTTTAGCAGTTGCAACTATGGAATATCAATTTATTTCTTTGAAAGAATCATTCGCCTTTTTCTGAGAAGTATCTATTGGTGATGATTCAGGTCCAACTTCATCTCCACGTATTTTTGTCATCATATTTTTAATACATCGACAATCTTGTGTATTATCGGTTGGGGACTTATGCATCTCACACCACATGCATATATCTTTTGTGTCTTTTTAGAAGACCACCATGTGTTCTTAGGTGAATTTGGGTGAGGATCCTTGGTCACCTATTTTCCTGCAGATTTATTTCCACCTTCAAACCGTCACTTATTGTTTGAAAAGTATTCCATCTTCCCTTTCTCCTTGAATGTTTGTTCAATATTTGTTGCATATTTATAAGTAGTTTCCAATTTCTAAATATTCAAAAAAATCTATTTATGTTTGAATATACCTATGAACTCCACTATGATATTTTACAATTCGATGCTTCTCTGAATGCTCAATACCAAGTTTTGTTGAAAGTGAATAGAATGTATTAGTGTAATATTGCACAGACTGATCCCTCTTCTATCAAATCAGCTTCCATTCTATGTATTTATGTTCATATACATCCTTAGGAAAGCACGCTTCTTTTGTTTATTTCACAAATATGCTCTTCTTATCAAGAGATATTCCCAAGCCATCTTTATCAGATAATTCTCTTTATTATTTTTTTAGATTTGTCTTGCCATGATAATTTCACATGGGTTTCAACTGAGGAGAGAAAATGTTTATTTTCTGCATCTGAGAAATTATTTACAGAAAAATATCTATCTAATTCTAATAACCAGTTATAAACAACTTTAGCATCGACTTTTCCTTCAAAATTTACGATGTCAAAATTTACGTACACTTTGAAAGGTTTATTTCTATAGAACTATATTCCTGATCTAGAAGGTTGATGATTTTTTAGAAGGCATAAAAATTTACTCATTATCTTCTCACATTTCTTATTGAAAGCCTATTCCTCCAACTTCTTCATAGCATCATATGACATCTTCGATCATGTGTGTCTCAAAGGTGGATATTCTAAAAAATATTGTGTACCCAATCCTAATATTTGGTAGAAGGACCTTGTGTAAATTGTCATAAAGGATTGTTCTCTCTCTTATACCACTAATATGAATTACGGGTCAGATTATAATACCTAGTGTGATGCCTACAGTATTGTCAATTTCAATATAACCACCATAATATTAATAACATAATTGCAAGCCAAAAAGTGAACCATTCTATTAGAAATTGGAGTTTATACAAAGATGATGGATCACAGGGGTCACTAGATCCTCTTGGAAATTAAATGAAGAGTCCTCATAGTTTTTATACAAATAAACTATTAAACACTTCAAAAAATATCAAAAAAGTATATTAAAAAATAGGCCCACTTGGAGAAAGCATAAATTTCTAGTCCTAGCTCCAAATTATGAATGATTTACTCTGTTGAAAATTTATTCAATGTTTATCAAACCAAATTTTTGAGGTCACACCATTGTGAGCCCTCCTTGAGGAAGATAGGCCCCAAAATGCCCCGAAGACCTTAAAAATGTAGTTTACTTAAACATAGAAAATACCAATAAATTGGATTTCAGTATTTTCCCAATTCTATCCTGACCATTTTTTTCCCCCTTCTAAGGAAATGGGCCCCATTGTACTAATTCTCTACAACAGATGAGGAAATTTTTCTTCATTTTGTTCCTTAGTTAACCACTTGCCTTGATGAGAATGTTAACCACCTCAAACCACTCGATAAAGAGGAATGTTGATATTTTTAAAAGTCTTTAAAATTAAATGAGTAACTTGGTCACACCGGACTGGAGTAGTAGTAGATAGATTTATTTCCGCAATTTAAATGTGTTGAGTAGGTTGGGAAATGCCCAAAAAAGGAGGAAATTAAGGTCTCAACAATTCCACATTGAAAATTGGATGCACTCCCAAAAAGGATGCCAAATTAAGTTCTAAAGAATTCTCACCAACTTGTTTCACACTAGTATACTAGCCATAAAGAAGAGGACGAAGCTTCATGTTTGGTTTGTGAAGGTTCTCTTTGTGAATATGTAACCTTACCTTGCTACCAATCTAAAACTGATGAGGATTTCTATGTTTATCATGCCTTTCCTTATACTTATGATTACTCTCCTCCACAATCTCTTGAAATTCATATTGTAGATGTCTAATGTTATCAATTAAGTTTCCTTCTTTATCTACCTCCTTGTTAGCAATAGATAAAATATCAAACTAGCTAACTAGAAGTGATACATACATAGGTACCAGTGTTTGATACCCAAGACAAACCTTAAATCGACTATCTCCTGTAGTACTATGGAGTGCATGGTTGTAGCTATGTTGCATGTAGGGTAAGCTCTCATCCCACATGCGAGGATGTTTTGAATGATATAGCCATAAGATATGAATGATAATTTGATTCACCACTTCTATCTGCCCATCTAATTTGGGATGAAATTATATAGATTTTGTCAACTTTGCAACCTATTTAGCCCATAGTGTAGACCAAATATTCTTGACGAACCTGCTATCCCTTTAAAAAATAATGATTTTTTGGAAACCAAAATGAACCTAAACATGTTCAAAAAGTAACTTGGTAGTCGCTTCTACAGAAATATTCTTTTTACATGCTACTATGATAGCCATTTAGAAAACATATCTACCATGACATATACACAATCATGTCCCTGTCTCGTAGTTGCAAACCTTGACATAAAATCCATTGAAATAGACTGCCATAGCTTATCAAGAATAGAGAATGGTACATAAATACAAAACTTATCATTTTTTTGCTTTGCAATTTCACAGGATGCACAAGGTTATATATAAAAAATGATATCCTGCCTCATTTTTGGCCAAAATAAATACGTTTGAAGGATAGAAGTAGTCTTACCAATACCAAAATATCCTACCACATAACTGTAGTATTCTTCCCATATCATTTTATTCTATTCCTCAGTGGGTACACATATATGTCCAACATGTTAAAGCAATACATCCTACAAGTGAAAATCAAAGAGAGACTTAACTTCAACCAAAATACTATAGATGTTAGAAAAATCAGGGTAAATACCATATATTTGTTTCCAAGTGGATGATTGATGATCACATGATTCCAACACCATTTACAAGACTTAAAGAGATGTATGGTTTGTATGTATGATAGTTTCCTTTCCGAGCATATAATTTTTCTATTGTTTTCATGCCTGAACAATAGCATACAACTCCTTGTAATAGGTGGGGTACCTAGGTACTATATCAAAAAAAAAATTTATTTTGATAGGCAACAAAATGCCCATATTGCATGAGTATTGCACCAAGAGCGTAATTAGATGCATCTATTTTTATCTCAAAAGATTATTGTATATTTGGGAGGACCACTACTAGTTTTGAACATAATATTTTTTTAATTCCTCCAATGCTCATTTATTTTCCCCTATCCACTGAAATTTTGATGTGCTCCACTCCTTAGTTCTTGATTACGAGGCCATGATATATGTGATAAACAAAACAAAAATATATAATAGAAGTTGGTTAAGCCCAAGAAGTTGTGAAGCTCTGTGAAATTTTTAGCAGATAGCCAATCTCTGATAATTTTAATCTTTGTTTGGTCAACATGAACACCCTCAGTATAAATGATATACCATAAGTATTGAATACTCTGCATACCAAAAGAGAACTTCTCAATGTTGGCATAAAGTTTGTGTTGTTTCAGAGTTGAAATTTCATGCCCAAAAATAGGACAAAACACAACTATGATATTTTTTTATATAAGACTAATGTTAACCATGTATGCATGTACAACAATTTAAAATTTGAGTATATAATTATGATGATAAGCTAAGATGCTAGCATAAGATTGAAAGGGTCAAGGTTGGCAGGGATTTAACTGATCTTCCCCTTGCATGCATAACAATGCTTAGCTAAGAAGGTTCAAGATGGTTGATTAAACATTTAAAACTTGAACAGGTTTGATCCTAAAGATAGATGACCAAGCTTGACTAATCATCTCACTAGTTGAATGAGAGAGAGTGTGTGAGGCTCCAACATTAACTTATATCGTTAACTATAATATCGACTACAAGTTGATTATGGGTTTTTTAAGTCACTAAAAGAATACATGTAGTGCCCACCCACAATTTACTTTTTAGTATTGATGCTAGAATATTTTGGTTGTTTTCATGATGATTAGATATATGTTATGATGATTTTACTGACCCCATACTTTCATGTGTATAGTTAGCGTATTTGTTTTATATTTTTGTGTGGTGTGTCTATCTTACATTTCCGTATGATGTGTTCGATGTGGTAGAGGATGGAGATGTAGTTACTTTCATTGTGAGATGCACATGATTGACCAATCCCTATCATTGTCTATTTTATATATTATGTACATGCTAAACTTTGTGATGGAGGTTTGCAGGTACCAAACATTGACTTCCCTGAATTTCCAAGATGAGTTTTCCCTATCACATTATCTCACTATTAAGAGAGGGGAGATAACATTTAGGCCTACATCCTAGCATAAGCCCTCATTTGTCCTGAAATAGTGGACAAGTATCTAGTTGACTACCTTCTATGAATTCATGGAGGAGACATGAATTCATGAACCCTGTTTCAACATGCTTATGTTTTTGCATCTTTTCTGCATTTTGAGTTGGTCGGATTTCAGTATGCATTCATGAAGGCCATCATGGTATTTTTTCATGATGTAAGTAAAAGATTAATTAAAGGTTAATTATAAAGTTTAAATAATTGAACATTCTAATAATAGTAAAATATTAAATATATAGATATTTAACTACTAGGGATTAATTAAATACTTGTATTTATTAAAAGGGATTTAATTAAAATTCTAAAGATAAATTGTGAAGATTTAATTAAATATTATGTCTAAATAGAAATTAAAAGACATATTTAATAAAAATAAATTATTAATATGCTACAAATTTTATTCCTCATTAAAAACAATAATATGCAATGTAATTGCATTTAAATAATTATAATAAATTGAGTTTTAATTCTAATTAAAATTTGAGTTTTGTGAAAAAATAAAAAGAGAAAGAAAATTGTGTATTTCTTTCTTTTAAAAATAAATAAATAAGTAAATTGATATCATATTAAAAAAAAAATAAGAAGAAAAAAAAAGGAAACAATTCTTGTATATATTTTTTCAGGGTTAAGTTTTTTAGGATGTTGTCCTAGAAACTCTAGTTAAATAGTTTCTATTTGAGAGAGGATTTTTGTTATTATTTTAAAAAGGGAGGAGAAAGAGTTGTCAGAACAAGTTATAGGAGATAGGTTATGGGTTTTACATGGAGATGCTCAAGTTAAAGATATATTTTTTAAATCTTGGGAGTGACTTCTTCTTCTTCTTCTTCTTTTAGGAAGTCTACCTAGCATTTTCAATTTAGGAGTTTCAGAGTCTTTTTGAATTTTTCTATCGGAAAGATTATTTTCTTTGCCCTTGCTTAACTATGATTTATTTATGAGTTAAGGTTATTTTGATTTCTAAAATATTTATACAAATTATTAGGGTGTTCTTTTGTGTTATGTTTGTTACATGTCTGGTATTCTATGAGAATTTGTATAGAAACCCTAAGACAGAATGATTTAAAAAGGATACATTTGTGTTGTATATCCATTAACGTTTTACCAAATTGTGAAAATTTAGCTTCAAAAATTAAATTATATTGAGGAATCCTTTATTATGAGCTATGTGTGTTATAGATACCTGTGTGTAAGGAGATGAGTTTGAAAACATACATTTTTGGATTAGGGTTGTGAAGAGTAAGGGTAGATAATAATTTTCATTTTAGATGTCAACTTAAAAATATAAAGATACTTTAAGATACTCATTTGGGTTTTATTTCACATATATCAAAATTCAATAGCGTTACTTTGTACGGAAAAGGGTCAAATATTGGCCATTATAGTGAAACTAGGCCTATTTGAGCTTGATTTTTCAATCAGAGCTTAACAAACATTCATCCATAACATTTTCTAATTACATAATTAGGAATATCCCTTTGGTGAGAGTTTAAATAATAATTTTACAAATTTTTTCATTGTTTTTTATGATGATCCAAAGGTTCAAAACAAAGTTATATCCTTTTTACCAAACTAGTAACCTTCATTCCCAAACATGGTTGTTACAAAGATTTACTTTTTACACCATGTAAATAACCTTATCTTTAGGACTGGAAAGAACAAAAAATATGTGAAATTATATTATTTTTCCATCGATCTAAGTTTCATATTTGTATAATTTCATATGACATTTTACTGTTGAAATTACCAACTGATGTGCATAGAGGAAATACACAAAAACTCACTGTTATAAAGTTAAAATTGTTAATAAGTACTATTAATTACAAAATTAATCAATTTTACAATTATTAAATAATTAATATGACTGATCTCATCAATTTATAATTTAATTTTAAAGATCATATAGATTCACTAAAACACCATATATATTCCATGTGCATACTTTATGTTATTAACTAAGTCATATATGACTTAAGAGTATTTTAATAAATATAATAATGCTATATAAATAGATTTAAATGATAATTCAAATGCATTAATTCCTTCTCTCATGTGATCTTGGTGTTGTTAAGTGTAAGTGTGCTTAGGTTGTTAATATAGGTGGGTTTTGTCTTCAGACTTGTACTATCTTATGATTTTATGCCTTTTTGCTCTTTGGGTTTCATATTGTATAAAGTTCATAACCTATTTATGTCACAATTGGTTCACTTGTTTTCTTGGGTAAATATGTTATATATATCATGTTTTCCTTGAGTCCTTGATATTTATTTTATTTAACCATAAGAGGTGACAACCAATATTCTGTTGAGTTGTAGTCTATTCACTAGATCACCTTATTTCTTCGACTATGATTGTTCAATGTTTTGAGTAATGGTATTTTTTTATTATGATTTATTGCATGTTGGAGAGAGATGATTTTGATGATATTGAGGATGATTGTTTTGGTGATATGAGATTTAGAGAATTTGGTAATTGTTTATTAAGATATCCATTATGAGATGGATGACTTATTGATATGTCCATTATGAGATGGACAATCTGGATCCTTGTATTGGATGTATTATTCTTTGCTATGGTCAAGCATTTTTATTGATGAATTTCATGATTTAACTCTTTACGAGAAGTATTTTATAGTTTTGGCTTTATCTTCTTTTGGTCTTGTGGCTGAGAGTATTAGGGTAGGTTATCTAGGAGCACAGAGGGGAAGTGGTTTGCAATGTGGGCCAGGGCCTAAGAGGCTACTAGTTTAACTCATTGTAAGTGACCTAATGAGTAACAATTTAGTGAAATTAATTGAGAGAAAATATTAATAAGATAAATATGTGGCTCGCCCATGGCTTGAGTGCTAGTACCGGCTAAGGATGGGAGTGGGAGAAGATGCTTGATCGAGGTCTTGGATGGTTAGAATCCTTGTTTGTATGGAAGGATTAATTAGGCATATAGATTCACTTGGGGGCCAGGGTCAAGTGGGCCTACTAGAGTAACTCAATGGTAGACTTATGTGATCACACTTCCCTATATGTGTTCTAGGTTCCTACATGAGTATTTGGTACACTTGTTGGTCTCTTGATCTTTAATACTTTAAACCTTGAATCTTCTTGTTACCTTTTTATCTAGTGTACATTTCGATTAGTCTTTCTTGTTTGGTTGTTTCAGGTGGACGACTTATACTGATTCTTATTACCATTCAGATTATACATTCATGACTTTCTCTTGGATGATCCTTGTTGCCATTTTATCTTCTTGTTCTTCATTGTTGGAGACTTGGTCTTATCTTTATTATGGTGTATACTTGTATCACCATATCAGTTGTGATACTCTTGGAATATTGTATTCTACTTTGCATTAAGTTTTAATATATATCATGTGACTTGTGCAATGGATGTTGGTTCATTATGTACACCTTATGCTATCAATTGTATCTAGCTTTCATTTATCAGATGATGTTCTTGTTATTCATTTTCATTATATAGAGATTGTCTATTGTTAATTGTATTTAGTAGATTAGTTAACTTATGATATTATACATCATGGAACCCTCAAGATTTTCAATCTGTAAATTAATTTTCATTTATGAGTAGTATTGTCATATGTTATGTTGCTTCCATAATGTTACCCACTATTAATTGTAAAATCTTTAAAAAAAAATCATTCTGTAAATTTAGTATCTTGTTTAAGGTTAATTTCTCTTGGGTTCCATGGCAGGGCATTACAATACATATTAAATTAATTATTAAACATGATAACTTATTTAATCATATTAAAAGACTAATAAAATAATGCATAATTTAATAACATTAGATAATAATCTATTTAAATAATATTGCTGGTTGTCTAATAGTTTTAATTGTTAACTCAATAATCTATCATGATAATTGATTTATTCATATTAAATAGTTTCTAAAATAAAGTGTTTACTTAACAAATCAAAAAATAACTAAAGGATACCTAATTTATGTGAACTTAATTTAAATGCTAAATTAATAATATTAAATTTAAAAGGGTACCTCAAAGAAAATCAAACATAAAATAATAAAGTAAAACTATAAAATACTAATACATTTATTATTTCCTAAATAATTAAACATCTCAAATAATCCCTTTTAGACTAATATAATAATCTTACATCTAAAACTTAAATAAATGCTAATGAATAGGCTTTGATAATGTTCCAATTTAAATGAAATCAACTTCTATAATCCAACTCAATCATTAAACTATAACTAAAAATGCTATAAGATGTTCTTATAACAAATTTAAAAGCATTGAATATAGTAACACTATGATACCAATGATTCAATTCCAAGTTTAGATTACGAATATAATTTCAACAAACAAACATAATAATTAATTTAACTATTTAAAAGTTTATTATTTATTATCCGGTAAAGCTATCTAATAAAATCCTCTTTTAAAATAAAATAAATATAAATAGAGATTCCCAATAAATCTAATTTCAACTAAACAATTTTTAACTTTATCTCAATTAAGCTTAGAACTATTTTTGTTTCTTCTAATCTCATCTCGAGAATTCTTATGTATAGTCAACAAAATTAACTATACATCTAATAGAATAGATTGCGAAGCCTCACCCCGAACCCCATCATAGTTTTTCAGTGTTTCTTCTTATGATAGATTTAGCTTATGATACTTTATATTTTGATGCACTATGGACCTTATGGATTTTATGCTTTAGGTCATGGATTGATCATTTTAGATGTTTGGACACATGATGCTTTATGATGCACCTTATGGACTATATTATGTTTTCTATTGTGGACATTTATTCTGAGACAATTGATTTGGTAATACATTATGATTATGTTATAGGTTATTGATGAATTTGGGAATTATTAGAAATGGATATTTAATTTTGATTTCATGCAATGTGAATCTTACCTTATGTTAAATGCTTAAAATGAAATTAATGTATTCTTGTGATCTTAAGTAATAAACTTAGTATGTTAATGTTTTCATTAAATTCTGAATATTGCTTATTTCCTTATGATGTATATTTAATACCTCAGACTACTGATATTTGAATTGAGTGTGCAGGTAAGAGACCATGGTATTTCATCTGGGGAACCAAACAAAGGAATATGTGAACTCAGTTTGAGCCAAGGTTGCGTCTAATGAAAGACAAGACCTCGTTGTTTCATAATTTAATTCGTAAATGTATTTGGTTGATTGTGGAAGTGTAGTCCTTAAATCTATTTCTTAATTCTTTGTGAGCTTTTTCCTAAGTGGATATGACATGGCCTAGTGATGTGTAAATGTTGTGTGTGTTATTTGACACTTGTGTTTTATACTTAAGGCCATGGCATGTCAACTTGGGAATGGTTGTCCACCTACCTAGATTAGTACATTAGTGAATCCCCTTATGCATACCTTGGTTTTGGAGATGGGGGTGTGTTTATCTCATTGGGATTTCGAAATAACTCTTAAAGTGGACTTTAGGAGGGGTTAGAAAGTATCTAGGGGTGTGTTGGGGTCTTTTCTAGGTAGCCCACTTGTTATACCAATAGTTAAGGGTCATTTTAACCCTAGGATAGCCTCTTGTTGACCATGTGACCCTTCCAAAAAGTTGGTTTCCCAAGTTGGAGGAAAATCAACTCTTGTGAGGCTTGACTTTGGGTAGATCACCCTTCCATCTTTGTGCTAAGACATAATTCACCTTTTAGGAGTTCCCCTTTTTGGATCTATTTTTGGTAAGGTGTAAGAGTTTAGAGAAGAGGGACCAATTAGATGACTTTCCTTCTCGCCATGAGCTTTCTAGTGGCTTTTTAGTGGGAACTCTCCATGTTGGAGAGTTTGAACACCCACTCTCTAACTTAGAGACACAGCTAGACTTGGTGATCTTTAAAGAATGAATTAGGATAAAAGGGATCTCTTCTACAACTATCTTGTCTTAAGCTTGGATTCTAGGTTGGTGGACTTGTTGCAACTCTCTCTTGTTGTTTTATGGGTTCTTGCAAAGATGGATGTTGTTTGTATTTATGGGCTTATTGGAGCCATGATCTTCTTGTTATTTTTATGTTGATGTTGTTACAATGCTTTTATTTTTCTTTCTTTCTTTATGTTGTTAATAGGAGTATCAAGGCTCACTCACCCTTGGGAGGGAAGAGTAGCCTTGGGGGTCGAGGAGTTTTAACAGCCCTTGGTGTAGAGTCTCTCCTCAAGGAGGAGAGGGAAAAAGCATGGAGTATGGGCTCCATGAAGCCTCCCTTGTTCTTGTTTTATTTTGGGGTCATAAGGGTTTGATGTTGTTCTAGTTTGAAAATGAGAAAGGAAGTATTTGGGCAGCCATGTGAAGGTTGGGATTTTTTAAGTTTTGAGTATGGCCTTCTCCCTTGGGTACTTGGTCCACTTCACCCCATGTAGGATCTTTGAGTGATCCATTGTGCAAGCCTTTGGGAATGGGAGTTTTATGTGAGTTTGTTCATTCTTCTCTTTATTCTTTTTGTTGCATCATTGTTTCCCACCTTTGTTTGGTTCCCCAAGCTCGGGGGTGGCCTCATAAGAGGCCTAGGTTGGGTGGAGAGAAGCCCATGGTCTCTTGTGTTTCCTTGGTTTAATTTGCAGATTTGTGAAGCTTGGAGCCATATTGAAGCTTAGTGTTGAGCTTGGAAGAAGGAGGTCTTTGGTTTATGTACACCACCTTATGTTCATGTAAAGATGCATGTGGCTGAAAATAAGTTTTCTTGATGCCTTATGGAAGTTTTAGATTTGTTATAAACTTTAGTTTCCAATGATATGCACTTGAATAAATAAAGTTTCCTTCTTATGTTTAGAACTATGTGGTTTGAAGTCTGTTATATTCCTTTAAGGTAGGAAATATAAATGAATATATGCTCTTGTTATTTTAAACTTTATATGACAGACATTTGTTTCTGCTACAAGTTGGAAAGTTAAATGAAATAGAAAACTACCTAAGGATATTGACCTAGTTAATTAGTATGTCACAATGGAAATAGCAAAAGAAAATAAAATAAAATCATGCATTACACATAAATATGTTTATATTCTCCAAAGTATCTACTCTCTTTCTTATTTATAAAATCTGTAAGTTTTTTTCTTATTACTTCTATTGTTGCATTAGGTATATTAAAAATTAATCAAAAAAATGTAACCAAGAATGTAGTGCAAGAAGGAAATCTATTTTTTTTCTATAAACTTACTGCATCTCATTAAAAAAAAGAGATTTTATGTTGCAATAAATATTAGATGTTCATTTAGTTGTCCCTCTATATTTAAGTTGCAAAAAAAAAGAATATATATATATACTTCATTATTA
>MU224766.1:2592019-2603979 GCA_018584345.1 Thuja plicata
TATATTTATATATTTATATATATATATATATATATATATATACTATAAGTGTATATAAATATATTCAAATGTATATATGTTTTGATCTTCTTCCATGGCTGCCATACCTGGAGACAACAAAAAAAAGATTCTAGGGTTAGAAGAGGAAAGGAGAAGAAATTTTGGAGAGAGGTAAAGAAATGATTATTCTTTTTCACTTCATATTTTAACCCTAACCCTAATTTTGAATTAGGGTTAGGGCATGCAAAATATGATAGGGAAAAAAAAAGAAATTTTAAACTTATTCTAAAGAAAGAGCTTTTTGTCGGAAACTATTCTTTTATTTTCTAAAATGGAAATGTCATTTTGATTTTTATAAATTGCTTTCCTAAAAAGTTGTATGGGATGTTTTAGAAAGTTTTTTTTTAATGAAGTTAATATTTTATTATTTTAATAAGTGTAAAATCTTAAGGAATCTAAAATAGTGGTACTTTATTTTTTTTCTTATAATAATTTAGACTATAACATATTCTAACAGATTATAGTAGAATTTAATCTTGGAGTAAAGATATAATAAACTAGGTTAATTATAATTAGAAATTTGAAATTTGTAATGTTGACTTTTAAATAAATTGACTCAGAATTTAATTATTACAAATATATAGTTATTTTTATTAATGGGGTTTTTAAGTTGAGACCTATTTTGTAATTGAATATTAAAGGAGGTAATAACGTTTTCAAAAACAATAGTGAATTTTATCGTAGCATTTCATAACTTTAAATTTAATATATATAAAAAAATGTGAATGGACTTTATTTTCGAATTATAAATGTATTCAGTATTCAAGACTTGAAAATAGTTAATTAAATTTAATACACAAATTGATTTTAATTAAGTCATCAATTAAATAGTCTAAGAGGATAAATTCTTTTTTGATAAGGTTATTTTTATTGGACCAATATATGTGGCCAGTATATTGGCCACCGTAAAAATAGCGTTATTGTAATTCTTAGTAAACTAGTCATCATTAATATTTTGGGGATTAATAAGTAATTAAACATTAGTAAATCTAATAAAGGGCTAGGTTTAGTATTTATTTTGAAACATGATTAGCCTTAAATGGAATGGCGTATATTAACCCACCTGAATAACATATTCAACCTAGACTCAAATTATTGTTTTAGGATTGAGGGATGTTGTCTTAAGGACATGATTCCCCTTGACCCTATGAAAGTTATCAATTCTATGCAACCTAGAAATCTTTCAGATAGTTGCAAGATTAACATTTCATACTTAGGAAATCGTAACCATAACCCTTAGAGTCTCTTATACCTTTCAAAAAAAAATAAAGTTGTTGCATTTTTGGGCGTTAAATTTTTTGGCATGACACTTGGTATTAGAGCCACGTTTTAACACTAGAAGCTTAAACCCACTATGTTTCATAAAACTTTAAACATCTATATTAACAATTTCTAAAATAAGACCAAACTTAGTAGAAATTATCGCAACTTTAAACATATTCATTTCATATTAAGACACTAATTTCAACTTATACCACCTTCATATGTGTGTAGGATGCCTCCAGTAATGTGGCAAGCTCATGCCCATGGACGAGGCCATAAATGTACCCCTTCGGCACGAGTTCAGTTGGAGCAGAATATAGGGGGTAATGGTGAGGAGCAGAGGCCTCCTCTCGAGCAACCCCCCAACCCCAACTAGGATGTTTGAATGGCCTTCAAAATCTGGTCAGGATTATTTTGGATAGGATACCACAGGATAATCAACACGTAGAACTTGGGGGTGCAGCACGTGAGGACAATAGGAGTCCCCTACCTAGAGTTGTAGAGGACTAGGCTGAACATGAGGGTGAGTCGGTACACATGCCACCTCCAGATGCAGTTGTTCTAGATTTTAAGAGGGTACCCCATGACATAGGGGACCACATCAGGGAACTTATACACCTTAACGCACCAACTTTTTAAGGAGCCACAAGTGGGAGTGAGGCTGAGACCTTCCTTTTGAGCCTTGAGATATGTTTTGGATTGCGCCCTTATGGGAGCAATACGAGGGCACACTTTTCTATCCACTTGTTGAGAGGATCAACAGCTATTTGGTTGAGGACAAAAGAGTTAAAGGGTAATCTAACTATGGACACCCTCACTTGGGGCACCTTTTTAGAGAGATTGAGAGATTCTTACCTATCTGAGCACTATAGGAAATGATAGATTGATGAGTTTCATGATCTTCAGCAGAGAGGGCTTACCGTCACACAGTATGAGTGTAAGTTCTTGGAACTTCTACCTTATGTAGACTATATGAGAGATGAGAAGATCAAGGTCAACCAATTTGTTAGAGGGTTGAATGCATCTATATCAGGTTCGGTGCACATGGCAGCACCGGGGAACCTTCGAGAGGCCGTGGAAAAGGCCTTGATTGTTGAGGAGATTCAGGGTATGGAACAGGATGCACGAGATCAATCTCAGAACTAAAACACCACACCACATAATTTAGGGTATCAAAAAACACACTAGAAAGGAAATAACAACAACCAAAACAATAACAGGCATTCCTCGGGGTCCTACAAGTCCCTTCTGTCTCAGCAGCAGTCTTATCAGGGATAGAGACAAAAGGCCCCTCAGGGGAAAAAGGGTTCCAAGCCCAAACAGTGGTATTCACAGACTCCTATTAGGGATTAGGGGTCACAGTCATCATTGACACCCCCATATAGGACTCAATAGTCCTCTAGGGGTGGTTATAGTGGTTCTAGCAGGACAAGGGGGCTCACATTTTTCTAGACCCCAGGGTACCCAGTTTCAGACTCAAGGGCCATGTTACTCTTGTGGTGACATGAGGCACTTGGCTAGGTATTTCCCTCAAGGGGGTGGTCAGCACATTGCAACATCACAGCCCATTGTTGGTCATATGGGTAGATCCCATAGAGTTTTTACACTGGTTGACAACCGCCAGGAAGAACATCAGGCTACTGTGATTGAGACTACAGGTATGATTGGAGGTAACAGAGTTACTATTCTATTTGATTCAGGTGCTATAGATTCTTTTGTTTCTCCATTGGTCGTGGAGTGTTGCGGGCTAGTGGCAGTTAGACAAGAAGTTAGTTGGGAGGTAGAGTTAGCCTCAGGTTCTAGAGTACCAGTCACTTTCTTAGTTAAGGATTGCCAGATGCAAATTGGTACCATGACTACCATTACAGATCTACGTATCACTCCTCTTGGCATGGACTGGCTTTATGCACAGAAGGCCAAGCTAGATTGTTGGAAAAAGAAGGTAGAATGTTTAGATGACAACGGTAATGCTATAGTAATCCCAGGGATTTAGAGGGCAGTATCCATTCGTATGATTTATGCTATGTAGCTTAACTGGTGCATGTGAAAAGGGTTCCAGTTATTTACCATCACGATCAGTGATAGGGATGAGGAAGAAAAAAAGTAAAATTTTCTTGATGATCATCCCATGTTATAGGAATTCACAGATGTGTTTCCTTCAAAATTACTTGGTATGCCTTCCCATAGAGAAGTTGATTTCCATATAGACCTCATGCCAAGTGCTGCACCAGTATCTAGAGCACTATACAAAATTTCTCCTAATGATCTTAATGAGCTCAAGATTCAGCTTGAGGAGCTCCTTGAGAAGGGGAACATACGACCTAGTGTCTCTCCTTGGGGTGCACTAGTTATCTTTGTCAAAAAGAAGGATGGATTGCTTAGAATATGTATGGATTAGAGGTAGTTAAACAATTTAACCATTAAGAATCGATATCCACTGCCTAGGATTGATGACTTGTTTGATCATTTGCAGGGTGCCCGTGTGTTCTCCAAGATAGATCTCAAATCAGGGTACCATCAGTTGAGAATCATGGAAAGTGATATCCATAAGAAAGCTTTTTGGTCTAGATACGAACATTATGAGTTCATTATTGTGCCTCTTTGGTGTAGGAGCACCACCTCCACCTTTGAATTTCATATCTTTTAAAGTCATTTTCATTAAAATGTTAGAATTTTATTATTGTTAGTGATGAAATGTAATGTACCCGAAATGGGTCTATGTGATATTTGCAATCAAAAGACTGAATGGAATGTAAACGGTCATGGGTAGATAAATTGTTTTATAACCGTTAGTGTGTCTTTAAATAGACAAAAATATGTAATCGCAGATGGAGAGAAGAGATCGACAAAGTGGTACGGAATAAGGAATAGTTTGCGAAAGGGAATCGGGCTCTTTGGTTTTTAACTAGAGAGCCATCGATATTATCATTGTTAAAGAAGTGTAACATTAATATGTAGTCAATTGTCGGCATTTCAAATTTTGTTTAGTCTTATTCTCTATCTCTTCTGCAATTTAGTGTTAGAGTTTCCTATTTGATTTGGCGGTATATTGTTATTGGGCCTGTCAATTATTGTGTTGCAATTATCTAATGATAATTGGTTCCATAAACCGATTCGGTGTCATTTGTAAATTCTATTCATGTTATGACCCGATTTGGGTTGATGGTAATCGATTCTACATGACTGAGAATGTGTTTAAGGGAACTAAGTATTCATTCTTGAATAGATTTACAATCATTAATAGTTTCAAAGAAATAATTATGTAAGACTGTGTTGGTTCCTTATGAATGGTATCGATTTTTGGAGAATTTGACAGTAGTTACAAGTGAGTTTCATGTTAGTCCCAATTCGGGAAAGTGATATTCACTTTATCAATCAAGTCAATACAGATTTTTCATTAGTTATTCATGGTTCTTTTGGGGTTATTGGTTTCACTTCAACAAAGAAGATGTTTTGTCATGAATCAATTTTCATAACAGTACCGAATGTAATAATTAAATGGTTTGCGGTGACAAAGAAATGATAGTTCTTGAATGGATTCAAATCCATAACGGTTTTTAACAAACCATTATTAAACTATATTGATATTCTATCATAATATCAATAGACTGTTGAAGAGTATTGTGTAATGACAACTCAATATTTGTGAATAGAGAGAAAGTGGGGGTTAGAGGGTGAGAGATCCACAAGGCATGCAGCATCAGTTATAGTAAAGTGACTAACTAGTGAAGTTATAATCGAGTATCAAAAGTATTATTATTTTAATGTTGTTTATGTTATCATTATCGAGGTATCAAAGTAATATGAACCTCTGAAATCAATGTTCATAAGAAACCGAGATGATTAAGTGTTAACAGATATAGATTCATCGATGTGTCTACATCAAGTGGTATCAGAGCTCAGAAGGTTCTGAGCATGTAGATAGAGTGCCGAGAGAGGAAATCTACACCAGGATTCTGAGCATGTAGATAAAACGCCAAGGGAGGAAATCTACACCATGATTGTTATAGATTTGTTGAGAGAGATTAATTTTTTGATGTCTCTCGTACACCAGTTCCTTTGGAAAACCTTGGAGTGCCCATTTTCCACCAAGTGCATTGCAGAGTTGAAAAGTGTATTGGAGTATCAGAGGATTCGTAGATGAAGAGATGAAGCAGTGGAGGCATTGATGTAGTGATACAGGCGAGGAGGCAAAGAATTTACAGAAGTTTCAAGAAAGCATTTTCATGGGACATGGAAAATTTTAAAGCTCGGGAGTATGGTGCAGGAGCACCACCTCCACCTTTGAATTTCATATCTTTTAAAGTCATTTTCATTAAAATGTTATAATTTTATTATTGTTAGTGATGAAATGTAATGTACTCGAAATGGGTCTATGTAATATTTGCAATCAAAAGACTGAATGGAATGTAAATGGTCATGGGTAGATAAATAGTTTTATAACTGTTAGTGTGTCTTTAAATAGACAACAATATGTAATCGCAAATGGAGAGAAGAGATCGACAGAGTGGTACAGAATAAGGAATAGTTTGCAAAAGGGAATCGGGCTCTCTAGTTTTTAACTAGAGAGCCATTGATATTATCATTGTTAAAGAAGTGTAACATTAATATGTAGTCAATTGTTGACATTTCAGATTTTCTTTAGTCTTATTCTCTATCTCTTCTGCAATTTAGTTTCAGAGTTTCCTATTTGATTTGGCGGTATATTGTAAATGCTATTCATGTTATCACCCAATTTGGGTTGATGGTAACCGATTCTACATGACTGAGAATGTGTTTAAGGGAACTAAGTATTCATTCTTCAACAAATTTACAATCATTAATAGTTTCAAAGAAATCATTATGTAAGACTGTGTTGGTTCCTTATGAATGGTATCGATTTTTGGAGAATTTGATAGTAGTTACAAGTGAGTTTCATGTTAGTCCCATTTTGGGAAATTCATATTCACTTTATCGATCAAGTCGATACAGATTTGGCATTAGCTATTCATGGCTCTTTTGGGGTTATTGGTTTCACTTCAACAAAGAAGATGTTTTTTCATGAATCAATTTTTGTAACAATACCAAATGTAATAATGAAATGGTTTGCGGTGACAAAGAAATGATAGTTCTTGAATGGATTCAAATCCATAATGGTTTTTAACAAACTGTTATTAAACTATATTGATATTCTATCATAATATCGATAGACTATTGAAGAGTATTGTGTAATGAGAACTCAATATTTGTGAATAGAGAGAAAGTGGGGGTTTGAGGGTGAGAGATCCATAAGGCATGCAGCATCAGTTATTGTAAAGTCACTAACTGGTGAAGTTCTAATCGAGCATCGAAAGTATTATTATTTTAATGTTGTTTATGTTATCATTATCGAGGTATCAAAGGAATATGAACCTCTAAAATCAATGTTCATAAGAAACCGAGATGATTAAGTGTTAGCAGATATTGATTCATCGATGCGTCTGCATCACTTTTGGTCTTATGAATGCCCCTGTTGTATTCATGAGCCTTATGAACGGGGTATTCTGCACTTTCCTTGACAGATTTGTGGTTGTGTTCCTTGATGACATACTGATATATTCTCTTAATGAGAAGGAACACGAGGAGCATTTGAGATAGGTATTACAATGCTTGACAGATAACTAGTTGTATGGTAGTTTGTCAAAATGTGCCTTCTTCATAACAAAGGTCTGATATTTAGGCCATGTTATTTTAGGTGATGGAATCTCAGTGGACCCATCTAAGATTGATGCCATTATGAATTTTCTAGCACCTACTACTATGACCGATGTTAGGAGTTTCATGGGTCTTGTAGGATACTACAAGTGGTTTGTATAGGGTTTCTCTAGAGTGGCTCATCCCATCACATCCCTTCAGTGAAAGGGAAAGAAGTTTAATTGGATAGAGAAGTGCAAGAGGGCCTTTCAGGACCTCAAGAGAGCACTTACCAATGCACCTATTTTAGCAGTACCAGAGCCTTCAGCAGACTTTGTGGTCTGCACTGATGCTTCCTTTGATGGTTTGGGGGTAGTACTTATGCAAGATGGGTGAGCTATAGCATATGAGTCCAGGAAACTTAAGAATCACAAACTCAATTACCCTACCCATGACCTTGAGCTTGCAGTAGTAGTGCATTCTTTAGTAAGATGGTGACACTTCCTCTTGGGGCATTGATTTGAGCTTCATTCAGACCATCAGAGTTTGCAATATATATTCACTCAGCCGAACCTTAATGCTAGGTAGAGAAGGTGGATGGAGTTCTTATGTGAGTATGACTTTGATGTCTATTATATCAAAGGAAAAGAGAATATGGTCACTGATGCCTTGAGTAGGAGGCGACATGAGTTATCATCCATGATCACTGGTATAGACTTGAGAGATCGTATATTACACCATTTGTAGGAGGATGGATTGTATATAGAGGTTTGTTAGTTGATCCGATCTTAGAGACCCCTTATGGGGAGATTTTTAGAATATTCCTTGGAGTCCGATGAACTACTATGTCATAGAGGACAAATCTATGTACCTTCTTCTAGGGATTTGTGTAATATCATCATGCTAGAGGCTCATAGAGCCCCTTATGTAACGCATCCTGGAGTTAAGATGCATGTTGATTTGAGACAGCTGTATCATTTTCCAGGTATGAGACAACACATTACGAAGTTAGTAGCCCACTGTCTTGAATGCCAAAAGGTTAAGGCCGAGCATGGTCATCCTAGAGGGTTCCTTCAGCCTCACGAAGTACCTATGTGGAAGTGGGATGTTATATCCAAGGATTTTATTGTTGGTCTCCCTATGTCATCTCGATGCCATGATGCTATCTTGGTGACAGTTGACATGTTGACCAAAGTGGCCCACTTCTCACCCATTCATACCACATTTATAGCCCCAGTAGTGGCACAAGTCTTCTTGAGAGATATAGTCATACTGCATGGCATTCCTTAGAAGATCATTTCTGACAGGGATTCTCAATTCACATCATCTTTTTGGATAGAATTATAGGTAGATTTGGGCACAAGGCTCAACTTTAGCACAGCGTATCACCGAGAGACAGATGGTCAAACTGAGAGAATAAACTAGGTTCTCAAGGATATGCTTCGTATATATGTTATGGATCATCAGATCAAGTGGGAAGAGTATTTGCATCTAGTAGAGTTTTCCTATAATAATGGGCATCATTCATATTTGGGTATGCCACCATATCAAACATTGTACGGTAGACCTTGCAGGACACCTTTGAGTTGGGATAGGATAGACGATAGAGTTACCATTGGACCACAACTAGTCCTAGAGATGGAGTAGTAGGTAGCCTTAATTAGGCAGTGTCTCCTAGAGATGCAAGATCGACAGAAGAAGTATGTTGATGCAAAGAGGATGGATCGGGTATACATGGTAGGAGATAGGTTCTTCTTGAGAGTGTGACCTCACAAGAGTCCAATCAATTTTGGAAAGGGCTCTAAGCTAGCCCCTCAATTTGTGGGACCATTTGAGATATTGGAGAGGATAGGACCAGTTGCTTACCATCTAGCCCTACCACCAAGCCTGTCACGCATCCATGATGTGTTTCATGTTTCTGTTTTGAGAAAATATATTTATGATGATTCTCACGTGATAGATTGGGATGCCTTATAGGTGGATTCAGATGGGTAGCTAGCATTGGAGCCTATTTGCATTTTGTCATGCTGGACACTAGGCCTATGAGGCTGAGAGTTGGACTAGGTTAGGGTTCAATGGGATTGCTATGATGAGGTTACACCTTCTTGCGAGGATGCAGCGCAGATGAGAGCTCAGTATCCCCATCTTTTTGATGAACTCCAAGAGGAATTTCAAGCCTAGGGGGGAGGATATGAGGCCTCACCCCAAACCCCATCGTAGTTTTCCATTTTTTTTCTTATGATAGATTTATCTTATGATAATTTATATTTTGATGCACTATGGACCTTATAGATTTTATGCTTTAGGTCATGGATTGATCATTTTGGATGTTTGGACACATGATGCTTTATGATACACCTTATGGACTATATTATGTTTTCTATTATGGACATTTATTCTGAGACAATTGATTTGGTAATGCATTATGATTATGTTATGGGTTATTGATGAATTTGGGAATTATTAGAAATGCATATTTAATTTTGATTTCATGCAATGTGAATCTTACCTTATGTTAAATGCTTAAAATGAAATTAATGTATTCTTGTGATCTTAAGTAATAAACTTAGTATGTTGATGTTTTCATTAAATTTTGAATATTGCTTATTCCCTTATGATGTATATTTATCTCCTCAGACTACTGATATTTGAATTGAGTGTGCAGGTAAGAGACCATGGTATTTTATTTGGGGAACCAAACAAAGGAATATGTGAACTCATTTTGAGCCAAGGTTGCGTCTAATGAAAGACAAGACCTCGTTGTTTCATAATTTAAATTTTAAATGTATTTGGTTGATTGTGGAAGTGTAGTCCTTAAATATATTTCTTAATTCTTTGTGAGTTTTACCTAAGTGGATATGACATGGCCTAGTGATGTGTAAATGTTGTGTGTGTCATTTGACACTTGTGTTTTGTACTTAAGACCATGACATGTCAACTTGGGAATGGTTGTCCACCTACCTATATTAGTACATTAGTGAATCCCCTTATGCATACCTTGGTTTGGGAGATGGGGGTGTGGTCATCTCATTGGGATTTCGAAATTACTCTTAAAGTGGACTTTTGGAGGGGTTAGAAAGTGTCTAGAGGTGTTTTGGGGTCGTTTTTAGGTAGCCCAGTTGTTATACCAATAGTTAAGGGCTATTTTAACCCTAGGATAGCCTTTGGTTGACTATGTGACCCTTCCAAAAAGTTGGTTTCCCAAGTTGGACGAAAATCAACTCTTGTGAGGCTTGACTTTTGGTAGACCACCCTTCCATCTTTGTGCTAAGACATAATTCACATTTAAGGAGTTCCCCTTTTTGGATCTATTTTTGGTAAGGTGTAAGAGTTTAGGGAAGGGGGACCAATTAGAGGACATTCCTTCTCCCCATGATATTTCTAGTGGCCTTTTAGTGGGAACTCTCCATGTTGGAGAGTTTGAACTCCCAGTCTCTAACTTAGAGACACAGCTAGAGTTTGTGATCTTGAAAAAAGAAATTATGCTAAAAGGGAGCTCTTCTAAAACTATCTTTGCTTAAGCTTAGATTCTAGGTTGGCGGACTTGTTGCAACTCTCTCTTGTTGTTTTATGAGTTCTTGCAAAGATGGATGTTGTTTGTGTTTATGGGCTTATTGGAGCCATGATCTTGTTGTTATTGTTATGTTGATGTTGTTGCAATGCTTTTATTTTTCTTTATTTGTTTATGTTGTTAATGGGAGTATCAAGGCTCACTCACCCTTGGGAGGGAAGAGTAGCCTTGGGGGTGGAGGATTTTTGACAGCCTTTGGTGTAGAGTCTCTCCTCAAGGAGGAGAGGGAAAAATCATGGAGTATGGGCTATATGAAGCCTCCCTTCTTGTTGTTTCATTTGGGGGTCATTAGGGTTTGCTGTTTTTCTAGTTTGAAAATGAGAAAGGAATTATTTGGGAAGCCATGTGAATGCTGATATTTTTTATGTTTTGGGTTTAGCCTTCTCCCTTGGGTACTTGGTCCACTTCACCCCATGTAGGATCTTTGAGTGATCCATTGTGAGAGCCTTTGCGAATGGGAGTTTTATGTGAGTTTGTTCATGATTCTCTTTGTTGTTGTTGTTGTTGTTGTTGTTGTTGCATGATTGTTTCCCACCTTTGTTTGGTTGCCCAAACTTGGGGGTGGCCTCATAAGAGGCCTAGGTTGGGTGGAGAGCAACCCATGGTCTCTTGTGTTTCCTTGGTTTTGTTTGTAGATTTGTGAAGCTTGGAGCCATATTGAAGCTTAGTGTTGAACTTGGAAGAAGGAGGTCTTTGGTTTATGTACACCACCTTATGTTCATGTAAAGAGCCATATGGCTGAAAATAAGTTTTCTTGATGCCTCATGGAAGGTTTATATTTGTTATGGACTTTAGTTTCCAATGATATGCACTTGAATAAATAAAGTTTCCTTCTTATGTTTATAACTATGTGGTTTGAAGTCTGTTATATTCCTTTAAGGTAGGAAATATAAATGAATATATGCGCTTGTCATTTTAAACTTTATATGACATACATTTGTTTTTGCTGCAAGTTGGAAAGTTAAATGAAATAGAAAACTACCTCAGGATATTGACCTAGATAATTAGTATGTCACAATTGCAATAACAAAAGAAAATAAAATAAAATCATGCATTACACATAGATATGTTTATATTCTCCAAAGTATCTACTCTCTGTCTTATTTAGAAAATCTGTAAGTTTTTTTCTTATTACTTATATTGCTGCATTAGGTATATTAAAATTTAATCAAAAACATGTAACGAAGAATGTAGTGCAAGAAGGAAATCTGTATTTTTCTATAAACTTACTGCATCTCATTAAAGAAAAAGAGATTTTATGTTGTAATAAACATTAGATGTTCATTTAGTTGTCCCTTTATATTTAAGTTCCAAAATATATATATATATATACATATATATATGTATATATATATATATATAGACATATATATATAGACATATGTATATAGACATATGTATATATATATATATA
>MU224766.1:2604499-2640881 GCA_018584345.1 Thuja plicata
AGCCCCCCACTAGTCGTGGTGGCAGAGACTGTCATGGTCCATCACAGCGACGGTAGAACCGTCGACTGTGTCGGCCGTGGAGGCTCGGCCGCCCGGCGGTGCAGCTGGTTCCCTCCACCCGTGAGCAAAAAAAAAGGGGGCCACCATTTTAATCCCACCGCTCCACTGTTAAATAAAACTCCACCACCCCCCACTGTTAAATATAAACCATCACCCCTCCAAAACAACCATTAAACCTGCTATATATATATATATATATATATATATTCAAATGTATATATGTATTGAGCTTCTTCCATGGCTTCCATACCTGCAGACAAAAAAAAAAGATCCTAGGGTTAGAAGAGGAAAGGAGAAGAAATTTTGGAGAGAGAGGTAAATAAATGATTATTCTTTTTCACTTCATATTTTGACCCTAACCCTAATTTTAAATTAGGGTTAGGGCATGCAAAATATGAGAGGGAAAAAAAGAATGAAATTTTAAACTTATTCTAAAGAAAGAGCTTTTTGTGGGAAACTATTCTTTTGTTTTCTAAAATGGAAATGTCGTTGTGATTTTTATAAATTGCTTTCCTAAAAAGTTGGATGGGATGTTTTAGAAAGTTTTTTTTATGAAGTTAATATTTTATTATTTTAATAAGTGTAAAATCTTAAGGAATCTAAAATAGTGGTACTTTTTTTTTTTCTTATAATAATTGGACTATAATATATTCTAACAGATTATAGTAGAATTTAATCTTGGAGTAAAGATATAATAAACTAGGTTAATTATAATTAGAAATTTGAAACTTGTAATGTTGACTTTTATATAAATTGACTCAAAATTTAATTATTACAAATATATAGTTATTTTTATTAATGGGATTTTTAAGTTGAGACATTTGTTGTAATCAAATATTAAAGGAGGTAATAACGTTTTCGAAAACAATAGTGAATTTCATTTTAGCATTTTGTAAGTTTAAATTTAATATAAAAAAATGTGAATTGACTTTATTCTCGAATTATAAATGTATTCAGCATTCAAGACTTGAAAATAGTTAATTAAATTTAATACACCAATTTATTTTTAATTAAGTCATCAATTAAATAGTCTAAGAGGATAAATTCTATTCTGATAAGGTTATTTTTATGGGACCAATATATGTGGCCAGTATATTGGCCACCGTAAAAATAGCGTTATTGTAATTCTTAGTAAACTAGTCATCATTAATGATTTTGGGGATTAATGAGTTATTAAACATTAGTAAATCTAATAAAGGGCTAGGTTTAGTATTTCTTCTAAAACATGATTAGCCTTAAATGGAATGGCGTATATTAACCCACCTGAAGAACATATTCAACCTAGACTCAAATTAATTTTTTAGGATCGAGGGATGTTGTCTTAAGGACATGATTTCCCTCGACCCTATGAAACTTATCAATGCTATGCAACCTAGAACTCTTTCGGATAGTTGCAAGATTAACATTTCATACTTAGGAAACCCTCACTATAACCCTTAGATTCTCTTATACCTTTCAAAAAAAATAAAGTTGTTTTGTTTTTGGGCGCAAAATTTTTGGGCATGACATAGATTTTTAGATCCATGTTGAATCAAATCTTTAAAAAAAAAAATTCAAATCTATATCTTTATAAAAGTTTATAAATATAATTGCCCTCTGTATTTTTTTATTAATCTAATATTTTATTTGTTTATTCTGAGTAGAGGGGTAGGGTTTCAAAACCCTAGCCATGCTTCATGGTGGAGATATTAGACAAGCGGTGATGGAGTGACACATAGAGGTGGATGGTGGAGGTGACTATTGTGGCAATAGGGTCTGAGAAAAGGGGGAGATGTCGCGATGGAGGGTTTCGTTGTTTCACCCAAAATGTCATGCCCAAAAACATGACAAAACACAAATATGATTTTTTTTCTATAAGACTAATGTTAACCATGTATTGATGTGAAACGGTCTAAAATTTGACTATATAATTACCATGATAAGCTAAGCTCCTAACATAAGATTGAGAGGGTCAAGGTTTGCGAGGTTTAACTGAGCTTTCCCTTGTATGCATAATGATGCTTAGCTAAGAAGGTTCAAGATGGTTGATTAAATTTTTAAAACTCAAACAAGTTTGATCCTAAATAAATATGACTAAGTTTGACTAATCATCTCACTAGTAGAATGAGAGAGAGTGTTTGAGACCTCAAATAAAGTTCTAGTTGATGTTATAGTTAACGACATATGTAGCACTTGTTCAACATGCTTAAAATTCTTAGACCAAGTCTTTCTAAAGATGATTATGTCATCCAAATAAACAAACAAAAAAGAAACAAAGAATGGTCTATGCACATCATTCGTCAAACTCATAAATCTTGCTAGGGTATTTGTTAGGCAAAAAGGCATAACCAACCATTTAAACAAAACTTACTTAGATTTAAATGCAGTCTTCCATACATCTATTGGATCAATTGGTGCTTGGTGGTAGCCATACTTCAAGTCAATTTTTGTAAAGAACTTAGCCCCCCTAAGGTTTTCCAACAAATCAAAAATTCAAGGCATTGGATATTTATTTTTTACAGAGATTTTGTTCAATACCCTATAATTGATACAATGTCTCCTTGTCCCATCTTTCTTTTAAGCAAGGACAATTGGACTGCCATAGGGTGAAGCACTTGGATGAATGTGTCCTTTCTAAATCAACTCTTGAATTTGTCTCTTGATTTCACCATTTTCCAAAATTGACCTACTATATATTGGGTCATGGGATAGTGGTGTGTCTAGGATTAAATTAATAGAGTTCTTGACTTGACAATGTTTTGTAACTCGCACTAGTGGTTTAAACACATAATGATATTATTTCAAAACAATTCCAACTGATTTTGTTGATTTTTTTTTGTGGTTACCTTAACATGTGTATTAATGACAATTGACGTTGTTTGTTCAGGGTGAATCATGAGCATAATGAAAGCTCCAGTTTCAGAAATAATCATTTACATTGTTAACCACTATTTAAAGAAGTAGTTTGTGCTGGACATAGCTCTGGTATTTGATACCTCTGTTGGAAATATAATAATGGGAAAGCAAGATATTGAGGGGGGGTGAATCATATCTTCAAAATTAAACACTTAAAATAAATTGATCCACATTCATACATAAATGAATCTAATGTAATCTTAGATAGCATCCACACCATGAAATAAATAACACATTACACAATAACTTGATAACCTAGAAACCCAAAAAGGTAAACCTGGGGTGGGGATGACACCCACAAAAGTCTTGACTACTACAATAATAAAGTGTACCTATTAAGGTTACAATGTTTGATTACAAAATGTAATCTACCCTATGAAAGGTCTGCCCAGTTAAGAGCTTTAGATCATTACAATCTACCCTGTTAAAGGATTTAAACTTACAATGAAGTAAGCACTCTGTTAAGAGATAAATAAAGGCCTACTAAAACCACTCTGTTAAGAGATTTTCACCTGATACAATGATTAAAAATTCTCAAGTATTGATCCTTCGATATGCACTCTAATGTTGATGACAGATCTCCTCTTTTCAGTATCTCTTCTGATCTTATAATCTGATATACCTTTACTTTTCTTTTTATTGTGTTATGCTTTGCTTGATCTCTGCTTCTAAACAAAATAACCTTCTGTGCATTTCACTTCAAAATGCAGTCCCTTCAAAATAATTACTCTTCTGCCTCTTGCACATACAAAATAGGGTTTCAAAGTAATCTAATATATCTATACAGATCTGACAGTGAGATCTAGATCAATGATCAAGATCAAATACCCATACCATGATGGTATTACAATTAATTGTTACAATGAGTAATGCATAAGATAAAATAATTAAATGCATAATTAACTTTGTATAAGAATATTAAATGCACACATAAGTTAGCCCAAAAAGCTTATACAAGTCAGTCGGATCACTTATCCTTGAAGTTTGTATCATTCCTGACAAGTATACAAAAACTATCCCGCTCGGCATTTAACATCCATGTCTACTTGGCTCGGCAATGTAACTTGGCATACTAAAAAATTTCTTGGCAATGTTGGTTGGCCTTGTACAGTTTTAGCTCGGCCACAGTGATAACCAACTAAAACTTCCTAATGAAATGACTAAGTGTTGGGCACTAATCATCAACAGAACTTAGAGATTAACAATCTCCCCCTTTTAATATTTGTGGCAAAAACACTTATCATTACTTCTCTACATTTCATCAAGATATTTCCTAAGTACGCTAAGTACTCCCCCTAGGAATATACTTATACAAAGGTTTACAATGCCTTAAAAAATTATATACAAGTGTACCTTTGTTGTACTGATGTATCCTTTCATAACTCCTTACCAACTTCCTTACTGACTTCCTCCTTCTATAGTACTAACTTCCCCCTTGTTTTTGTCACTGATTGCTAGTGGGGTTAAGTTGTACTTATCCAAAAATTTCTTATGAAGTTGTAGGGTGGATTCAAATGTTGTATCCCAGCTTTCCTTTGCAACCTTCATAACTTCTAGTTTTATTTCTAGCTCGGCAACTAGACTCACTAAACTTTCTGCAGTCGATAGATTTGCACTGCTCTGTGATAACTCCTTAGCTTTTGGAAGTTCCTTCTATATTACCTCCAAATGAGGCAACAAGCTTGTCTGAATAGTTATCAACTAGGCCCTTATGTGACAATCTTTAGCCATAAGCTTGGCTATTCTCCTTTGCGCATTTATCAACTTAATAGAATGTAAAGAACTAGAGGTAGTATCTTTACCTAAAGTAGTACCAGTTGATCTCAAATCTAACTATAGCTTCTCAACAAGCTGTAAATTATCCTTTGTGAAAAATTCAACATCACATAATTTCCTATTCAAAGAATAAACATTGGTTGTAACTTTCTCTAAGGTTTCTACAAGAATAGAAAGTTCAACTTGTTTTGTTGCTATCTCTTCTGAGATATTCTATAGAAATTTGCTCTCAAATCTTCTCTGAGACCATTGTAGAAGCTTCTCATTACTGTCTATGTCCTCATCTGTTACTTTCTATACAATGGTGACTAGTTGATCTATGATTGGAGCTTGAGGCATTTCATCCTCTAAGTCAAAATCCTTTGTAAATATGTCTTTGATGTCATGCAACACCTACTTTTGCTTTTGTTCTATCTTCATCTCTTCCTATCTCTTCTTCCTCTTAAGTAACTCTTGAAGAGTCCCAATTTGTTCAAAATATAGCTCATTGGGATCCCATTGTGCAATCACAATGACTTCATCTAGTGTTACATCTAAAATCTATGACTTCTTCATTTCTGGAGAACTTATGCTCGATAGCATAATATCTTTCCCTTTGACAGTATCAGTATCCAATGCCTCCTTCAATTCTATCAATACAGTCTGTGGATTTGGCATACCACCGGTTTTAGGACCTATGGAAGTGGATGATGCAAAGTGTGGTAGCTCAACCAACACTTGTGCTGCCTCTTCTTCTTTAGGCTTATCAACAACATCTATTGTTACTGCTCAATATCTAAAAATGTCTTCACAACCTCTAAAATAGGTGGATTCTATGAAATTACCTCTTGTTCATTTGCTTATTGTTGCCCTTCACTTTGCTAAATATTGACAAATTCAATTTTATCACCAGATGCTATGGACTTTTCTTATTTATTATCAACTTCCTTAATAGGTGAATCAGTGTCTTTTCCACTTGGCATTTGTTGTTCCTCAGCATTAAAATTGCTTGGATCATCAACTATATAATCCATAGGACTATCAGCAGTCAGATCAACAGAGTTTCTTTCATTTAATGCATCCTTGGTCATGTCCTTTTCTACTGCAATTTGATCTTTAAGTATCTGTGGTTCAGGGGTAATATTTTCTTCAACTTCTTGTGCCTTTGGCTCGGATGTCCCTTCACCATATTTCTTATCTTTTGGAATGGCCAGTCCAAAAATCTCTTTCCAGATCCTTGTGCTTTGTTGTACTACACCTTCTATATCGTTCTTCATAACAACATATCATCTGAGTTTGGGAACAAACCTACTCTTATAATCCTCTATGAATTTGGTTCATTGTTTAGAGGTTAAATCAAGAATTATCTTTGCTAGGGTTCCTTCCCTGATCTGTCTTTTAGTGGCAAGTGCAAATTCCCATTTTCTTGACAAGAAGTCATATAGTTCATTAGGCACATGATTTCCTATCTCTGTAGGAGTCAATTTGAAGGTACTCATCATGTCCAAGAGTGCTTCCTGAACTTTGTGCCTATCTATTTTTTTCAACTTGTCATATTTGATGAACTTAAATGTTGCTAACCCTGTTGAATTCCTTAAAGTATCACATACCTCATCAATGCTTGCTGGTTTCTTGAATTGAGCTATAGGTATGTTGGTGGGTTCATCAGTTTTTGTCAACTCCTCATCACTATCTGGCCTCAAATTTAATTTCCTTCTTGGTCTCTTTGCTGGCTCACTCAGCTCAGCCTTAGGAGCAACCTTTGCTACCTTACCAAAACTACTCTCTGCAACTTTTCTCTTAACATACACTTTTGTTTTCACTTCTACTGGGGAAGTGACAGTAGATGCTCTTGTCCTTGGATGATTAGCTACAAGAGGTGTAAATTTGGTTTGGCTCGGCTAGGCTTGGTTACTATGACAATTGATGGCCTCTTTCCCTTAGCTTTCTTTGTAACTTCTTCTGATGCACTGACTTCCTCCTCAATAGAAATATCCTCACCTTGTCTAGTGGTCAGACCTAGAGGTGCATCCTCAGGTTCTTCATCACTACCCAAGCCAACCATTTTCTATATATTTTTCACTATCTTCTTTCTTTTCCTCTCCATAGTTCCTTCATTCAAACTTCTATAGATCTTAGCCTTAACTTCATCAAAGTTTCCAAATCTCTCTGCTGTGGTGTCAATTGCCTTGGCTAGGAGTGCAGTGATGGCGGTTGATGCTTCATCAACATTAATCTCATATGGAAATGGCTCTAAACATGTTATTCTAGGATTCACTGCCTTGATATAAGTGTTATCTATATCAACTAGAAAATAGATTTCCTCATAGTGCTTCTCCACTAGTGACTTAGGAATCCTAGTCCTTAATCTCATTGTCTTCTTGAATTCTACAAAATAGCTACCCATAATGCTATTGAAATTGCTTCCTAATTTCTCTATGCATTCACTAATTTGAACTATAATGGGTCTATCCTTTTTCCAAACAATATTTCCCAGTGTAGGAAATGTGTCCTGAATGTAGAAAAATATACATGCTAGTAAAGAACAAAACTTACATGACGAGCTCTTAGCCTTTCTGATTGATGTAAGTTTCTTAGCTAACTATGTTTATTGTAGCTCGACAAGATCATATGTGTGATTCTTCTTCACAATTTTCCATGCCTGATCAACTGCTATACAGGGAACACTATCCAATCTACTGGACTTATAGAACTTGTGTGCAATTACCGTTACTCCAAAATCAAGTTCTAGGTTAATAATTATAGAGATAGTCATACCTCTGTTATTCCATACTGCTCCAGTGTTCAATGTAATTTCCTCTTTGCTATTATTTCTCATTGTTCACTTTCTATTCACTACTAGATATCTAGTCACTTGATGAATCATGCTTCTGGTGATCTTGACTGGTCCATTGTCTAGCCACATGCTCATGTCATGAACTCAGCTAAGGATAACCTTGATCCATTCATCTTTGAAACCTTGTGGAAAATCTAGGGCATGTGCTAACCCTTTTTCTGCTAAGTGTTTGAATTTTGCCTTAAGAACTCCATTATCACACAGTTTGCTGTAGGATTTCCTTAATTCATTATCACCTACTTCTCCAATTTTAACCATATAACATGATCAAACATTATGAATCATAAGTACCTTGGGAGGGATGGATGAGAGGGCTCCCATTAAATCACTCTATATCACACTTTTAGGGATGGCTCAAAATTTGAGAGGTTCACATTCATCACTCCGAATCAACTAAATTTGTTCTTGTTCTACCTCCATACTCTTGGCTGGTGTGGAAGAACTTGCAGTCATAATTCTAAAATTTAGGGTTTGAGAGATGGAAAACATAATACCTCAGCAAGTGATGCTTCACACTATTCTCTGTTCACTGTTCACTTTAAGATTGTTGATGGAACACTAATGAAATCTATGTTCCTAGCTCCGTTAAGATCAATTTTGTAAATTGCTTCAATCACTTCATAAATAGTAAAATCGCAAGGTAAAAACAAAATATTGACTGTTTACCCTTTATAAGCTTTGAAAGGTCAAGGTAGGTGAGCATTAAATGTTTTTCCCATTGAGTTAGTGCAAGCCAACTTTCCTTGGCCTTAACACAACTTGCATCCCACTTGGCTCACTACCCTCGGCCTTCACAGAATTTTACTCGGCCAACAAAACTCGGCACTTACTAAAGAACTCGACTTTAGTGTCCATGATAGATGCTTGGCACCTATAGTGCAATTTTCTCATCTCAGCATTTTGTGTTCAAATATGTCCTGGTGCATCTTTACATATGCAAATATGGACTTTTTATACATTTCACGTTCGGAAATGATGTAAGATAAGAATTTTTAAATATAGTTCCTTACATACCTCTTTCTCTTAGTTGGAGATGATGTGATCACCTGATCCATTGGATTGGGTGACCTTGGCTTCATTAGCTTCACTACTACATGGTTCAGACTTCTTAACCCATGTCTTGTTCATATGTGCTCTAATTTTCTCAATTGTAGGTGCAGGTACTCTAGTTTTGCAATCTTTCCTCGTATGACAAATTTTCAGACAACTATGAAAAACTAGGCTTCCATTCATCCAACTTTTATATTTTCCTCTGAAATGTGTCCTTATGCATTTTTCTAGAACATGTCCATACTCACCACAGTAATGACAACTATGCCATGTGTTGTAATCCCAATTGTAAGTATTGCCTTTTCTTGGTGATTTCTCTTGTACCTTTGATGTCCATTGATGTTTACCTTTAGATATGTAATCTTGTGCTCTATAACCATATTTGTGACAATTATAGAAATTACCATTTAGTCTAGGTGTTTTGCTTTCCTTGGCCTTACATTCATGTGCTTGATGTCCAAACTTATTATAGTTAAAGAAATAACCATTAAAGTTAGTTTAAGGATTGGACTTACCATTCTTGCTTTGGTATATGTTTGCTGTATGACCTATTTTTCCATAGTGGTGACAAATAGGTTTCTTGTTTCTCGGCTTTGCATTCTTTCTTTCACATGTCTTAGATGATTCTCCATCTTTAGTGGTTGTATGTTGTTCAGTGTGACCTAATCCAAAAGAATCTTTAGGTCTTCTTGATGCTTCAACCAGTTGTTCAAAGTAGTTCATAGCTACACTTAGATCATTTACTCTATTATTAAGTTCTTTCTCAGATCTCAATTCATCTTTCAATTGACTATTCTCTGATCTAAGATTTACAATCTCCAATTCTTTCCTGTTGATCTCCTGATTCACAAGTAGTAGTTGATTAGCAATGTCTACTTGATTAATTGTCAATGTTTGCACATCATGTGTTCTTTCATCAAGTCTGGTAGTCATCATTCTTTTGTCTTCTTCTGCCATAGCCTTGTCATCTTCAGCTTTCTTTTTCTATTCAACAACTTCACATATTCTTATTGATTGGGCTTCTTGTTCCTTTTTTAAATTTTTGAATTCTTCACATAGTGCACTATTCTTTTCTAGTAGATCTTCTATTGCTACATCACTCTCAATAGAATCTCCATTCTAAAATAGATTTGTGGTGTCCTCTTCCTGATAATGAGTGTCATTCATTTGTTTGGCCAAATCTGTTCTTGTAGTCAAGGACTTCTTTAATTCCTATCTTGCAGTCTCAAGTTGTTGGAGTGCTAGCTGAATATCAATCTTTTGATTCTCAATGACTTTACCCATCTTGTAGATCTCCATCTAAAGATCTTAATTCTCAAGCTGATTATGACTCTTTTTGAGAACTGCTCAGGCTCTGATACCAATTGTTGGTAATACAATAATGGGAAAGAAAGATATTGAGAGGGGGGTGAATCAGATTTTCAAAATTAGACACTTAAAATAAATTCATCCACATTCATACATAAATGAATCTAATGTAATCTCAGATAGCATCCACACCATGAAATAAATAACACATTACACAATAACTTGGTAACCTAGAAACCCAAATAGGTAAAAATGGGGTGGGCATGACACCCACAAAAGTCTCCACTACTGCAATAATAAAGTGTACCTGTTAAGGTTACAATGTTTGATTACAAAATGTAATCTACCCTGTGAAAGGTCTACCCAGTTAAGAGCTTCAGATCATTACAATCTACCATGGTTAAGGATTTAAACTTACAATGAAGTAAGCACTCTGTTAAGAGATAAATAAAGGCATGATAAAACCACTCTATTAAGATATTTTCACCTGATATAATGATTAAAAAGTCTCAAGTATTGATCCTTCGATATGCACTCTGATGCTAATGATCGATCTCCTATTTTCAGTATCTCTTCTGATCTTATAATTTGATATACCTTTACTCTGTTATTCACTGTGTTATGCTCTGCTTGATCTCTGCTTCTGAACAAAATAACCTTTTGTGCATTTCACTTCAAAATGCAGTCCCTTCAAAACAATTACTCTTATGCATCTTGCACATACAAAATAGGGTTTCAAAGAAATCTAATGTATCTATATAGATCTGACAGTGAGATCTAGATTAACGATCATGATCCAATACCCATACCATGATGGTATTACAATTAATTGTTACAATGAGTAATGCATAAGATAAAACAATTAAATGCATAATTAACTCCGTATAAGAATATTAAATGCACACATAAGTTGGCCCAAAAAGCTTATACAAGTTAGATGGATCACTTATCCTTGCAGTTTTTATCATTCCTGACAAGTATACAAAAATTGTCCTGCTTGGCATTTAACATCCCTATCTACTCTACTCGGCAATGTAACTCAGCATACTGAAAAAATGCTCGGCAATGTTGCTCGGCCTTGTATAGTTTTAACTCGGCCATAGTGATAGGCAACTAAAACTTCCTAATGAAATGACTAAGTGTTGGGAACTAATCATCAACAGAGCTTAGAGATTAACAACCTCTTCCCACCAAGCTTTATTATAACACTACGTAGCCTAGATTCATACATTTAATGCCTCTGATACATGTATGGATGCCCTAGAAAGACATCACATACCTCTAGCAGTGCTATATCACATATCACTTCATCCTTTAAAGGATTGATTTAATATGACAGATGACACTATTGATTTCTTTGAATATCTTTTCCTTCATTCACCCATCTCATAGATTATGGTTGTGGGTGTCTTATCACTTTCAAATTTAATATTTGGACTATCTCCCTATAGATCAAATTCTTTTGGCTCCCACTGTCAACAATAAAATGTAGAGGCTTTCCATTAACCCACATCTATGAATGAAAAAAGACTCTCTTCATCTTCATGGGGCAATACTTTAGCAATTGCAATTATGGAATATTAGTTTTTTTCTATGACAGAATCATCCCCCTTTTTTCTCAAAACTATCTATTGGTGATGATTTAGTATAGCTTCTTCTCCTTGTATTTTTTTTATTTAATTTTTAATGCTTGGAAAATCATTTATATTATGGGTTGGGGACTTATGCATCTCACACCACATGCCTTTATCTATTTGTGTCTTTTTATCAGACCACCATGTGTTCTTAGGTCAATTTGAGTGAGGTTCCTTTGTCGCCTATTTTCCTATAGATTTATTGCCACCTTCAAACCTTGTCTTAATGTTTTCTAAGTAGTACCTCCTCCTTTTCTACTTGAATTTCTATTTAATTTTTGTAGCATATTTATAAGCAATTTCCAAGGTCTCAATATTCAAAAAATCTATCTTTGTTTGAATATACCTATGAATTCCACTACAATATTTCAGAATTTTATGCTTCTCTTAATTATCAATACCAAGTTTTTCTGAAAGTGAACAAAATGATTTGGTGTAATCATGCACAAAGTGATCCCTTTTCTATCGAAGAAACTTCCATTCTATGTATTTCTATCATATACATCCTGAGGAAAGTATGATTCTTTTATGCATTTCACAAATTCTCTCCTTGTGGGCTTCTTATCAAGAGATATTCCAAAGACATCTTAATCAGATAATTCTCATTCTTTATTTTCTAATTTGGCTTCCAATTCTAATTTTACATAGGTTTCAACTTTGAGGAGAGAAAATGTTATTTTTTCTGCATCTGATAAATTATTTACAGAAAAGTATTTATCCAATTTTGATAACCAGTATCAACAACTTCGACTTTGACTTTTCCTTCAAAATCTGGGATGTGAAAATGTACCTACACTTTGAAAGGGGTATTTCAATGGAATGAATTTCTTGATCAAGATGGTTTTTGATTATGTAGAAGTCCTGAAAATTGACTCATCATCTCCTCTCATTTCCTATTTAAAGCCTCTTCCACCACTGCTTCATAGAATTCTATGACATCTTTGATCGTTTGCATCTCAAAGGTGGACATTTTGACAAATGTTGTGTATCCAATCCTAATATTTGGTAGGAGGACCTTGTGTAAATTGGAATAAAAGGAGAGTTCCCACTCTGATACCAATGGTATTAATTATGAATCAGATTATAATACCTAGTGTGATACCTGTGGTTTTGTCAAGTTCAATATAAAAATAAGAAGATTAACAATAGAATTGCAAGCCAAAAATTGATCCGTTCTATTGAAATTTGGATTTTATACCTAGCTAATGGATCAAAAGGGTCACTATATAGTCTTAGAAATGAAATGAAGAGTCCTCATAATATTTATTCGAATAAACTATTAAAAAGTTCCAAAGATATTAAAAAAAACTATAAAAAAAAGGCCCACTTGGAGAAGGCATAAATTTCTAGTCCTAACTCTCAATTATGAACTATTTACTTCATTGGAAAGGTCTTCTATAAATCTCAAATCAAATTTGGTAAGTTACACCAATGGAAGAAATTAGGCCCCAAAATGCCTCAAAGACATTCAAAAATGTAATTTACTAAAACATAGAAAATGTTGATAAATTGGACTTCAATATTTTCCCAATTCCATCTTGATCATTCCTTTGCCTTAAGAGGTAATGGGCCCAATTGTACTAATTTTATACTAGAGATGAGGAAATTACTCTTCAAATTGTTCCTTAGTTAACCACTTTCCTTGATGAGAATGTTGAACAGCTTGAACCACCCGATAAAGAGGAATGTTCATATTTGTCAAAATCATTTAAATGACTTTAGTAACCTAGTCACACTAGACTAGAGAATTAGTATATAGATTTAAATCTATAATTTGAATGTGTTTAGTATCTTGGAAAATGTCTAATAGAGGAGGGAAATAGGGTCTCAACGATTCCACATTGAAAACTAGATGAAGATGGAAAATTAAGTTCAAAAGAATTTTTACCAACTTGTTTCACAATAGTATACAAGCCATAATGGAGAGGAAAAAGCTTCATCTTTGGTCTTTGAAGGGACTCTTTCTGAAGATGTAACCATATGTTGCTTCAAATCTGAAACTAATGAGGGGTTCTATGTTTCTCATGCCTTTCTTTATACTTCTGATGAATTTGTTATTATAGGTGTTTGATGTTATCGATGAATTTTTCTTCTTTATCTACCTACTTGTTAGCATTCAATAGACTATCAGAATGGCGAGCCGGTAGTACTACATCCATAGGCTCCACTAGTTGATACTCAAGACAAACCTCAAATATAATATGCCCTTTAGTACTAGGGAGTGCACAGTTGTAGCTATGTTTTATTTAGGGTAATATTTCATCCGATGTGTGATTATGTTTTGAATGATACAACCATAAGATATGAATGATCATTCAATTCACCACTTATGTCTGCCCATATATTTGGGGATGTCCAATGTTGTGGATTTTTTCAACTTTGTATCCATTTTACCCCATAGTGAAGAAAAATTTTTTTTTACAAAATTTCTATCCCTATTAGAAATAATTCTATTTGGAAAAAAAATAAACCCTAACATGTTCCAAAAATATCTTGGTAGTCTCTTCTGTAGAAATCATCCTTTTACATACTACCATGATAGCCATTTTAGGAAACCTATCTACCACAACATATACACAATCATGCCCCTACCTCGTAGTTGGAGGCCTAGACATAAAATCCATTGAAATAGATTGTCATGGCTTATTAAGAATAGGTAACAATACATATAGACCCAAATTATAGTTTTTTGGCTTTGCAATTGCACATGTTGCACAAGCTTGTATATATACATTAATATCCTGCTTCATTTTTTCCAATAGAAATACTTTTGAAGGATTGAAGTAGTCTTAGCAATACCATAATTTCCTACAACACAACTGTAGTGAGATTTTGATATTCTTTTCTTCCACTCCTCGGTGGGTACACAGATATGACCACAATGGAAAAGCAATCCATCCTACAAGTGAAAATCAGAGATACACTTTCCTTTGACCAAATTACTATAGATGTTATGTAAATTAGGGTCAATACCATATAGGTTTTTCCAATTGGATGATTGATGACTACATGAATCCAACACCATTCTCAAACCTGTAATTGGAGGCATAGTCAAACAATTAGCCACTTTATTACTACTTCCTTTTTATGACAATTGTTGACGTGAAATTGTTGTAGATAAGCTGACCACCTTTCATGTATATCATTCTACAACTTCCCTTCTGTTTGAAATAATTGAAGAGGTTTTTGGTCTATATGTATGACAATTTCCTTTTCCAGTATATAATGATTCCATTGTTTGAAGGCTTGAAAAATAGCATACAACTCCTTGTCATAGATGGGGTACCTATGTACTATATCTGAAATTTTTTCACTATGATAGGCAACAGGATGCCCATGTTTCATGATTACCACACCAAAAGCATAATCAAAAGTGTCTATTTCTATCTCAAATAATTTTTACAGATCTGGGAGAACCAATATGTGTGTTGAACATAATCTTTTATTTATTTCCTCAAATTCTCATTGCTTTACCTCTAACCACTAAAATTTTTCTTATGCTCCACTCCTTAGTGATTGATTAAGTGGCCATGATATATGTGAGAAACCCAAAAAATATGTGATAGAGGTTGGCTATCCCTAAGAAGATGTGAAGCTCTATGAAAATTTGAGGAGATGGAAAATATCTTAATATTTGAATTTTTGTTGGGCCCAGGTCAACATGAAGACCCTCAGTATCAATCATATATCTTAAGTATTGAATACTCGCATATCAAAATAAAAATTCTCAATGTTTGCATAAAGTTTGTGTTGTTGAAGAGTTGAAAGTACTTGTTCAACATGTTGCAAATTCTTAGACCAAGTCTTGCTAAATATTAGTATGTCATCCAAACAAACAAGCATAGAAGAATCAATAAAAGGTCTAAGCACATAATCCATCAACCTCATAAATGTAGTTGGGGAATTTGTTAGGCCAAAATGCATAACCAACCATTCAAAAAAAACCTTCCTTAGATTTAAATGTAGTCTTCCAAACATATGTTGCATCAATTGGTACTTGGTAGTATCCATATTTCAAGTCAATTTGTGTAAAGAACTTATCCCCCCTAAGTTGGTCCAAAAAATCATCAATTTGAGGGATTGAATATCTATTTTTTTACAGATACTTTGTTCAATGCCCAGTAATCAATACAAAGTCTTCATGTCTCATCTTTATTTTTAGCAAGGACAATTGGACTACCAGAGGGTGAAGCACTTCGACAAATGTGTTCTTTCTGAATCAACTCTTGAATTTGTCCCTTGATTTCATTATTTTAATAAACTAACCTCATATATATATATATATGATCATGTGGTACTTGTGTGCTTGGGATTGGATCAATAGAGTGCTTGACTTGACAGTGTGTTGGAACTCCAACTGGTGGTTTAAACACACTATAATATTCTTTAAAAAAATTATCCATATGATTTTGTTGATTTTTTTTTGTGGTTACATGAACATGTGTATTAAGGAAAACTAACTTTATTTGTTAAAGGTGAATCTTGAGCAGAACAAAAGCTCTAGTTTGAGAAAACAAGCATTTACATTGTTCGGTACTAATTAAAGAAGTAGTTTGTGTCGGACACTCCTATCGTATTTGATACCTCTTCCACCATGCGTGACTGTAACACTACCTAGCCTAGATTCATACACTCCCTGCCTCTGATACATACATGGATACCCTAACAAGATATGACATATCAAGTGGTGCTATATCACATATCACTTCATCCTTGTAAGGATTGATTGAATATGATAGATGAAACTGTTAATTTATTTGAATATATTGTCCCTAATTTACCCATCCCATAGAGTATGGTTGTGGGTTTCTTTTCACATTCAAATATAATATTTTGACTATCTCCCAAGAGATCAAATTCTTTTGGCTCCTACTATCAACAATAAAATATAGAGGCTTTCCATCAACCCACATTTGTGAATGAAAAAGTCTCTCTTCATTTTCATAAGGAAATACTTTAGCAGTTGTAACTATGGCATATGTGTTTTCTTTGATGACATAAATCATGCTTATTTTTATTAGAAGTATCTATTGGTGATGATTTAGGTTCAACTTCCTCTCCTAATATTTCATTCATTAGATTTTTTATACTTTGACAATCCTTTGTATTATGGGTTGGGGACTTATGCATCTGACACCACATGCCTATATTTGTTTGTGTCTTTTTAGCAGACCACCATGTGTTCCTAGGTGAATTTGAGTGAGGTTCCTCGTTCACCCTTTTTCTTGTATATTTATTTCCACCTTAAAAACTTGGCTTATTATTTGAAATGTAGCCCCTCTTCCCTTTCTCATTGAATTTATCATCAATTTTTGTAGCATATTTATAAGCAGTTGCTTCTCTATAATATTTCATAATTTGGTGTTTCTCTGAATCCTCAATAACAAGTTTTTTTGAAAGTTAATGGAATCTATTGGTGTAATCTTCCACAGACTTGTCCCTCTTCCATCAAATAAGTTGTCATTCTATGTATTTATGTTCATATACATATTCAAGAAAGTATGGTTCTTTAATGTTTTCCACAAATTCTCTCCATGTAGACTTCTTATCAAGAGATATTCCCAAGCAATCTTAATTAGACAATTCTTGATTTTTATTTTCTAATTTTGTTTACCATGATAATTTGGCATGGGTTTTAGCTTTGAGGAAAGAAAATGTTATTTTTCTCCATTTGAAAAATTATTTACAGAAAATTATCAATCTAATTTTAATAACCAGTTATCAACAACTTCAACATCATCTTTTCCTTCAAAATTTTGGATGTCAAAATTTACCTGCACTTTGAAAGGGGTAGTTCCATGGAACAACATTCCTGATCCAGATAAATTTTTTGTTTTATAGAAGGTGCAAAAAATCACTAATCATCTCCTCTCATTGCTTATTTATAGCCTCTTCCACCAACTACTTCATAGCATCGTCTAACATCTTCAATTGTGTGCATCTCAAAGATGGATATTTTGACAAATACTGTGTATCCAATCCTAATCTTTGGTAGTAGGACCTTGAGTAAATGAGCATAAAGGAGCATTCCATGTTGATACCACTAATCATAATTATGAATCAGATTACGATACTTGGTGTGATACCTATGGCATTGTCAAGTTCAATATAAATAATAGAAGATTAATAACAGAATTGCAAGCCAAAAAGTGATCCATTCTATTAGAAATTGGAGTTGATACAAAGATGATGGATCCCAAGGGTCACTAGTTCCTCTTGGAAATGAAATGAAGATTCCCCATAATGTTTATATAAATAAACTATTAAAAACCTCCAAAACAATTTCAAAAAGAATATTATATATAAAAATCGGCCCACTTGGAGAAGGCATAACTTTTTAGTCCTAGCTCCAAATTATGAATTTTTTATTCCATTGTAAAGGTATTCAATAAATCTTGAACCATATAAAATATAGATAAATTAGATTTTAGTATTTTCCCAATTCCATCCTGATCATGTGAGCTGGAAGGAGTCCAACCAAAGGAAATAATTTGATGATGTGAAGACCAAACCTAGTGCATATTGAGTATAACCACTAAATTTGTCCTTAGTTTCCAAGAGTAATTACAATAAAATAGAAGGTGAGATATAGATTCAATATTATTTTAGAAAAAAAATATCTATTGGTCCATTTTATTCCTCTCTTCTATAAATTGTCAATCAAATTCCTCTCTTCTATTAATTTAGTACAAGTTTTTGAATTTGTTTATGAATAATTAATTCACCCCCATGTCAGTTCTTCAGCTTGTTTAATAATTCGTATTAGAGATTGGTCCCTTGTATATATAGCTTAACTACCTGAGGGAATTCTTGGTTTGTTAATTATATGGGAGGAGGATACTATGCTGATGAGGATTGTCAGATCATGATGAGCAAAATTGAGAGTACTCAATAAAAATGTGAGGAATTGAAAGAAAACCTAAAGGAATAAAATGTATGTATCATTAAGCCAAGGAATCAGATCTAGAAGTATAAAGAAAGGGATAAGGAAATCAAATAGGAATTGAAGGAATGAAAATAAAAAAGGTGGAAAAATTAGAGAAGATGTTGAATGACAAGAAAAACACTAAGGATTTTATCAAAGATGGGTTAAAGTAGAAAATGGAAGGCTGGATGAAGACCAAATATGAAATGAATATAGTAAAAGTGGAATGAAATGAATCTGGATAAAATCTTAAGAATTTAAGAAGATGAGATCTTAAGCTAAAGTGTGTGTGAGAAGTATTATTTTGCATCAGTTATTAGCCCTACAAAAGAGTCACAAAGATAAATAAGGATTAGGGTTTGATGGTGAATATTCAAATACGAAGGAAAACAAAAAATAAAATATGGTTGAAGATGATGTGATGTCCGAGGAAGCTAATTTCAAGAATAAGAATACTTCTACAAGAAGGCCTCTGGTAAGGCAACTAAATGCTCAAAGATACTTATATTTTAAGGGTTGTTATCACATTTGCAAGAATTTTGGTTAGAAGGAAGTTGATTGTAAGATGTGAAAGTAACAAAAGCTTCAATTATTTAGCTATGATAAGGTTGGTCATAAAGCAAGATAGTGTAGATGTCAAGTTTCTAAATCAGATAAGAAGAATGGAATGAATAATATCTTTCATGAGAATTTCTATATATGTCACAACTATGGCTAGAAGGGTAATCAATGCATAGTTTAAATTTAGTCAGTGATATTAGGTTAGAGGAATGTTAATTGCTTCAAATATGGTTAGATTAGTCATTATGCCAGCTCATGCAGATCTAGTGATGCTTTAGTTAATGCTAAAGAAATGAATAATTTCTTCAATTTCAAGTGAATCTCAAAAGAATAACATGATATAGAGGAAGAAAGAATATTCTGGTGAAGAGATCCCTATGGTACCAAATCCTACTACTATCTCTTCTAGAAATTGATTCAAATGCTTTCAGTCAGGAAAATTATTAAATTTCTATATTAGTCACTTTCTCTGCTCTGAGGCAATACTGATTGCAAGTTTCTTGTCTCTAGTATGATGGATGGAAAAATAATAATTCTATTGATTGATTGATGTATGCAATGTAGATGGGTTGTGTCACTGATATTTAATTTTTAGGAGAGCTTGAGAGAAAGGTTGATTTTGTGAAGTACAATTATGGAATATTAATTTGTCATTCAGGGTATTGGTGGGGTCATATCAAGAATGTTTAAGAAGGAAAAGATTGAGGAATTTGATAATGGTAGGATCAGGTAGATGGAGATTAGTTTGTTCGCAAAAGAATCATATAAAATATTAAATGACAGTTTGGATATATAGAGATAAATCCCCTAGTATGATGATAAGGGGTTCATTATGTTTTTGGTGTGTTGGTGCTAGGATGCAAATGTAATTTTGGATAAGCCCTATCAGGTGATAAAGACAGTAATTGAATACATTACATGATTGTGAAACATTGGGGATGTACCAGCAAATAAATCAATCAGTTCCAAAGAGGTTGACGTGTTGACTAGTAGTAGTTTTAATCAGTGTGTATTCTAGATAATACCATTATTAATCTTGTGGTGAGGTATATTTCCTATGGAATTTCCTATAAAATTTAGCTTCAAAATTGTAATGGTGCCATCTCAGTTGAAGTTGTTTATATTTCCTATAAGATGGTGAGGGGGAATGTTTAGTTTCATCTATGCAAGATGCTATTAGATAATTTTGTTGATAATGTGAAGATGACTATTGAGGAAGGTTGTACATTTAGATCTGGTTCATTGATCATGTTCTTAGCATTCTATTTTAGGAGATAAGTACCTACCAAAGAGAATTTGGAGTGAAGGATGAACATCTATGTTGGTAAGTAGATTTTTTAGATATATAGTGTCTCTAGAGAATTATGGAGATGCTAATAAGGTATATTTCACTTTATTCAAAAATAGTATTTGTTTTTGTTTGGTTGTTCAGGAGCAGTGGTGGTTTCTCATGGTGAGGATGGTTCCTCATCTAGTTAGAAAATAATAGATGTTGTTGTCGATGTTTCCCCTTAGGAACCTAAAAGGCGAATGACTAGTGCTAAAGAAAAATAGATTGTTACTATTTTATAGAGTGATGAAGAAAAGGATGAGAATGAAGAAGAAAATATTGACAAAAAGAAAGAATTAGAGGAGAATTAAGAGGAAGTAGAAATTTAAAAAGATCTATCTTTTTTATCAGAATCTAACTTTATTATTTTTTATTTTGTTCATTATTTGCTAGAAGGTGATGTATTTAATAGAATTGGTTATATATAGAATCTTAAGGACAATTTTTTGCAGAGTGGAGATGATTATAGGGTTTTCAAGAATTCTATTTAGAAGAACTGTAGAGATGCAAAGAAGAAGATACTCAGATTAAACGGTCAGGCCAAGGATTATATCAAGTAAATTTTAGATATATACAGGTATTGTATATATATAGGTATTATCTTTGACGGATTATTGTTTTTGATAAAAAAAGCAGCAAGAGGGTGCTGGCCCGTGGAACAGAGGACTAGTAGCACATTAACAACATATTAATGGAACTAGTCGAAGCTTACATCAGTTTAGCAGGATATCACAGACATAAAAAGTTCTGCCTCTATCAAAAACAAAAGTAACAGTTCTACTCAAACTGATAAAACCAGAGTAATTTCTATCAATAGTAGCATCAAAAAAATTGTCACTAAGCCACGTAGGGCTCAACCAAACCAAAATGATAAACTTAACATTAACCACAAAAATAGAGTAGGGGAACTGAGGGACAAGCCCAGCCAAAAAAACCCAAACCATAGGAGCAACATTAAATATTCTCTCCTAGCTGTTTAGACAGTAGGGTTCTCACCCACTCCTCCTGGAGGAATAGGAACAGATCTTTGTTATCTTCGTTCGCTTCTAGTTTTCCATCTGCTAGCTTCTCCTGCACGTTACAGAGGGTCATCACCGAGGCATGCATCACCTTCAGTACAAATTTGTTGGTCCTCATGCAGTGGTTCATCAGGTCCTACATACCCTTTTTGATCTCTGCAATTTCCTTGTCAATACTCACAAACTTTCTTTTAAGGGTGCCTGTGAAATTGCATTTTTCCTCCATTCCAGAGGAGAGGGGTTTAAGCTAGGGATCACAGTGGGGGATTTGGGGTGGGGTAGGATTCGTAGCTCTCTGGGGGTTGGTTAGGGGAGTATTACCATTCGGGCTCATATATCCTTTCGAGGAAACATTTCTATAATTTGTGGAGTGGGAGGCATTTTTTGACAGGGAGAGCTCTTTGGAGGCCGTCTCCAGCATCTTGATTTTGCATTGTTCCTTGGAAATTCTATTAGACCTCCTATAGCCAGAATTGCTTAGGTCCACCTCTAAATTGACCTAGGTTTCCATAAGTTTCTATTTTTTGGGCTTGTAATCCATCTCAGGTGTGCTGTCAGCCCCTTTCCCTTCAATGTAATCCACGGAGTCTGAAACATAAGAATCCTCCTGGCCATCCTTCTTATGGGTGGGGATCTTAATAATTTTTTTACAGTTTTTTTTCTCAGACTTCATCGGCCCTTGGGTGATACAGATGGACCGGGAGGAGGAATTGGAGGTCTTTTCGGCTTTATCAGCGGGTTTTTCCTGGGGCATCATTTGAATAATCAGAGGGGGTTGGGATGCCAGGCATATGGCTTTATGAAACTACAAAAGATAGAGGAGGAGGCCTTGGTGGAGGATAGCTCTGTCTGGGTTGCTTTTAATATCAAGGATATTGCTTTCAATAAAGTGCAAAAGATAAAACGGTATGGAAATTAAATCTTTGTTCCTAATATGATTTAGGAAATATAGTGGTAGTTGTAAAACAACGTGAACTTACCTTCAAGCGTGAAATACTTCATGATAATGAGACAAATTTTTGGCCAGAAGTCCGGTAGCTCTTCTCTGTTGAAACCCCCCTGTTTCCTGACTGGTAGCTCCCCTTCTTTGAAAAATTATTTTAGGCTGGTAGGGTCGGCAATTTGACTAGTCTTTTTGTACTTTATCCCCACCATAGGGAACCCTATAGCCTCAGCGATGACCTCCTCATTGAGCTGAAATTGAATGCCTCCCACTGAGACATTTCTATTTTTCCAGGAGGAAACAAAATGTTTAGATATTCTCTCATCATGGCCACCTTTCATACATTCCATGAAACCCCAAATTCTAATTTCCTTGCAATAGTGGGTGACCAGCGGATCAGAAGTAAAGGCTTCATCAATATTATCAGGTTTGATACGGAGAACATTACCCCCAATATCAGAGTCTGGTCTTCAATCACCAGAATATCTTTGGGGTCTGAGAGCTGACTGTAGTTGCATGCCATATAAAACCACTCTTTTTTACAAATCCATTTCAAAAAAAGCTTATACATACCCTGCCAGTTTTGGGGATTTTGGAGATCGGGCTCCGTGCTGTCAAATCTAACAGATCCCTGGGTAACATAAATAGTAATAATAGAATTACTATCATTAATTGCCAAAAATGCCTTTTTACACTGACAACGATCACTCCACATGAACAAAAGGTAATTATTGAAATTTATGGGGCTTTGAGTTTTGTCTTTCATAATCACACAGGTAACTCGAATACACCAACACGTGATCGAGGAGGGATTCATAATAAAAATTCTAGTCTAGTACATTAGACAATTGTATTCATTTCTCTCTCGATGAAACACTGAGTCATCGGAGGTAAATCACCCACTAACATCCAACTATTAAGCTTGGTTTGTTTTAGACCCACTGCCGCCAATGAGTCAGCAACCAAGTTTCCCTCTATGTAGGTATGGCCTATAGATATATGTTGGAAGCTCTCTAGAAGCTCACAGACCTCCAAAATAATGGGTCTAGTCCACCACCCCGCACCAACACCACTCTTAACTACCTCTATTATTACTTTGGAATCACCCTTGATTTCTAGCTGTCTAACATTCATATGTTTTGCAAGTTTAATCCCCCAGAGAAGGGCAGTCCCTTCCACCTGGGTGACAGTATAGTTATTGATTTTTCCCGCATAAGCTAGAAGGCAAGTGCCATGGTGGTCTCTCAGCACTCCTCCCCCACCGTGTCCAAGATTGTTAATTTCTCTGTCAAAGTTTAATTTTATCCTACCTCTAGGAGGGGCAGTCCATTTGGTGGCTTTTCTGGCAGTCATTTTAGTGTTGTCAAACCTGGAGAACCCACTCAGGAGGTTCCAGTGTTCTGCTATCTTAGCTTCCCAGGTAGCAGGAGAGCTAGATGGGAGCTTCCATTTAGCCATCCTGACATTTTCACTCAGAAGCTTAGTTCTGATATGGAGACAGGTTTCAGACTGGATGCCTTTCTCCCTGAATATCCTATTGTTCCTTTCTTTCCAGATGGACCAGCATATGTGCGTGGAAACCATACGCCAGAGGAGTTGGAGCAAAGAGTGGTTTGAGGGGGATCTCCATTTAACAAATTGGTGCACCTTGCCACCTAGGACCCATGAGATACCCAACCTATCATAAATTCCTTGCCACATGCTGGTAGCATAGTCACAGTGGATGAAGAGGTGATTAACTATCTCTTCCACCTTCTCAGAAAGGACACATTTGTTTGCCATTGAGAAGCCTCTTTTAGTAAGATTATCTCGGGTTAGGATCTTACCGTGTATTAGGATCCACCCAAAAAAATTTATTTTAGGCATGAGTTGGGGGATCCACACCTTCTTCCAGTCCCCTGGGTTGCTCTCTTCCTTAAGAAGTAGGTTATAAGCCGAACTAACTATGAAAGAACAAGTCTGGGTGGGGGTCCAAATAATAGAATCATCAACCTCAGAAATTCTGATACTAGTAAGGATGTCCATAAGCTCCTTTGTTGAGTGTTGTAGATCCGGTTTGTCCCTTAATTGATTGGGTATATCAGTCCAAACTCTTTTGTTTATGTAGTTGGAAGCTCTATGGCCCAGGGTAGGTCAAAGAATATCCATAATTGGTTTGAATTTATGACCCAGCTGAGGTTGGTTCATGATCCAATGGTTGTTCCAGAATCTAATGGACCTACCATTGCCAATTTTCTAAAAATCCCCTTTGGCTAGGAGGGGCTTACACTTGTAGATGTTTACCCAGAGTTTGGAACCACTAGGGTGATCGCTGTTATGGAACATTGTTCTGTAGGGGTGGCATTGAAGATATTTGGTTTCCATTATTATGCACCACTCCGCTTTTCCCTCAATGAGCTTCCAAGCCACCTTAGTAGTAAGGGCCTTGTTCATCAGACCAATTTTTTTGAGGCCAAGACCTCCCAATATTTTTGGGAGGCAGATAGTGTCCCAGTTGACAAGTGAAATCCTCTTTTTTTCTTTAGTCCTTGCCCACAGAAAGGTTCTCTGATTTTTTTCCAGTTTTTTGGCCATATTGCTTCTGATTTTGAAGATGGATAGGAAGTAGACCGGGATCCCCTGGAGGGTAGAAGCTACCAATTGGAGTTTTCCAGCATTTCTTAAAATCTTTCCTTTCTAGCCAGCAAGTTTCCTCTGGGTTCTTTCTAGGATAGAGTTCCATAATTCCAGGGATATCTCTTTGACCATGAGGGGAAGGCCAAGGTAAGTAGAAGGGAGCGAGGCTGGCAAGCATCTCAAAATTCACAGCACCTTATTTTGTACTTCCACTGGAGTATTGAAGAAGAATAGCCATCTTTTTTGATAGTTAATACATTGACCCAAAGCCCAAGCATAAAAATCCAAAGTTTGTTTCCATTGCCTAGCCTCAATAATAGAAGAATACCCGAAGAGGAAAGTGTCATCCACAAATTGTTCCAACACCACTTGAGGGTGAGTGGAAGCAGGTTTGATGCCATTTATCTTTCTCGTAGCGGATAGCATACCCATAGTCCTGCTAAGCACATCAGCCACCATGATAAAGAGGTAAGGAGAGAGGGGGTCTCCCTTTCTAAGACCTTTCTTAGGGGTAAAATGACCACCCGGGGATCCATTAGTTAGGATAGAAAAACTAACAGTTTGGGTACATTGTTTTATAATTCGGATAATCTTTTCATTGAAGCCCATTTTAGCAAGAATTTTGAGTAGAAAGGACCAATTAACTTTGTCATAAGCTTTGGAAATATCTAGTTTAAAGGCCATACCTGGGGCTCTAGTTTTCTCCATCAAGTGGATAATTTCATGAGTGGCAATGGCCGCGTCCAGTATCTATCTACCTGGTACAAAATCTTTCTGGGTGTTGCTGATAATCTTGTTAAGGAGAGGCTTGATTCAGCCAATCAGGATCTTGGTGAGGATCTTGTAGAAGGTATTACAGAGGTTAATGGGTCTGAAATCCATCATAGAAGTAGGGTTGTCATTCTTAGGGACAAGTACAATGTAAGTTTGATTATGTTATCTAAGAAGATGCCCAGTCCTAAAGAAGTCTTTGGCAGCTCTAGTAACATCATTTCCCACAATCTCCCAGTACTCTTGAAAGAAAGTAGTGGGAAACCCATCTGGTCCAGGGGCTTTGTAAGCTCCCATAGTGAAAATAGCCTTCTTAACCTCTTCATCTGAAACCCGCTTCGTGAGCATGTCATTATCTCCTAGGGTAATAGTGCTTTGGCTATGATCTAGGAGCTGGTTTTGGATGTGGTCTAGGCAGACAGGACCCCTTTCCGAATACAGGTCCATAAAGTAATTAACCGCAACCTGGTTAATTTTTTCCTTTTCCTTGACTTCATTCCCACCCTCATCCAGGAGAGAGGAGATGGTATTTCTCTTCTTATGGATGCTAGCAGACCTGTGGAAAAAGGTCGTGTTCCTGTCCCCTTCAGCAAGCCACTGAATTCTGGATCTTTGCTTCCAGTAAATTTCTTCTCTTTTCAAGGTTTCTTTCCACTTGTGTCTAGTCCTCTCCTCCTCCCCCTAGATCTAAGGTGAGAAGCTTCTAGATGCAAGTTGAGCCTGTAGGGAAACAAGGGTTTCTGAGAGATCGGTTTTCTCCTTGCGGAAATCACCAAAGTTATGTTTTCTCCACCCTTTGACCTCCTTCCTAATAATTTATAGTTTTTGAGAAATCTTAAACATGGAAATACCCCTAATATTAGTCTTCAACCAAAAATTCACCTACTCCCTAAAGGAAGGGTGAGAGCACCACATAATTTCAAATCTAAAGGGCATCAGACTGACCTTAGGAGAGTCAAACCAGCAGAGAAGAAGGGGGTTGTGATCAGAGGTAGTTCTAGGGAGGGTCGACAAGGTGGAGTTTAGGTAGAGGTTCCAAGAGGAAGTGGCAAGGACCTGATCAAGCCTCACCTGGATGAGGTGAGAACCTTTCCTATTGTTGGACCAAGTGAAAGGGTCCCCCTTCAGAGTAAGATCAAGAAGGTCAGTGGAAGCAATAAAATCCGCCAGCTCCCCCATACTGTCTGAGTAATCTATGAGGTCACCAAACTTTTCAGAGGGGTAAAGGGGGGTGTTAAAAACACCAGCCAACAGAAAGTTAGCAGAGCCAACAAGATAAAGCCAGTGGCCCAGCTCATTCCACAGAGAGGCATGCGCGTGCCTAGTGTTCGGGGAATAGATATTGAAGGTGGTCCATTCGATACCAAACTTCCTAAAGGTGACAGCAAGGAAGTTAGGGGATGAGTTAACCAACTGACCAGTTATTCTATTCAGATTCTAGAGCGTGGCAATACCACCAGACGCACCCATAGCTTCAGAATAAAGGAAAGCAGCCCCTAGCCAAAGAAGTGGCACCAGGGAAGCAAAGGGACTAGCTGACATCTTGACTTCCTATAGGAGAAGAATCTCCAGCTTAAGATCAAAAATGTAATGTTTAACAACCATTTGTTTAAGGGGGCTGTTCAAACCCCTCACATTCGAAGAGAGGCAGTTCATCTCTTACTTTTGAAGCTAGATTCCAGGGTTTTTTGCCTTCCTGGTGCAACCTCCTTTGTGTATCCTTTCGATCTTCTTACTCATTCTGAGGGTCTTCCTCTTGGTGTACCCACCCCCACATCTACCTTTTTATTTCTGATTTTCTTTTTCTATGTTTATGGATTATTGTTGTAGACAAATTTAGAGGTAGAATTAAGGTTATTAAAATAGTTGTAAATGAGCTTAGAAAGACATGATTATTTTAAGTAAATGGAAGTAAAACAAATTATAAGAGTTGGACAGTTACAAGGAGAAATGTTGCAGTTAAAAAGGCAAATAGAAGATTGAGTCAAGGTATTTTTTTGGGTAAAGGACATGATTGAGGCTCATGTTAAATAGGTTGAATAACTGAAAAGGGGGTGAATTTATTATTCCCATACTTTATAAAACTTTTAATTTGACGGTAAAAAATTAAACAACAAAAATAAAAACTTTTGATCTATCATTTGAGTACATTAAATATTCACACTAGGTGTAAACATAAAAGTACAGAAACACTGCCATAGATAAAACTAAGATTTGGATGGAAACCCAAACTCGTAAAAACTACAAAGAAGATAATTCTCATGAAATGAATATATGTTAGGGTGAGACCGGTTAAGTTGATTTTTACAAAGTCTCACTATCAGTTATTCTCACTGTAGGTTAGATAACTACTAGTTGGTTCATTGTTGGTTAGACTAACTACCCTTATACAATAGATACATCAAGATAGATATGAAAAAATGAACTGATAGAATTACATCTAAATATTCATGAACAATTCAATTGTTAAGCTCTATTACCTCAACCATCATTAGATCTGAATGAACTCTTCTCTATTTATAACTGAATGATCCACCGTTACGAGTACGTAAACCTCTCCTTGATGATTCTCCACAAAAGACTCTTCTCAAATGCACCGCTACCATATATTCACACTATAATTCACACATACACATTTTTATTTTCACATCCTTTCATTAGACAGAAAAGATCTGCTTTATTTATATAGGTATTAAATGATACATTGTCGGCTCACACAAAATGTGTGTGACAACCCCCAAACAAAAGATATTATAACTACATTTGATGTATACCATTGACCCTCAATATAGGAGACACTTAATACTATTTATCAATTGACAAAAATATAACCCACTGATAGGTCACACTTAATACATTACAATGTACAATACAATTACTGAGAACACCATAACTGAGTCAAAAACATGAACTAGGAAATATCTGAAACCAACAAGAGATAAAACCTATATAGACTATGATGTACCCTATAAACCAAAATCATTTAATGAACATACCATTGTTTAGATAATATAAACTCCTAGAAGATCATTGTAGCCATAACAAACACTAAAAACATAGAGTATTACATATAATGTTGCGAAATGAGGACACCAAAAAATGCTCATATTGAGCTTTTCCTATGCATAATAAAAAATCCTTCTACATGAGCAATAGTCAATAGGAACATAAGAAAACTTGCAAACAACCAATCAATACTGCTAGAGTGTTGGTAATAAGAGTTTGACATCAATGGAAATAAATGCCAATAATAACTCAATGAGTGTAACAATCTCCCCCTTTGGAATTGATGACAAAATTAAAAACACAAAAACTCCCCACGAGTAGCTACAATAATTGTTTTTATTTTCTTCTCTCCCTTTTTGCAACAAACAAAAATGCCAAAAATTAAAATAAAGAATTTCAATGGAATATAATAGTTTTAATATCAAATAATTTCTTGTACCTCTCCTTCATTGTTTGCAACCTCTTCTTCTAATCGGTAATAACTACCTTCATTCAAGCACACAAAATATCACACTCCGCCAGTTTGTGAAAAGATTTCATCCAATTAGAAGACTGAAATTGCTACTCATAATCCTTTGCATCAGTTATGATTCTACAAACAAGCTATAACCACAGCTCAATCATATCCTTCACTAGAAAAAAATTCTTTATCAAATCTTCTCTTTGTCTCTATTATAGAAAAAAATCTACCTAAACTTCACCGACTCTGATTCTCTGTTTCCAATGTTTGTCTTTGAAAATATCATGTCTTTCCAATTTCATTCATCTCTATCTCAATCTCTTCACTCTGACCTTTGAAGTTATCAACAATTATAGGCCACCGAAGATAGTATCTGCAATTTCAATAATCTCCTTCACACATTCCTTATCCTAAACAATAATTATTGAAAGTCTCTATTTTGCATTGTCACATTTATTTATTATAAATTTCTCGATTGTATAGTAATCTTCACCAAACCTCAACAACTGAATTTCAATGCTCATCACAAATTGACCTTGTGGAATAATAGACACATTATATATGGTAACCTTCTTATTGATCAACTGATCATTTAGAAAATTTAAAAACCAATTTCTTATGCACTGATTTGATATCACTCCATAAACTATCAATCATTTCATACTCATCATTCTCCAACAAATTTTTAAGATCATAATCCACATGCTAAAATTATGTCAGAGAGAGCACAATTTTCTCTTCTTCCACGTCTTCCTCAACTTATTCTTGCTGATCATCCTCTAAAATAGTGACAACTTATTTTTCTTTCTCATTAGTCTTCCTCTTCTTCAGTTTAGGGGATGAACCCCCGAAATTTTCTTCACTACTTTGTTGTTCTAAGGAGAGACCTTCCTCACCATGAATTTCTATTAAAGCACTAGAAACAACTAAAACATAACCAATATCATTTTTTAGAGACAAGAAATATGTCTTACAGGAATCTTCCCTATTCTCCAACACATCAAAGTACCTTAAAATATTCTTATCGACTAGAATGTTTGTTCTCCAGTTAACCTTTTCATTTTTAGGATAATACCTCATTAAGTAAAATACTAAGAACATAACCAAAGATCCAAAACTTAAACCATATCTACTTTCAACTGACATCTTTACATTCTCTAGAAAATTAACTAACAACATTTTTCATATATCCATTTACGCATTCTCCATCACAATCTTATGTGACATATACATACATAAAGCGGGTCCAACCATCATGATCTCAAAATTGTATCTTATATGAGATTTCATAAGAAACATACCTTACAATTAGCTCTTCAAGAGTATTGATGATAAATGTCCTAGTAAATAATCGTTAGAATCCATGCCTCCTCATAGATAACATACTTATTATGATACAATTTGTTGACACTAAATAATCTAATAATTGCCTCAATTACTTCCTTAATTGTGACATAGGGCTTGTCCAACACCAGGGTTTCACCATGAAATTGACTAAGAATAAACAACATGAGTTTTTTGTCATCACACAATAGAAATTATCCCTAGTTATGAACTCCAAGATTTATAATTCTCTCCAAATCCTCCATAGACAATCCAAACTCTAATTTATTTATACAACTATGATAAAACTCTTTCAACTCAATTTATTTCTTCATTTTCCTTTTTCGTAGAGCTATTGATACCATTGATAGCCAATTTAGGTATTGTCATGATCTCTTCAGAAATCTTCTTCTTCAGATTTTTTTTCAATTCACAATGTTCTCTTTATGCTACATTACCAAATTATTCAAAAGTTCTAGCTTTAAAGTCACAAAACAATGTGAGTGATTTTCCCGCTAAAATTTAAACATCATTAATGCAGTCCAACTGTGCACCAAAATGTCTTGTCATAATTAATAATCTTATCCTTCCTAGAAAAATAAACCACTTACAACTGATAAGGCTTCAAAGAAAGAGAGATAAATGATTTAGTATGTTAGAGCTCCCCCTATGCCAAAGAATTCAACTTAGTTGTTGGAAGAGCTAGTACTAGGATCTGATGCCACAAGACTCTCCACATTAGAAAATTTTGTATTCTTCCATGTCATATTAGTTTTCAAAGATTCAACCAAAATATTATTTCCTCTTTCAGTACTAACTAGAGCATGACCAATTATGCATGTGTTAACATAATAACCATTCTGACCATAGGTGAAATAATTAACATTCCTTCTGCCAAATCTCACTGACTAAATCTTAGATCTACATTGACTAGCCTTATGACCATATTTGTGATATAAATAGTGATTCCCATGAAATATATTATTAACTGCACTCTTGTTATCCTGATTTGAAAATTGACTCTTACATTCACTTGTGTTATGGCCAAACTTATGACAATTAAGGTATTAAATCTTCTTATGCTTTCTCATCTTACAATCAACTACTTTATGACCAAAATTCTTGCAAATATAACAATAACCATTAAAATGTAAGTACCTTAGAGAATTCGAGTCTCTTCTCAAAGGTTTTCTTATGGATGTATTCTTATTTTTTACCTTTCTTGTTACTTCAACCTTTTCATCTTCTTTAATTTCCTTCTCTTTGCCTTTCTCCATCTGATTTGAGCATTCAACGGTAAACCCCAATCCTTTCTTATCTTTGTGAATTTTTTGCATGTCTAATAACTAATCCAAAATAATATTTCTTTCATACACTTTTTCTTCTTGTCTCAGCGTTTTTACTTCTATCTCTAGCTTCTCATTTTTTTCTAAAATCTTCTTGATAATCTCCTTGAATTTTTCTTCAGATTATTTTCATTCTTCCATTGCAACTTGCAGTTCCACTCTTCTATCCAAGAAATTTTCACCTTATCCCACAATCCATCTCTTATAAATTTCATAGAATGCATCTTTCCATCTTCCTTATTTCCCATGTATTATACCTTTTCTCTTAATTCATTCAATTTCCTTTCAAATTCTGCAACTTTGTCTTTTGACTCCTTTAATCCTTGACTGACTTCTTCATGTCTTGCTTTTAATTTCCTTATTTGATCTCTCAACTTTGTGATATATGAACTTTCTTTGTTCAGTTTCTCTTCCAGCTCTTCATTTTATAATTCAATACCTTCACTATCACTCATCATGATTTTGCAATCTTATTCAGTGTAGTATCCTCCTTTTATCAATTCAACCATCCATGATCTCCTTCAAGTGCTTGAGTGTTATCTACAAGGGATCAAGTTCTGATACCAATTGTTGAACATGATGTATAACTGAGAGGGGGGTGAATTATATACTCCTACAATTTATAAAACTTTTTATTTGTGTTAAAATAATTAAACCATAGTAATAAGAACATATGATCTATTGGTTAAGTATATTAAACATTCACAGTAAATGTAAACATGAAAGCACCAAAACACTGACACAAATAACACCAAAATTTTCATAGAAACCCAAAACTGGGGAAAATGATGGAGAATTTAATTCTCATGAAATGAACATGTATTATGGTGATACTAGTTAAGGTGATTTTTAAAAACTCTAACTATAATTTTTTCCACTGCTGGTTTGATCATTTATGCTTGGGATAGCTACCCTTATACAAGAGAGATATCAAAATGGTGAAATGGACATGAACTGATAGAGTTACATCTAAATATTCATGAACAATTCAATGGTTAAGCTCTATTACTACAACGACTAGTAGATCTAAATGAACTTTTCTCTGTATGTATCTAAATGATCTACTGCTATCAGTATATAAGACTCTCCTTGATGATTCTTCAAAAAAAAATTTCTCACATACATAATTGCCATAGATTCTCACTATACTTCATGCATACACATCCATATATTCACATCCTTTCTTCAGATACAAAATATATCCTTTATTTATATAGGTCTGATCATACATATATCAGCCACACTAAACATGTGTGAAAACTGCCAAATAAAAGAGATTACAATTACATTTAATGTGTAACACCAATCCTAAATCTAGGACACACTTAAGAACATTTATCAACACGCTACAAAAAGATCCAAAAATAGGTTGGACTTGAGATATTTCAATGCATATTACAATTACTAAGAACACCACAACTAATTCTAAAAGATGAACTAGGAAATAATCAAAAACATTGATAGATAAAACCTATTTAGACTACATTGTAGCCTATAAACCAAACCTATCTTATGAACATACCACTGTATAGATAATATAAATAATTAAAATATCATTATAGCCATTGAAAACACTAGCAATTGATAAAATAGTCCATGTAATGTTGAACACCAAGGGCACAAAAAATGCTCATACTAAACTAGTGATGTGCGTGACTGAAACTCTTATTGCATAACTAACAATCAACATGAACTTAACTAACACTACCAAAAAGCAACCGATACCACTAGAGTATCAGTATGAAGGTTTTGATATCAATGAAAATAAATGCCGACAACAACTCAATGAGTCTAATATTTTAGTTATAGCATATTTGTGGTACTCCTTTTGAAGCAAATGATTAGAGTGGTGGATTAGTCTCATGACTAGATTGCATCTTTTTACTTGCTCATGGAATGTGATTATCTATTTGTCTAGATGGGTTCTAGTACTGCTAAGTGGAAGAAGGAGTTTCCAATAATGAAGGAAAGGTATAAGAAAGTTTTTACCGTTAACTCTATTGTATATATTTGAAGTTTCTATGTTGTTTGTCCCTTTTCGATTGTGACAAAAAGGGGGAGAGAAAGAGGAATTCAAAAACATTAATAGAGTATTTACTCAAGGGAACTTTTTGTTTTCAATTTTTTGGATGTTCAAGAAGTTTTGCATATTTTTGTTGTTTTTCCATCAATGCCAAAGGGGGAAATTGTTAGACATATTATGATGTTGATGGCATTGTTGTCATTGATGTCAAAACCTTCACGCTGACTACCTAACGACATCACTTGGATATTGGTTGTATCGGTTAGATTATTGTGGTTATTGACATATTATTGGTTAAGTATTGATACTTTTGATTATATGTAGAACGCATTCAGTACATATTGAACATGTTCTACATATAATCACCTTAACCAGTGTTCATTTCATGAGAATTAGCTTCTCCATAACTTTTTCCTAGTTTATATTTCCATGAAACTTTGGTATTCATTGTGTTGATGGTTTTATGCTTTCATGGTTATATCTGTTTTAAGTTTCAGAATGTTTTAACTATCTTCCGGTAGAACATAAATTAATATATCTATATATGTTTTGAATGTCTTTTGTGTCTACCGATTCAGTGGAAGTTTTTGAAGTTGTTTTTGAATCCCTAAGCTCTTCCAATGAAAATTTGTCCATTAACATCCTATTATCCTGTTCACACACACTGTTGGTGATTCAAATAGAATCAAGTGATAAATCTCCAAGAAGAGAATTAGATATTAAGATAACTTTTCTAAAACACTTCCCCTCCTCAATCTCGATACTATCTTCTAGAATTTCATCCTTATAATTGTGAATATTATCAATTTTATTATTTTGTCTCCTTTTTCTTTTTGGAAGAATGAAAAAAATACTATTCTTATCACCTTTAGAAAACCAAGTCTCCTCAGACTCTTGTCTCTAGTACATTTATTCTCTAAACAAATTTTCTTTATGTTTTAAATTCAATTGCTTTTCTATCTTGTAGGTATTAAAGTCCATTCCATATTTAATGACGTTCTCATGTAGTTCTATTAATTCCTTCTCTAATGTCAACTTTATAGATAAAAAAATTTTAAAATGTTATTTATTCCACCTCTTAATTTTCCCTATTAAAAAAGACAAGCTTTAAACATTCTAGAACCATTTATGAAAGGGGAATCACACTACCACTATTTCCATGACAACATAAAAGAAGGACCTCTAAACCACATCGGTTAAAAATTGAACAAGTTATTATTCATATGTTCATTTTCTTGAATTTTAAGCATGATTTGAAAATGGTTAGATCCACTATTAGGAAGAATTAGTCAAGAAAAATCCTCCACGTTTCTTATTATCAATTAACATTGCATGGAAATCCCCACCTAAAATAACAAATGAATAGGCAAGGGAATCATAACTACAGATAAAGTTTTCCAAAGATGAGCTTTAACATAGATGTTGGTGGGACCATATATGTTGAAAAGGCAAAATTTGAAAACACAAAATTTAACCTTTGAATCTTGCTAGATACTCTCACCAATAACCAATTATCGGATGAAGTTACCAACTTCATGTTTACTAAAATACTATTCCATAAGATAGCTAAGCGTCTTAAGGCACCTTTTGCTGACAAGGAATGGAATTTGCAAGTTCTATATAGATCAACCAAAGAAAAATCAGCTTCAGTAGAAAGTTTTGTTTCTTGCAACATAGCTATATGAAAAATCAGCTTCAGTAGAAAGTTTTGTTTCTTGCTAAGATGGGGACGCACTGACTCTCCTATTTCTATGAGTTTTTTTAAATGAGATGTCTCAACTCACTCCCCTATTTCTATGACTTTTTTTAAAAATGAGACGTCTCATAAATTTTTCAAGTTATTAAAAAAAATTGAACAATAATAGATTCCAATAGAACATAAATTTCAAGCAAGTTTTTTTTTTTTTATAAATGTCCTTCCAATAAATCATTCTACTTATTTCAATCGGTATACAAGAATATATTTTAATATAAAAAAATTTATATCTCTGAACCTATGTATTCATTGTTCAAGGTGGAATTTAAAAAATAAATAATAAAGAGTTAATGAAATACTAAAATTACATAATATAACATATATAATATAGTACTTTTATATTATATATTATAGAATAATATATATTATATATTAGAAATTGTAATAACTATTTATAGTATATATATTAAAAAAATAATATAGTAAATTTATTTAGAATATATAATAGTTATATATTATAAATAATTGAATTTTTTAATGAAAATAGCATGTTTATAGTAATATTCATAAATATACTATATTGTAAATTAAAAGACCATTTTTAAATGATATATGAATTATATATTATCAAACTATAGTAACTATCCTGAAAATTACCAGAAAACAGAGAAACGCAGGTTCCCTTAAACAATATATTTTTTAAACTCTTAGACAAATTATCCCCTAGAAAACTAGACTTCATCAACATATCTAAATCCATCATTCTGTCAAACCTCGTTCCATTCGATCAGAGAATGTGTACAC
>MU224767.1:0-39947 GCA_018584345.1 Thuja plicata
AACATTATATTTTTGTGTTTAAGATTTAAAAACAGTATGACATTCTTTTAAGTTGCCAAAACTACTATGAGATATACACATTTTATTATTACATATATAAAATAATCATCTATTTTCAATTTTTTTTTAACAAAAACCATTTAACAACTCCAAAACTAAAAACATCCAATCTTCACCTTCTCTAATAATTTGCTCCACACTTAGCCATGTCAATGCCATAATACTTATAAAAAAATAGAGCTAACAAATATCCCATATGTTTATATATGGACAGTGATGCACACTGTATACACAACATATAAATATTGGTCTAAATATTTTCTAAGGATTTCTGGACAAATATATATTGTGCATGTAATAAATCCAAAACTATACACGTCTAATTATTCAGATATTTTTCCAGTTACATCCTGCTCCGGTGCCATATATTCTGTGACACTTGAGTTTCTCACAATATCTGACAAACAATAATCTGCTAGGCAGGCATTTCCGTCTTCGTCGAGCAGAATGTTGGAGGAATTTATGTTGCTATGTGGTGTACCAGACTTGTGAATAAATGCCATCCATAGCCATATTCACCGCTATCTTCATTCGCTTATCCCACTTCAGAGGTTTTCTTTTACCTACAAAATGTACAACAATGTTTATCTTCGTTTACCCAAAATAAAGGGTGGATCACTGTGGCAAATATCAATTATGTATTTTAATGTTTACAATAGCTAAAATTGAGAAACACTATCTATGAGACTACTATTTAAATCTAAATCTAGCACTAAATACTACATTTAAATCTAAATCTAAATACAACATTTAAATTTAAATCTAAAAAGAAAATTTCAATATATATCTACAAACAACATTTAAATATATATCTAAATCTAAATACAAAATTCAATCTAATTCTCTTTGCTGCTCCTCTTTGCAAAACAAAAAATGAAATGGCAGAGGGCTCTTTTATAATCTCAAAGTGTCTTTTCATCTTCTCAAAATAGTGGCTTTTTGCATTCCTGTGTGATTGTTTGCATTCAAATGTGCCTCTTTACATTCCTCTGTGATTGTTTGCATTCAAATGTGCCTCTATGCATTCCTCTATTGAAAACAAATCTGAAAAAGCAAATTCGAAAAAGCAAATCCGAAAAAGAAAATCCGAAAAATGCCATTTGACATTTTTTAAAATCTTAATTTGGCTTTTAATTAGAATATGAATGGTTTTTTATGCTTATTGTAACTGCGAGGAATGCCAACCACTTCTTTTTTATGTATACAAAATATTCCTAAGAATATGCCCGTGCTGGGAATTCAGTTTGTGCTCCCATTGTAACAATGCCTCTCGGCTTAAAAAAAAATTTGTAATAGTGGTGGATGATAAAAATGTTAAATGGTAAATATCATGATGGGATGGAAATTCACACGATGTATAAAAAATATAGATATAATAATAGGATGCATAAAAGGTATCAAAATAATGAGAACACTTCTGGTAGAACGAATTCACTTGCTAGAATGAATAATAAGTGGTTGTCTTAATTACAATATGTAACTCATTTTATGAAATGTCTAATGAATGTGTAGTAATGAATGTGTGGAATGGTGTTGTATAGTTATATAGACTAACATGTTCTTGTTTGATTTCATAAAAATGGTAAGAAACACGCTATTGTGCAGGGGGATATAAACTATTACATATATAAATCACTATTATGGATACGTATTAAATGTCTCATTAATTTTCCTTTAAAATCTTGATTGCATATTGAAAACAATATGAAATATTTCAATAATGTCTAATGTAAATAGAATTTATATTATATATTTAAATGAATAGGTAGGTTTTCCTTATTTGCAAAGGATAATAATATGTTTTACAATCTTACGAAATAAGATGCAAAATTAATATTTTGCAAAATTAATATTTTACTTATTCTATTGTATTTTCTTCTGACCTAGATATCCTGCATACAACTATCAAAAATATGTCGAGCAATATCAGTCTAGAGGCACTTATCTATTCTCAGTAATAATTTCAACAAAGGCAGTTTGAGATAGATATTTGTGGACATCTTTTAGATAGATGTATTTAATATATCTATGATAGTTAATTATATAATCATATCATTATATACTATCATTTACTGCTACTCTTATTATCACTCTTGAGGAAATATATAGATACATATATTTAAAGGTTTTCAAATTATAATCATTTTAAAATATCATATAAACCAAACCTTGGTCTATTGGAGGGTGGCCTCCTTCCATATAAAAAAAATCCTATAATAATTCTAATGGAGTAAAATATCATTGAGAGGGGGGTTCAATCAGTGATATGAAACAATGTATCAATTTTTAAAGGAAATTTTAAACAACTAAAGTAAACTGAGAGATAAAAATATAAAGATAAGACATGCACATAAAATTGTAACACAAGATATGTCCTGAGTGGAAACCCTCTTGGGCAATAAAACCACTAGAAGGAAAACTTGAACATGATATAAAACTATTGAATTCAAAGCCAAATTATATAAATTTGTAAACTTCTATAGCTACTTTAGAAGCTTAAATTGAAAAAAATGGATAGTTATGAGGGAGAAGGTACTAAAATAAGAGCTAGACTACATTAGGCTAATGAGGGTGACAAGACCTTAAAATTTTTCTTTGTTTTCTTAACTTTAAACATAAAAGGGAATATATTCGGGCAATTAAAGATGATTAAGGCAACCCCATATATCATTAGAAGGGACTACAACCTTGTTTCATAATTTTAGATGAATTTTTTCAAGGAAGACACACATTGGAAAGATGTCTAGCCTATTTCAGAACACATAATCAAAGATCATATCCCAAATAAATAGGATGAATATTATAGCCAATTCATAGATCATGCTCTCTCCATTGAAGATTTGGAGCATTCTATTTTCTCTACGGAAGTGAATAAAAGTTTAGGTCAAGATGGTCTTTTAGTAGAAATTTATCAAATTATGTGCCAACATATTAAAAATAATTTTTATATGATGTATTTGAAGGCTTTGAAACATGGCTTTTTAGGTCTATATATTAACAGGGGTATCATAAAATTAATTCCCAAATTGAAAAATAAGATATAATCATATACTGACATCCTATTACATTACTTAACGCTTCTTAATTATTTTTGCTAAGGCTATTGCTACACAGATTAAACCTGTGGCAAAATAAATTGTCAAACCTAAATAAACAATATTTTTGGAGGTAGATATATTTTGGATAATATTATCCTTACATAGGAAACTACTGAATGGACTCACCAAACAAATGAAAATCCTATCATAGTCAAGTTGGATTTTGATAAATCTTATGATAGATTGTGGTGCAGTTTCATCGTCAATATGTTTAACTAGTTGCAGTTTGGCCCATAGCTTTGTAAACATGTTGAAATATTATTTAAAGATGATTTCATGAAGATGATAGTAAATAATGACATGTCTAATCACTTTCCTTTGCAATTCCCAATAAGATAAGGTTGTCCATTATCTCATTTCCTTCATGTTCTCACTATTGATGTTCTAAGGGACTTGCTACAAAAGTACAACCAAGTGAATTTAATTAAGAGTACTTATATCCCTATAATATGGTAGTCATTAGCCCTCATTTTGTAGATGATAGCATGTTTTTTCTTCAAACTTATGAGGAAGAGATTTTGAGTATTATGAAAGTTTGCTACCTTTATTGCTCTATTTCTAGGTACATGATAGCCCATCAGAAAATTGAATTTCTCATGACACAAATAGATAATGGACGTCCTTGGATTCATCAAATGGAGAAAAATTAAAATTGGACAGATATCTCGTTACTTGGGTATCTCCTTTGGGGTAGGAGTATCACTTGCTAAGATGTGGAGATATTTCCTTAATAAAATAAAAGTTAAATTTCTCAATTGGAAAACTAAATTTCTATTTTTACCTAGCAAGATTCAAGTTGTGAATCATATATTATTTGCTTAACATGTTTATTAGTCATCCTGTTGGATTCCATCTTAAAAAGAATATGATGACCTTATTAAGTTAGTTCATCACTTTTTATTGTTTAATTAGGGAGACAAGGCTGGGTTCAAATGACTTCTTGGCTACACTATATTCAGCCAAAAGCTAAAGGAGGTTTGTGGATATTGGATCCCAAAATTCAATGAGGTCATTTAGTAGAAAAGGTGATAATTCAATAAATTAATGAGGATGAACCATGGAAACTCTTGGTACATTTTATCATCATCCAAACCTCTATAAAAACAAAATGAGAAGCTATGATATGGGAATAAAATATTTTGTTGGCTCCTCTTTTTCCAAATAAGAGCTTCTTTCTCATTAAAGTCAATTTGGAAGGCATGGAAACAAGTCTACAAATATTTGAATTGGAAAGATACATCCCTACAACATGGTTTTAGTTTTGGTTCCTCTTATATTTAGTGGAACGGGTTGATCCAATATAATGCCCAACCTCTTGTTCTATCCTTTCAAAGAAAAACCCACATTTTATTATAGAGAGGTATCTGACAATTTGGAGATTTGTAGGATTTTTATTTTTTAGACTAGGATAGTTGGTTAAATATCAAGAGAAAGTTCAGTTTAGGCAACCTGTTCTAAGTGTTTATCATTTTTATGAAATCTTCAGTCTTCATTGATTTGTCCATGGAACTATGTACCCTTTTAAAATATATTTTTTCTAGGATTGGTGCTAGCTGGAAAAACATCATTTTAAAAGTCTAAGCACAAGCCTAAGCAAAGACCATGAGGCACCAATTGCTCATTTACTGGAATAGAAAGTAGAGACAGGATTAAGTGATCCTCTTTCTTGTCAAATCCACAATATTTTAATTGCAACTTCAAAGATTTCAATTTAGTGCAGAAGTCCTCTAAAGTTGAAAAACTAGAAGGACTAAGATGTAGGAGTTGATTTTCCAACTCAGGACTTATAAGTTCATCAACTTTCCCAAATAGTTTGTTTAGGGTTTCCCAAACTTTGTTGGCTGTTTTAAAGTTCTCAACAAAAAATACTAATTCTGGAGATAAGTTCTAACATAGAAATACAAATGCTTTGTCACACTTATTTAAATACTTTTCCTTGTCGTTAGCTGCATTGGGTTATTTTTTGTTCCCGTTGTTACCTTATAAAAGCCTTTATTCTTGAGTACAAGAATTAATTTCAACTTCCAATCATGATAATTGAAAGGAGTTAGGGGTTTTATAGTCAAATTAGGATCCATCCTGCTAGACTTAGATAATTTCTTTATAGAATGTAGAAATGAAGAATGAAGAGTACTTTATGAGGAAGTGTGAAAACAAGAAAAACACACAGTAGCCCCTTGATTATATTTTTCCTCCTTCATTAAAAATTAATGGTGAGTAAATTTTACCCTCACCAAAAAAAAATTGGTCCAAAGTGAAGCCCCCTAGGGTAGGAAAGAACTAGGGGCTGAAAATCAATTTGACCAAGGGCTAATCTTTCAAAAAAAAAGTGCACCTGATACCTTTTTCAAACACCTAGAAAATGAATAGTGCCCAATTCTGCTACTTCAAATTCAACGGTCATCATAGGATTAAAAATTAAAAATCTAAAGCCAACAACAACAACAAGGGCTTGGATTTCTTTCCAATTGATATTGGCTTTAAAATATCTCAACTTGGCTTTGATACCATGAAAAAATTAGGGATCAACAGAGATAATAAGGTGCATAATAACACATTACAACAAAATTGACCATAGATTGAATTGAGAAGACACGTACATATAGGAAAATGGTTCAACCAAGTCCAACCATGAAAGGAGGGATGAATTGAAGTGTTGGAAAAACTTTGCAAGAATCTAGGATGATGAGTTAAAATTAAGTGAAACATCTCTAGTACACTCCTAATGGATGATGACTTGTGTAGACAAATGTCAAACGTGTATGGACAAATAATTATGATTAAAAGCCTAAGTGTATTTAAATAAATAAATAAACTAACAATAATAAATGGAAATGTAAATTCCAAGAGAACACTTGGAGAAAATTAAGTGCTCAAATATGGAGGTCTAAAACAGAAACTAATGCCCAAATTCTTGTCTGAAAAGTTCTACATTTTCAACACCTAGTTAGGGGAACAAATAAAGTACATGAGAATTTAATTGGATAAATTCCCATTTTTTCATTAAAATTAAAGTAGTAACACATATTCTGGGACACTACGTGGGCCAAAAGGAAATGAAATGTTGCCTTTAAATATATTTCTACCATTTTTTTTTATCATGATTTACATTCGAAGGAGGTTGTTTTGGGCATGAATCTTCAGAAGAACATTGTTGCTAAGTCTATGAGGCATACTATTTTAGTTAACATATTGAAAATTAGATGCATGGATATATTTTTGAGTCATGATATTCAAATAGGAGGTTACACATTTTTGCCTAAATGGACACACTAAACTCTACATTTTGAAAAAAACTTTCACGTTTGGATGCATATTGCTGCTAAACTATCACAAATCAGAAGATGAAGTAAATTAGAGTCTTTTAGGTTTTTCAGTCTAGATTATAAAAAAAATATTTTATTTTTTTTTTTGAATTTATTTATAGTAATTTTTCTTTCTCTCACAAAAACTGACATGTTACTGAAAACATCCCTTTTCGAGGAGTGATACCATTTTTGTAAAGCATAATCATTGTGGTTCTTTTGAATTTTGTTTTGTAACATCCATATGTAGAAAGTAGATTTTTTTCATGAATTTATCACTATTATTTCATATTTTATTTGTTAGAGTAGTTATAGTATAGCTAATAATTAAATCATTTAATTATTAGTCTATTTACTCTATGCTTAAGTTTCACTTAGGTAGCTTATAATTCTTTAGGGTTTTTCACCTTTAGGGTTTCATGATTCCTTTTATAAGGATTCACTTCTTTGCATTTGACAATAGAGATTATTGTATTCAGTATTGTTGTTATTAGAAGCTTTATTCTTTTCAACATGGATTTCAACTCTCTGGCTTTTTGGCCGCCATAGCTCTCTTTCTTCTGTCTGCACTTTGCTTCTTCTTATAACAGTCATGCATGTAGGTGTTCTTGAGAGATTAGCTTTCAGCCTAATCTAACATGGTATCAGAGTTATTCTGCAGCTGGCTGTTTGTGTTTTGTGGAAGTGCATCAGAAGCTGGAGGTTTTCTGGGTTTTCAGAAGATTTTTGTGTGGATTTAGGCAGACCTTTGTTTCTGGTCACTTTGGGCCCAAACGGACATTACCGTTACGCTCAGAGCATCCAAAAACCCTAGAATCCATATAAATCTTGTCCATTTTGGACAAATTGACCCCGAGGCAAAAAAAATTTGGTTTCCAGTGTCGTACGGGCACGGAAACTGAGAAATTTTCAAAAAAAAAACCAAAAAAAACCATTTTTTATGGTTTTGGGCGCGTGCAGTGTTTTTTTAAAAGGTGCCACCACCAAGCTGCCACCACACCACTGGCGCTCGGCCCCAGCCGGCAGTGCCTCCCTCAGACCTGCGGCCACCGCCTGCTTCCGCCGCCCTCTGCGGCCCCTCCGGCGCCGCCGCTCGGCCCTGCCGCCACTGCGCCTGCTGCCCCGCCGGCCTCCTAGAACCCGCCACATCAACACCATGCTCAATAGCCCGCGCCACCCCGCCAGCTCCCCTACGCCGCCCCACGTCGGCTGTCTGCACCGCTCCGCCGGCAGTCTCCGCTCCTCCGGTGGCGCGGAATTTTTTTAGCCCCTGCAGGTTTTTTGGCTAGGCGCCTGGTCATATGCCGGTCTAGGGGCTTCGGCCCAGCCCCCGGCGTGCTCCATGCGCCCGGGGGCCCAATTTTTTTAGCCCCTGGGGTTTAAAACCAGGCTTTTAGGGTTTTTTTGATCCCTTCTCACCTTTTTGGCTCTATCTGGAGCATACAGAGGCCTTTTTTGGACTTCATTATATCGTCGAAAAGCTCTTTCCAAGCTCTTTTCGACTACGGTGATTAGGAATTTTGGGTCTGCTATTTTGATAGTAGTTTTTTCTATTGAAGTCTGATATGTGTTTTTTCCTTCTGAGAGTCATATCTGGCTCATCCGGACTCCATTTTTGGCAAAATAGATATCGTCAGAAAGCTGGTTCAGTGAACTATTCAGTTGTAGGGGTATTTTTTCCAGATTTCACTCCAAGTTTTCTCTCCTCCAAGTTTGGCAGTTTATGCACTCTGGTGGATTGCTTGGGCTTACAGGTCCTGGGATCTCTTCTACTGTACTTCTGGCTCACTCTTTTTCTAACTTTTGAGCTTGTATGCTTCTTTTGATGCATCTTTATTCTCTAAATGCACTAAGATGAAGTGCCTACTTCTGTATATCTGGGATCTTGTACACCTTGTGTATTTTTTTACTCACACTCAGTTATAAAGTGTCATGGGTGGTTATGATGCTTATGTCATTTTAGGCACATCCACCTTTGTCAAGTGAGCATACCTTCCATGACATTAGCCCATGCTGTGTGTCACTGACACCACCCTTTATCCTGTGTTTGTACTTTTGTTGCACTATTGGTGTTCCTGGTTCTTTTTTCTGCAGATGGTTCTGGCATTGCATTTCAGTGTTCCTGTCACCTCTCCCAGTTTAGCATTATGGGGGGGGATTCACCTGTTGGTTCTATTGCTTCCTGGTTCGATTGATCAGCTCTTCAAACATTGTCTTCTCTACCTGGTCATGCACTTCAGTGGGGGTTCCAACAGTCTCTTCTGACAGAGTTTTCAGCTACATGCTTCGGAGATGCTTCTTGCTCATTCTTGTTCCTTTCTCTAGGACTTCTTTTCCCTAGATTGGAGGCTCAGTTTCCTTCATCTAGTTTATTTCTTTTACTTGGGTACCTGATCAGGCCTTGTTGCCAGGACCCATCTTTCCTGCTTTCTGCAGTAGTCTTTAGCTGTTTTGCTTCTCCCTAAGTTACACTTAAGGGGGGGGGGGTGTTAGAGTAGTCATAGTATAGCTAATAATTAAATAATTTAATTATTAGTCTATTTACTCTATGCTTAAGTTTCACTTAGGCAACTTATAATTCTTTAGGGTTTTTCACCTTTAGGGTTTCGTGATTCCTTTTATAAGGATTCACTTCTTTGCATTTGACAACAGAGATTATTGTATTCAGTATTGTTGTTAATAGAAGCTTTATTCTTTTCAACATGGATTTCAACTCTCTGGCTTTTTGGCCACCATAGCTCTCTTTCTTTTGTCTGCACTTTGCTTCTTCTTGTAATAGTCATGCATGCAGGTGTTCTTGGGAGATTAGCTTTTAGCCTAATCTAACATTATTAACATTTTAAGTTGACTAAACCCTAATTTTGACATACGTTGTTTCCCTAACTTGTAACTTGTAATGTATTTGTCCAATTCAATTATTTTTATAGAAAGAAGACTTAAATACCATGGCATTGTTACTTTTTAGAATTTTTTTCTCCTTTTTACTATTTTTCATTGAATGTCAAACATAGAGGTTTATATTTGGTAATAAATCTATATTTGATTGATGTAAAAAAACATGTACATAGTAAAATCAACATTTATCAAATTTATAACCATTAAAATGATCATTCTGAGTACTTGTGCCATGCAAAAGTGTGTGTTCTTACTGTTCCATTTGAGTCCTGTAATTGAGCACCAAATCCATGAAATCTTCATAATTTTTTTGGCCTTTACAAAATGGGCCTAATCTGGAGGTTTGGACAGAAAGTAATTTCGATCGAAAGTCCTTGATTTTTTTTGTGAGGTTAAAGTTTTAGCTCAAGTGATTTTGACCGAAAGTAATAATTGACTTTCGATAGAAACCTTGGTCGGCCAATTTGGTATTTTTTAAGGCTAGTAACGATCTCATATAAATAAACATTTTTTTGCCTTATTTTGGAAATTTGTAAGTTACAAAATAATTTTCATTTGGGAAAAGGAAGACATTTCAAAGTGTATTTTTTCAAATTTTATCAAATTTTAGTGAAGCATTTTTGTGAAGGAAAGAGATGGGAAATAAAAAGAAAAGGGAAAATAAGACTGCATGAAATTATTAACTTGAGAATGAAAAAATACTACATGAAGAATCATTGGCAAGATATTATCATAAGAAACAAGGTATGTCTATTTCTACTTCTCTTTTTATTTCTTAAGTGGATGGTTACGACTTATCTTAATGAAACATGTATGTGTGATATTGAAATGCACAATAAGACCAATTAAGACCTAACGTGAGTAGTAATACCTAATAGGACCTATTAAGACCTAACATGATATATAAGACCTTATAAGACTCTTAAGATCTAATAGGAGCACTTAAGACCCCTTAAGACCAAATAGGACAAATAGGACCAATTAAGACCAATCAAGACCTAACATGTCTAATAAGACCTAAATGACCTTTTAAGACCTAACATGAGTAATATGACCTAGTAGGACCTAATAAGACCTAATTGGAGCTTGTCAGATGGTATAAATACCCTCCAGGTGGGTTTTGATTTCCAAAATGACAAGCGCTTGTAATTGGCGATGGATAGACCTATAGGACAAAAGTTTCATACTTACAATTAAAGAAAATGTGATGCTCAACTTGGGATCAAATATTATCAGATTTCAGAATTAAGTGTGACTATTCTCCTCATGCGTGCCTGCCATTAATTTGGGAATACATGAGTGCAATTTATATCATATCAGAAATAAATGTCATAAAGATCATCTCATCTACATGCCATGAAGACACCTCAAGAACCTCTCTTTTTAGCCTTTTTAAACTTCCTTCATCATACTATGGGAAACACAAGTTCTTGAGCATGGATGGTATGGTAGAGGATTATATTTTGTGCCATTCCTGTGCTTCCCTTCACTCCGAACTACTCCCAAAAAATTACAGAATCTGTCTTCCGCCCAACTTAGATGAAGATGTTCTGCCTATGCTTATCACCAACCATGTAATAGATGATATGTTTCTGGTCCATAATGATGCCATTCTTCATACTATCAAACAGGTAACAGGGTATGAAAATTTTGATCCAAAATCAAAACTATTTTTGTTCCCATCTCAGCTAGTATCAATTTTTTTGTCAAACGCAATGGATCTTCTTCAATCCCCTCGTCTCCTAGAGATCTTGGCTTTCAAAGTAGTTCAAAAGCAATTCTAGATTTCCTATAAGCTAAAGTAGGCTATGCATAACTATGACCTCTAGAATGGCCATGCGCTGATTGGTGGTTTATTAACCACACACTAAATTTTGCAGAACCACGGAGCTTTAGTTGCGTTTAATGGTGCCAAGAGGGCAATAGAAATGCAGAATGAGCAGATCATGTGAAATGCTCTTCAAGAGGGTGGGCATATTCTTGGCCCAATGCTGGAGGGGAAAATAATGGTCACGGTTCATGCACTAGTGGTCCTCTTAGGAGTTCTAAATGTACCTCAATTGATCAAGCACAACAAACTCTTGATCCCTCAAGATAGGCAAGGAGATATCAAGTGTGCCAACATTCACAAAAATGCAAAAGAATCATAGTCATTGAGCTAGGTGTCAGGTGTAATTCCCATCTTGGGTCAGGAAGGAAAACACCATGAAACACAAGGAAGTGGGTTGGATTCCATCCCCCTGGGAGTAGAACTATCTGTATGGATTACAGGATGGGAGCCTCCAGTTATGATGTCTCACATTCAACATAATTTGGGGACGTCCGGTTGGGTGTTGGCTTCACTAGAAGTAGATGCTAAGGTGGTGGTTATGGAAGGGCCTCACCATTCACACCAAACTATGGAGACTTTGAAGGATATGAAGCGGCAAGAGTGATGCAAGCATCAGTTAGCCGTAAATTTTGTAGTTTTTTATAGATGTTGATAAATTTGACTCTATGTTAGTGTCTGATTTTGAAGAAACAAATTCAGAGTATTTTGGGGCTTGAGATAATACAAAATTATTTTTTTGGAGCTGTAAATGGGTTGGGTACCTTGGAGTTACTGGTTCCACTATTCCCCTACGGGGAACTGCACTGTCGGTGACAATGGGCATAACCGACACCAACCACAATGGAAAAATTCTCTTTGTTGGGAATATATATGGTTTGGGTACCATGGGGATACTAGTTCTATTGCTTACCGATAGGGCCCAACACTGACGATGACATTGGTTATAATTGACACCGACCACATCGGTCTTTGACCCTCACATTATCAACACTGACGACACTAGTACAGATATCTGACTCAAACCATTACCAACACTGACAACATAATCATATGTCACTGATGATAATTTGTTTGACACTGGCCAACAAACAATATTGATAATGCAAGCACCGACTGCTTATCCGACAAATGTTCTTGATCATCGGGGATTTTTGATGCTTTGTATGAAGCCACTGTGCTTTATTTTCATTATAGTCTACTTTCCATACTACTATATGTTATATCCAATGTAATAGATAGGGTTCTCTATCTTTGATTATTTCCTATGTATTTGAGCAAGGACTCTAGGTTTTCTTTCTAGTTCTTTCCTGGAGGAGCTCTTGAACCAACTTTATTATTAATATATATTTATAGTGGCCCGCCCACTTTTGCTTAAAAAAAAAAGACCTAATTGGAGCTCATAGGACTAATAAGAGCTCTAATAGGAGCTATTAGGACCTAACATGATTAATAAGACCAAATACCTACTAATAAAACCTAATAGGACTCTTAAGACCTAATATGATTCATTAATCTACTTGATAGGAGTAATAGGATGTATTAAGACCATAAGACCTATTAAGACCTATTAAGGCTAAATAAGACCAATTAAGACCAATTAAGACCTAATAAGACCTAATAGGACCCCTTAAGAGTTAATAGGACTAATAGGACCTATTAAGACCAATTAAAACCTAACATGTGAGTAATAAGACTAACTAAGACCTATTACTTGACCAATTAGGACCTAATACGACCTATTAAGACCTAAAAGGACCCTTGAGACCCAATAGTCCTGCTTAAGACCTAATAGGTTCCCTTAAGACAAATTAAGACCTAACATGTGACTAATAATATACCTAATAGGACCAATAATACCTATCAGGACCTATAAGACCTAATAATACCTAATACAAATTTAATAAGACCTAATACGACTAAAAGAACCTAATAGGACTTATTAAGATCAATGAGGACCAATTAAGAAAAATTAGGACCTAATAGTCCCCTACTACACTTAATAGGACATAATAGGAACTTTACGACCTAATAAGACCACTTAAGACCTAATAGGAGCCCTTAAGACCTAATGGGACTAATAGGACCTTTTAAGAGCAATTGAGACCTAACATGACCAATAAGATCTAATAGGACCTATTAAGACCAACTAAGACCTATTAATATCAATTAATACCTAATATAACCTATTAAGACCAATTAAGACCTAACATGTCTAATAAGACCTCTTAAGACCCAACAGAAGTAATTTAAGACCTAATAGGACCCCTTAAGACCTAATACCTTCTAATAAGATCTAATAGGACCCTTAAAACCTAATAGGACACCTTAAGACCTAATATGACTAATAGGATGTATTAAGACCAATTAAGACCTATCATGAGTAATAAGACCTCATAGGACCTATTAAAACCAATTAAGACTTGACATGTCTAAGAAGTCCTAATAGGATCTGTTAAGACCTAACATGAGTAATAAGACCTTATAGGACTAACAAGAGTTCTAATAGGAATCAGTAGGGCCTAACATTATTAATAAGACCTAATACCGACCAATAAGACCTAATAGGACCCCTTAAGACCTAATAGGAGTAATAGGATGTATTAAGACCAATTAAGACCTAACATGAATAATAAGACCTAATAGGACCTATTAAGACCTATTAAGACCAATTAATACCCAATAGGACCACTTAAGACCAATTAGGGCCAATTAGGACCAATAAGGGCCAATTAAGATCTAATAAGACAAATTAAGACAAATTAAGACTTTTAGGATCAATTAAGACCATTTAAGACCAATTACCTGACCACTTTTAAGACCAACTAGGATCCCTCTCTCTCTCTCTCTCTCTCTCTCTCTCTCTCTCTCTCTCTCTCTCTCCTTATTGGGACCTTTATATAGAGAANTCCCTCTCTCTCTCTCTCTCTCTCTCTCTCTCTCTCTCTCTCTCTCTCTCTCCTTATTGGGACATTTATATAGAGAAGGTCACTATTATGGTCCACATGTGTTATCGACATGATCAATTAGATTTGGATTGTTTTGAAAGCACATATTAAGCATAGGTCATTAAGAAAGAATACCACTTTTACATTAGTGGTGATAAAGAGCATGAAACACATTTTGTCAAGCATTTCTTTAAGACATTTTTTATAGTTGGAAAATAAAGGTATAAAAATAGAAATGCATTTCGTTTGGTCAGATGGATGTGCAACACAATTCAAATTAGAAATTCCATTTTATGCACTATCTAGATATCATCGATACTAAAAGATACCACATTTTTGGAGTTTCTTTAAGATTGGACATGGAAAGAGTGAGCATGATGGTGCAGGATCTTGTCAATCAATTAAAGAGAAAACAATGTTCTTTTGAAGGTTTGGTTAATGATTTTTCAAGAAATTGAGGAGGCATTAGACACATTTGGGGATGATGTGTACTTTTAAAAGAAATGTGTATCATGTGTAGGCATTTCCATGGTAATTTATGCAGTAGAGGAGATGTTGTTTCCACAATAGTTGAGGAGGCATAAGACACACTGGGAGGAGATGTGCAATTTTAGAGGAAAGGTGTCTCATTTTTAGCATGGGTGGAGACATTAGACACACTCGGATAAGATGGAGAATTCTTGAGGACATATGTCTCATTCTGCATGGAAGGTGGGAACACTCATGTTGTGAAAATAGTATCAAGTTCTAGGATTACCTGAGATCCATGGATACAATCAGTTTTGTGTCTCTTCGATAAGAAACAACGTCAAGTGATCTAGTGATAGAGTTAGTTTGGTGTTTCTTGAGCAGGCGAGGAGGATTAGTGAGGACACTTCATCAAAGTCTCCAGAAGGGTATGGTTCAAAGCCTTTCAATGTTCAACTCTTTTTGAGTTTAATGTAATAAGGGGAGGGGGAATGATGGCATATTACATTACTAACTATTTTTTAGTTCTAGTTTTCATTAATAAAACTATTGCCTTGTTTATGTGGTTATATAACTACATTTGTATTTGTAACTATCATTGGCAATTTGTGCTTCTTGTAGTTCCTTTTTAAAGGAATTTTTTCTAGATCAATAAATATTATTTCAATTTATATTTTGTCCCTTGTCTTCTTTCTCTTTGATAGAAAGAAAAACAAAACATAAAACCAAAAATGTCAAAACTGCTTCTCATGTAGAACAACATTCAAAAGAGGGTTGCTAAATTGAGATGATGGAAGTTCCTCCATCCTCCAATGCCACCAACCTGCAGGTTATTCCCTTTCATAATTTATCCATATGATAGTTTTAATGATTGCACAAGAAAGCCTTAATTTCTTTAGTTTGAATGAGACTTCTAATGAGTTCATTTTTCTTGTAATACCCCATGTCATAGCCGAAGATAAATTTAAGCACTATTGGATTATTAGAAATGGGTATGAAAGATGAATTAATAAACCCTACTTTAACTCCCAATATGAAAGATGAATTAATAAAGATGAGGGATGCTACTATAATAAATCCTATTAGACACTCATCATGGGTTTCAAATTTAGTTTCTGTCAGAAAACATAATTGGCGATATCAGACTTTGTGTAGATTTCAGGAATATAAATATATCATCATTAAAGGATAATTATGCATTACCAAACATGGAAACATTATTGAAAAAGGTCACATGAAATGAGCTATTATCAATGATGATGGGTTCTTAGGGTATAACCAGGTAAAGGTAAAAGAACAGGAACAATATTAAAAAACATTTACTACACCTTGGGGTACTTATGTATATGCTAGAATGCCTTTGGAATCACTAATGCAGGGGATAATTTCCAAATAGAAATGGATGTGGCCTTTCAGGATTCTATTGATGTAATTATGGTGCTATATATGGATGATCTAACTGCTTACTCCAAAAGGGAAGAAGATCATTGCAAACATTTGGAGAAAATATTTCAAAGAGCCCTTGAATATGGGACATCACTGAACCCAAATAAATGCCATTTTGCAGTCATTGAAGGGAAATTATTAGGACATATTTGTTGGAAATATTGTTTGGAAAGCTACAATGGAAACAATTATTGTTTTGTCATTGATGTCAAACCTTAACTGGTGAGACTATTGCTATCTATTTGAGTACCATATCTATTGATTGATGGAGGAGATTTAACAAGAAGACCACGAAGAATGGTTGATTTATTAGGAATTACAAAGGGTACTTTATCAGTTGGCACATTGGAAAAGTGATATGTTGTTTATCTTTCACTGACTATTTACTGAGAACAGTTTATGCATAGCAAGTTTTGTGTCAGTCGAGCACCAATGTGTGCCCAACATATTTTCTTGTATTGCCGAGCGTCAGTAAATTTTTGAGGAACATAGTGTTGGCCGAGCAGTAGTATTTTGATGATTGATGAGATTTAAGATCTCTGGCTGACATAGTTGATTTTATTGGGATATGTAAAGTTAATTAAGGATAAGCACAATTGATCTACACTATGTAAATGCATGGGTAACCGTAATTAATGCACGGATCAAAGATTTAATTGGTGATTGTATTGGAGAAATAAATTAAATTTAGTGATGGAAATAATCCATTGGATCTTACCTAACCTAAGATCTACGATCTTGATTAAGAAGAAAAAGATGTATCTGACCTAGATGGAGAGGTATATGATAACCTCAAGGGGTTATTCATGGAGATAGTTGTGTATGTAGAGTATGCAAGAGGATTGCATGGTTAATTAACTGCCTGGAAAGATCTAAGTAAAGAAGGTTGAGTAGAGAATCTGAGAGAGAGATTGCTTGACAGATTTCCAAGAAGATTTGAAGATTGAAATGATAATGGAGGCCATTCAGTGAATTAGCTTTAGAGTTGAATTGGATTTGGATTTCCAAAGTAAGTTGTATGTATCAGATCAAACCTTTTGATTACTTTCTAACCATTGTATCAGTTCAAATCCATTAACCAGGTTGACCTAATATTCATTGTATAAATCCTTTGAGCAAGGTGACATTCAGATTGGAATTTTCTAAGTCCTCTAACAAGGCCACTCCTGAAAGGGTGATTAAATTCTTTAACCAGGTCACATTTAGCAATGTGCTTTGTAACCTTTAATAGGGTTGGATCTTAACAGGTTATCACTTCAGAAGAGTGAAAACTTGATAGCATGTTATTGGTGGCTTTTCCCAAATTTGGTTTCAACGTTAAATACTGGTGTCAACTTGTGTGAATGTTTATATTGTGTTTTACTATTAATTTTATGCAAGCTTATTTCATTTGAACAGTAAACTGCATACTTATACTGTTAACTTATGCTATGACTACTGTGTAGATCTGAGTTGTTTAATTTGGTATAAAGTTTCAATGAGCACATCTAGACCTATGGATAACTAATTCACCCCCCTCTCATTTATTCTAAATTCATTCTAACAATTGGTATCAAAGCTTAATTCTCTTGAAAAAGTTTGAAGGTACTTGGAGCAAAAGATCAAGATGTATAAAAGGGAGGTACTGAAGTTGAACAAGGACAACTTTATAGCATGGAAAATTTTGATGAAATTTCATTTGGCTAGTGTTGGTGATTCTGCTAAATGTCTTGTTAATCAAGAATATGTAGCCCCTACAGTAGCTCTCAATGTTACATAGTTAAGAGAAAAGCAAGAACATAATCAAGAAATGTTGGAGATTGCATCATCCCTGAACTATCATGAGTTCGAAGACATAAAGGAATGTATAAGCGCAAATAAAATGTGGAATTCCCTTGAACCATCTTTGGAGGTGGCATAAATGTGCTAAGAGCCAAATCTGAAATATTGAGAGGTAAGTTTGATGAAATGAAAATGCAAGAAGGAGAAAATATAGTTTCATATTATGGTAGGATAAAGGAAGTTGTAAATGCTATTAGAGGAGCTAAAGGAACCATTGATGATAACACCATCATGAGAAAGGTACTGAGAATACTTCTTCCTATTTATGCTATTAGAGTATCTACAATTCAAGAATTGAGATGTACTCCTAACAACAATTTGACTTTGGAAAGTTTGGTAGGAAGACTTACTGCATTTGAGATGTAAAATTTTGATAACTATACTCCACAAGCCATTAAATCTGCATTCAAGTCCCAGATGGTCCAAAACAAATTAAACAAAGGAAAGAAATGTGTGGATAGTGAAAGTGACACTTATGATGATGATCTAGAAGAACTCGAGGCACTTATGGCAAGAAGACTATCAAGAGGAAAAGGAAAATTCAAAGGTAAACTTCCTATTATTTGTTTTTCATGTGACAAAGTTGGTCATATTGCTGCAAGATGTCATGATAATAATGAAAAATATGAGAGAAGAGACAGAAAGTGTAAAGAAAGAAAGGATGACCGAGGCTTCAGGAAGTACAAGGATTACAAAGACAAAGGTAAAAAGTCCTGCTATATAGCTGAAGAAGCTTCTGATAATGATTCTTACAAATCTGATGAATATGATATAGAAGTTGTGTATGTTGCAATGAAAGATGATTCTAATGATGATGATGATGAGAAAACCACACTAATTTCTTATATGAGTAAAGGTGATCGTTGGATTATCGACAATCATTGTTCACATCACATGACCACTGATAAAGACAAATTTGAAACCTTAGATTAGTGTAAAGGTGGTTATGTTAAATTTGGAAATGATATACCATGTCATGTTAAAGGGAAAGGATCAACTCAATTGACTGAAAAAATCAGATGTGATGATGTATATTGGGTTGATGATCTTAAGTATAACCTATTGAGTGTTTTACAGCTGAATACTTCTGGTTACAGATTTGAATTCCATCACAGGAAAGAAAATATCTATGATGCCAATGGAGAATTAATTGGAGGTGGTAAGAAAACAAAAGGTAACTTGTTCTATCTAGATTTAACTGATGAGACATGCTTGTTTGCACAATATAATGATGTTTGGTTCTGGCATAACAAGTTGTGTCATGTAAACTTTGATAACTTTGTAAGCATAAGCAAATTGAAAAATGCTAGAGGGCTGCCAAAGTTAAAGAAACCTTAAAATGCAATGTGCAAGCAATGTCAATTAGGCAAGATGACTAAATCTAGTTTCAAAAGAAAAACTCATACTTCTGAGAATATTCTAGAATTGGTTCAAACTAACCTTTGTGGACCTATTGGTGAGAAAAGTTACTGTGGAGACAAATATTTTATCTTATTTGTTGATGATTACTCTAGAATGATGACTGTTATGTTTCTTCAAGAAAAATATGGTTCATTCCAATTGTTTAAGTGGTACTTAGCAAAAGTTGAAAAGGAGGCAGGTAAAAATCTAAAATGTCTGAGATCTGACAGAGGAGGTGAATTTATTTCTAATGAGTTTAACAAGTTTTACAATGACAGAGGGATAAAAAGATAGATGTCCGCACCTAGGACACCACCACAGAATGGTATAGCTGAAAGAAGAAAAATATCTATCCTAGATTGTGCCAAAACACTAATGATGGAGAAAAATGTTGCAAAGAAATATTGGATAGAAGTTTTAAGTACAAGAGTTTGTACCCTTAATGGAGTACAAGTCAAGAAATGTACAAATACTACACCTTATGAGCTATGGTATGGATATGAACCTAGTGTAAGCTACTTTAAAGTTTTTGGAAGTAGATGCTTCATACTAAAGGATAATAGAAATGGAAAACTTGATGCTAAAAGTGAGGAAGGCAAATTTATTGGATATTAAACTAAGAGTAAGGAATATAAGTGTTTGAATTCTAACACTAACAAAATTGTGAAAAGCGCAAATGTTAGAATTGATGAATATGCAGAAATAAATGAAGAAGAAAGCATGACTGAGCCTAAGAGTTACAAATCATTCACCTATCCTCATGAGGTAGATTCTAATGAATTGCCTGAAACTAAAACTGAAGTTGCCAAGCAACAGTGTCCACCCGCCGAGTCACAGAACAAAATTGTCAGGCAACAGGAGGTGACCGTCGAGCTATCTGATGGAGATGTTGAGTCATAGTTTACACTTAAATCAAACATGAATGATCAATCTGAAGCACAAAAAGAACCTACTTTGGAAAAGTATGCTAGAAGGCACCATAAACCTGATCAAATAATAGGAACAAAATATTCTGTAGTCATGACAAGGGGCGAATTGGGAGAAGACATCTGCTTGTTATGTGATTTTGAGCCTAAAATAGTAAGAGATTCCTTAGACAATGAAGACTGGATTCAAGCCATGAATGAAGAGATTGAATAGATTGAAAAGAAGAATACTTGGACACTTGTACCTAGGCCGAATGATAAAAATGTAATTGGTACTAAGTAGGTATTTAGAAACAAGCTAAATGAACATGTACATGTAACAAGAAACAAAGCTAGACTGGTATGCAAGGGTTATGCACAAGAGGAAGGAATTTATTATGGAGGAACATTCACCGTAGTTGCAAGATTGGAAGGTGTCAAAACCTTACTTGCATATGCAGCCTAAAAAAGATTTAAAGTCTATCAAATGGATGTGAAGTCAACATTTCTAAATGGAATATTAGAAGAATATGTCTATATTGAACAAGCTGATGGATTTGTTGACCCAAGCAAAATAAATATGGTTTTCAAGCTACACAAAGCACTATATGGACTAAAGAAAGCACCAAGACCATGGTACGAGAGATTGCACAACTATCTGATGAAGATTGGATTTACTAGAACCAATGACAACAACAATCTGTATTTGAAGACTGAGCAAAGTAAAGGTACTTTATTAGCTAAAATTTTTGTTGATGAAATTATCTTTTATGGACAAGATATGTTATGCCAAGCATTTGCAAAGGAGATGCAAACTAAATTTGAGATGTCTATGTTTGGTGAGATAAAAAAAATTCTTGGCTTACAAATATATCAGATGAAGAATGGTATCTATATTACTCAATCAAAATATGTCAAAGAGATACTAACAACTTTTGGAATGGAAGATTCAAAACCAGTGAGTACACCCATGGCTACTGGACATAAATTAACAAAGAATGATGAGACAAAAGAAGTAAATCAAACACTATACAGGTCAATGATTGGAAATATGAAATATGTTGTACATAGTAGACCTGATATTGCATTAGCTGTTGGTATTGTTACTAGATTTTCTGCTAATCCCAAGGAAACTCAGATAATGGCAGTAAAAAGGATTCTGACATATTTGAAAGGAATAGATGAATATGGTCTGTATTACATAAGGAATGAGAAATTTGAACTCAGAGTTTATACTGATTTTGATTGGGCTAGAAATGTTGATGACATAAAAAGCGCCACAGGAGGAACATTTCTTTTGGTAAAAATATTTGTTTCATGGACAAGCAAGAAACAGAACTGCACCTCACAATATACAACTAAAGCCAAGTATGTAGCAGCAGGAGTTAATTTCTCTAATATTATGTGGTTGAAGATACTACTGAAAGGTATGAAAGAAGAGATCACAGAATTAGTTGTCATATATTGTGATAACATGAGTGCCATTAATATTTCAAAGAACCCTGTAATGAACTCTAAGACAAAGCATATATCTATCAAGTATCACTACTGGAGGGAGCTAGTTCAGAAGATGAAAGTGTGACTAGAATATGTGAACACTAAGGAAAAGTTAGCAGACATATTTACAAAGGCACTACCCAAGGATGCTCATGAGTATTTGTGAGGTAAATATGGGATAATTCCCTTAACTAAAGCTAATTAGTTCAGAATGGTACTATTGCATCAAATATTATAATTCAAAATATTTTTCACATTGATGCACAGACAGTCACACTTTAGGATGCTGCCTAAAGTTGTGAAATACAAACTAAGATAGAAAAGTGGATCAGTCATAAGCAAGATGACAGGAACAACATGATACAAAGTTTAGAATAGAAGAAATTGCATGATGAAGATGTCAACATCTTTGGAATTGTTGTAAAAGAGGGAGAGATTACAGAAAAGAGATACAAAGGAAGAGATCACTATAAAAGAGGAAGAGATTACTGATGAAAGGGGGAGTTCAAAAAATGCACAGAAAAAAAAAGATATCAGTGTGATTAAAGACAGAGAGGGAGTAATGTTTTACAGATGAAAATCACAATGGAGCTAAAGACATTAATGAAGATTTGTTCATACCAAGGAACACAGGCAGACTTTTTGGATTGTATGGTAACAATGTTTGTAATATTAGGGTATGTTCAGGATCATGGTATGCCAAACAGGTCCTTAAGTGGCAATGAAAATTTAGAATATTAGTGTTAGACAAGTTCACATAAAAATTTGAATAAGTTACCAATATTATATCAAAAATAAGTAAAAAGAGAATATATATAAAAATTAATGTTGTTTCTAAGATACTATCCGTTTTTGAAAAAAAATTATTGTATATGGTAAAAATTTCAAATTTTAATGCAGTAGTATGAAAATTTCAGGAAAAAGATAAGAAGTAGGTGTATGTCTGACCACCTTAAAAGCAATCAAATGATAATATTTTTTTACAAGATTATAGATATAAGTAGTAGATTCATGTTCAGATGTGACACATATTTTTTTGTAATTTTTTTCAAAGTAAATAATTAATTATGATTTTTCTACTACAACGTTTTTAGAGTATACAAAATCTCGTGTCTAACCACCTTAACTTAGTCCAAACTTCATCAAATTGAAAATTTTTAAGTTTTTTATTATAGCCGGTAAATAATAGAATGTGACTCAAGTTTTTGATTTAAAAAATGTTATACCATTTGAAAGTTATAGTTATTTTTCAATCAGTCTATCAACCAAGACTAAAAAGATAAGTAGTAGGTGTATGTCTCACCACCTTAAACACAATCAAATGATAATATTTTTTTAGAATATTCTATATATAAGTAGTAGAATCGTTTCCAGATGTGACACATATTTTTGTGTAATTTTTTTCCAAGCAAATAATTAATTATTAATTTTCTTCTAAAACTTTTCCAAAATATAAAAGCTCTCATGTCTGACCACCTTAACTTAGTCCAAACTTCATCAAATTGATTTTTTTTTTCTTCTTTATTGTGATAGGTGAAGCATAGAATGTGACATATGTTGGATATTTAAAAAAAAATTATACCATTTGAAAGCTATAGTTGTTTTTCAATCAATCTACCAATCAGGACTTCTTTTTAGATCGCCACTTTTTTTCATACCATGATCCTGCACATACCCATTATTGTTTTGTGTTGCCATCAATGCCAAATAGGGAGATTCTTGAAAATATTGTTTGGAAAGCTAAAACGGAAATAATTATTGTTTTGTCATTGATGTCAAAACTTAACTGGTATGACTATTGCTATCTATTTGAGTACCATATCTATTGATTGATGGAGGAGATTTAACAAGAAGACCAAGAAGAATGGTTGAGTTATGAGGAATTACAAAGGGTACTTTATCAGTTGGCACATTGGCAAAGTGATATGTTGTTTATCTTTCACTGATAGTTTACTAACAGTTTATGCCAAGCAAGTTTTGTGTCTGCTAAGCACCAGTGTGTGCTGAGCATATTTTCTTGTATGTGTCGAGCGTTAGTAAATTTCCGAGGAACACAGTGTTGGACAAGCAACAGTATTTTGATGATTGATGAGATTTAAGGTCTCTAGCCAACATAGTTTATTTTATTGGGATATGTAAAGTTAATTAAGGATAAGCACGTTTGATCTACACTATGTAAATTCATGGGTAACCATAATTTATGCATGGATCAAAGATTTAATTGGTGATTGTATTGGAGAAATAAATTAAATGTAATGATGGAAAGATATGTTGGAACCTAAGATCTACGATCTTGATTAAGCAGAAAAAGATGTATCTGCCCCAGATGGAGAGGTATATGATAACCTCAAGGGGTTATTCATAGAGATAGTTGTGTATGTAGAGTATGCAAGAGGATTGCAGGGTTAATTAATTGACTGGCAAGATCTAAGCAAAAAAGGCTAAGCAGAGAAGCAGAGAGAGATTGCCTAATGGATTTCCAAGTAGATTTGAAGATTGAAATGAGAATGGAGGCCACTTAGTGAAGTAGCATTATAGATTAACTAGATCTAGATTTGCATAGTAAGTTGTATGTATTAGATCAAACCTGCTGATTACTTTCTAACCATTGTATCAGTTCAAATCCTTTAACTATCTTGACCTAACAGTCATTGTATAAATCCTTTGAGCAAGGTGACAATCAGATTGGAATGTTCTACATCCTCTAACAAGGCCACTCTTGACACGGTGATTAAATCATTTAAGTAGGTCACATTTAGCAATGTGTTTTGTAATCTTTAATAGGGTTGGCTCTTAATAGGGCATCACTTCAGAAGAGTGAAAACTTGATAGCATGTTATTGGTGGTTTTTCCCAAATTGGGTTTCCACGTTAAATACTGGTGTCAACTTGTGTGAATGTTTATATTGTGTTTTATTGTTAAGTTTCTGCAAGCTTATTTTATTTGAATAGTAAACTGCATACTTATATTGTTGACTTATGCTATCACTTCCGAGAAGATCTAAGTTTTTTAATTTGGTAGAAAGTTTCAATGTGCACATCTACACCTGTAGATAACTGATTCACCCCCCTCTCAGTTATTCTAAATTCATTCTAACAATATTGTGTTGAAAGATGGAGTAAGAATAGAACCTAAGAGGATTGCAATAATAGATAAAATTGAGGTCCTAAAGAATGTCAAAAAGATCCAATCCTTCTTTGGAAAAATAAAATTTGTGAGGAGGATTGTGCCAAATTTTTTAGAAATAATTAAACCAGTTGCTATGATGTTGAAGAAGGGTGCAGAAATCAAATGGGCTAATGAAGCTTTAGAGGTATTTGTAAAAATTAAAAAGGGAATCAAGGAATCCCCTATTCTTAAGTCTCTAGATTATACTAAACCATTTCAATATTTTCTTTTTCATCATATTACAGCATTGCTTCTTTCTTGTTTCAAAAGAATAGTGAAGGTTATGAACAACGAATAATGTTATTTAGTAAGAACCTTCAAGCCTCTAACTTGAATTATGATATTAATGAGTTCAAAAATATTATGCACTTGTGAAGGCAGTAAAGTCCTCCAGGCCTTATTTGGTAGGAGCAAAAGTGGTAGCCTATGTTCCTAATGCAGCAATAAAGGATATATTCAGACAGCCAAAATTCACTAGGAGAAGATATAGGTGGGTAAATCAAACTTAAGAATTTGATATAGATATTCAGATCACTAAAATTTTTTGAGGAAAAGGATTAGCAATATTTATGGTAAAACCAAATATGGATGCATTACAGGTAAATCAGGTTTATTTAAGTGAGACTCAGACAAGTATTGATAGGTTCCCTTGGTACACAAACATAGTACTCTTTTTGAAGAACATGCAATGTCCATAAAGCCTTATAGATAGTCAAAAAAGGATAGTAAAATTGCAGGCATCTATATATGTCCTGATACAAGGAGATTTATACTGGAAAAATAGGGATGGTATACTTCTTTTTTGTGTATATGTATACCAAGCTAAGAAAGTGCTTAGAGATCTTCATGATGGAGCATGTGGGAGACATTTTTAGCAAAGACCAGTGCCCACAAAATATTAAATGTGGGATACTATTGGCCTTGTTTATTTATATATTGACATGCATATATTCAGAGATGTGAAGCATGTCAAAAGTTTTCAGGAAAACTCAAATATTATGGTACATTACCTCTTAATCCTCTGTCTACTAAAGAATCATTTCAAATGTGGGGAATAAATTTCATATGGGAAATCACTGATACTTCTAGTGGTAGACATAAATGGATTTTGGTGGCCAATGACTACTTCACTAAGTGGGTGGAAGCCATACCTACTAGACAAGCTACTAGTAAGGTGGTGATCAAATTCCTGATTGAAAATATATTGACAAGATTTTGTGTTCCTCGTAAGATTGTTTGTGATAATACTCTGTGTTTCAAATCTATAGAGTTCACTAAATTTCATGAGAAATATGGAATAAATATTTCTTATCCATCCCCTTACCACCCACAAGGAAATGGCCAAACATAATCTACTAACAAGAATATAATGAAGATCCTTAAAAGAATGTTGAACAACAACAAGAGATCATGGGATTCAAAGTTACCACTTGCACTTTGGGCAGAGAAAATTACAATTAAGAATTCTAGTAGATATGCATCATATGAACTTGTCTATGGAAAAAAAAGCATATTTTCCATTGAATAGTTTGTTACCAATATACAAATTTACAAATAAAGAACAGCGAGAAGAAGTGGATTTCATAGAGGATAGATTTCGTCAGCTTGCAAAATTGGATGAAATGAGGAATCAAGCTCAAGAGAGAAATCATGAATTACACAAAAAAGTGACGGTTTTGTTTGACAAGAAGATTACAGAAAGAAAGTCTCGGGAAGGAGATTTAGTTTTGAGATGGAATGTAAAAGATCAGGAAAAAGGCAGACATGGAAAATTTGATGCTTTATGGGTAGGTCCTTTTGTCATCCTTGGTAAAGGAGGTGAGAATTCTTATCTCTTACAAGATTTGGAAGGTTTTCATCATGAGCTTCCTGTACATGGTCAGTATCCTAAACCCTTCTTCTTTAGAAAATTGCAAAAGGCAAGTCTTTCTTCCTTATATGTACAATATGTATTGTATTCTTTTGTTCTTCTAATGGTCTTCTTTTCCAGAGATAGTTGGGATCTTGCTATGCCTAGGTATGAACACACATCCCTAGAAAGAGCTACTAATGGAACCCAGGATTTATAAGCATAAGGAAATGTTTAAACAATTCAAGGAAGTATATTTTGTGCCCTTATTATTTGAATTTATCCTTTTATATCATTATTATTCCTCTAATTTATATTTTATGCTTGAAAATATTCTAACTGTTGCATTCATCTTATTAATTCATGCATTTATCCTATTAAATTTTCTATGTTTAAAATCTTACATTCCATGGCCTGCAATTTTTTGAATTCATAAACTAACCATTATGTCTTTTTGCGGCTTATTTAAACAAGTTTTACCTCTTCACAGATCCGTTTAAAAAACTAGCCTTTTTCTGAAGAACAATGGGTAGCGTTATCCCACGATCGGTAAGATGAATATCTTTAACCTTCAAGGGAATGTGCCTAGCTAACTTTCCTCTAATCTTGGTTGATTAAGGTTGAAGAAATTGAATACATCAATAAAGTAAAATTTCATCTGATGGTTGACTATTTTCCTCAAATAGAAGATGCATTTTATCTATCCATTAAGGAATCATGCCTGATCGCCACATGTTCTCATCCCACTAAAATATTAGCGGAAAAGAATGTAGATCAATAGTTAAAGCATCGCTTATTTTAGACTTCATCGACGGTTGGCGCAATGGCTTAGAGATGATATGCGCTTTTTTTACTCTTCTAGGAATTACGTGATATTTACATGTGTCTTGGTCTTTCTAAAATCCAAGTTGTAAGAAAGGGTGATTCATGGTTAAAGTCCGGATATGATCTACCATTGACGTAATGAATCAAAGAAAGAGATGCAGATCTTTAACCTTTAAGTGAATGCACGATGTTGACGCGTGTCTCAGACCCACCAAGGCCTAAGGCAGTATGCCAATGAGGATATAGGTGGTGGCATATAATTGGATGGACAGGATGATATGGTTACATGATGGTTTACAAGGTAGGTTAAAATATGAGTTACTAAAGCCTCATATTTTATCACATGGGTTTAATCAACGATGGTGACTTAACCAAGAAATAAAGATGATCAACAGATAATAAATCTTTGAAGATCAATCTATGGTTTACTTGATGGAAATTGACAGCCAGAGTGATCAATCAAAGAAAGAGAAGCAAATTTTTGACATTTAAGGGAATGCGTGATGTTGACACATGTCCTGGGCCCATAGTGGTCTAAGAAATATGATCAGTTGTTAAACTATGGATAATATTGATGGTTGGAGTGATGCCTATAAGAAAAGATGCATGATTCTTACTCTTCAAGCCATTACATGATATTTCCATGTGTCTTTGATGGTCGAAAGAGAACAGAAATTGGATAGCGATGTCGAAAGGGAATTTATATATATTATTTATTTCATATTTTAATTAATGATGGTTTTGTCTGTTTGATTAATATGTTATCAAAATCATTGTGTAGGGTTTTCAAAGGTTGTGAAACTTTGATCCATTGGCTGATAGACTAATCTGACTATGATGAAATACGAGATGATGATGACATACAAACATACTTGGAGGATTCTAATAAAGGTGAAGGATACTAGAAGATGGTCGATAATTTCAACATGCCTGTTTCCAATAAAGATGACATTCAACATGCCAGGGATGATGTTCATTATCAGATGTAGAAATACTTGATAAATACATTTGGTCGAAGTACTGTGATAATGCAATATCCTTATTTGATAATCTGAAGATGAATCACCATGTATTTATTAAGCAATTATGTTTGAAACCTAATTGGTCGATAACAATTCTTAACAAGGATGATTAGTCATTCCTTTAAATGTACCTAATGTTCAATTATTAATTTAGGGATTAGGTTTTAGTTACCAAGAGGCACATTGGTCTGAGACTTGTTTGAATCCTTTGAACTACATATAAATAATCATACCAAGGCCATGTGAAAGAGGTTATTATACTTTTTATTATAGGTAGATTGGATAGTGTTGATCAATAACTGTAACATTGACCTAAATGTATCATTTTACCAAAATCAATAAAGATAAGTGCCTTTTTTCTTTCATCTGTGGGAATTGTTTCATTATCATTTTAAATTAGTCCCTTGGATAAAATCTATAGATTTTCTTCAAAGTGATAGTTTGGTGTTGCATATTCCTGATTCTGTTCATATATTCTATTATTAATTGGTCTTTTCATCTTGCATGGTTAAATTCAATTGATTGTGGCCACAATCAATCGGTCTGTCATTTGAAAAGTAATATTAAATTAAGATAACTTTGAATTTATCTAGGGTTACATGCTCATTTCATAACACCTTTGAAGTGATATGTATCTTGTAAACTATCTCAAAGGTTGTACATAGGATTGGGATGATTTTGACTCTATTGCCCATGATAGAATAAGGCACTGATCTATATGCATATTGGATTATGGTTATTTAGTTCTTTTAAGTTTTAGGATAGCTGTAATTGTAATAACACTCTATGTTATATGTGTTTTCCAAATGCAACAATCTCTCTTTCATTTATATTGGGAATGAGGCTAGGAAAGACATGTCCCTTCATGGGACATGTCTATTCATTATTATTTATAAGAAAGGACATGCCTCTTCCCATTAATTATAATTTAATCAATCTTATAATGTTTCATCAATCAATTATTAATTAAGAATAATTTAATATTTTAATATTAAATATTAAATATAATATGATTAATAATAATATAACATATATATTATATTATTATTAATCAAGATATATTATATGTATTTTAATGATCATACGACTGAAGCTACAAATATTAACACTCCCTCTTAGCCAGGGAGGGTGATCAAATAGAATGTGTAGTGGTCCCTTGTGTCAACATATATGACCCTCACCATATAAAAACATCAACGCTCCCTCTTAGTTAGGGAGGATAAATAAATCCAATGTCAACACTTATATGAAACTTGACAATATCAATGATATAATGTAAGCAATAAAAGCATCATCCTCGTGATGTAATCAATAGAAACATAGTCTCATGATGTGGATTTCCTTCATCAATGATTCTGTCCACAAGTTCTATCTATTATGATGTATTTCAGCCATCACAAGATGTCTATCACAATAGAAGGTCAAGTTATTGTAAGATCGTCACCTTTCAATAACTCTTACAAATACAAGTGATAATCATTTGGAAGTCATCACTTCCTCATGATGTACGCAGGGGGTAGGCCCATTAAAAATATGGATTCATACAAATGAAATCCATTATGCCTGAGTGTAGAGGGTGAAAACTAGGCATTTAACCTCTAACTTCTCTCACAGAGAAGAACTCATTGAGAAGATATCAATCTGTTGATCATCCAAGATTTCTTAAGATGAACTGTTAGACTCCCTCTGAGTCTGATATCAATCTTCTTATCTCCTCATCGAAATTTATCTCTAAAGATTCAAACTCCCTGTGAAAACAATTTCTTGTTCTTCTATCTCGAAGGTATGTCAGAGGGAGATTACAAATAGCTTATAAACTAAACCATTTTATACGAAAATACCAAAGATAGAAGCATACAAGATTTTACTAGCCAATATTATAGCATAAATTTTCAAACTCAATAATTCATGTGCATTAATCAAACATGGAATACTTATCTTAATTTTCAAATATTTCCTTTTTTAAGGTGAGCCCATATAGGAAATATCAACTCTCATCAAAATTCAAAGTTGTTTGTAGAAGACATGTTGCAGGAGATCATAATGTTTTTCGTGCTAGCCATGTCGATGAACTTCACGTACAGTGACAACCTAGAGTGGATGATCACCATTTTATCACTCTCCACTAAGGATGGCTCAAATAGAAATGTAACATTGGTTATTATTCCCCCTAAAATATACAATTACCACTCTTATATCATTGAAAAATACTCAAGTCTTCTTGTGAAATGACTTCATTGCTGCAAGAGAGGTGACACTCTATAATTAATTCTTTCTTTCTGATAAGAGACACACTTCCTTTCATAAATTTATCTTTCTTAATTCTTGACCATAATCATAAAATATTAATATATCTCTTTAATAAAAGCCACTTTCAGAAATTTCACATAGATCCGTACATAGTCCGCCATAACTTTTGAATTCCACACTTTCTCTCCAATACCTCTAGTGAGATTATTCAAATTTTTTTTTTCACAAACATATCCAAAATGCAGAAAAACCCAACAGTGGATTTGTGAGATATGATCCATGTACCGAGACTGTATTTTCTAATATAGTCACACATTCACCATCAACAAACTACTCTCTTATATTTGCAGTCTGGCTCTGATACCAAGTTAAGTTTTAGGATAGCTGCAATTGTAATAACACTCTATGTTGTAAGTGTTTTGCAAATACAACAATATCTCTATCATTTATATCGAGAATGAGGATAGGAAAGAATGAGGAAAAAATCAATTATTAATTAAGAATACTATAATAATTTAATATTGAATATTAAATTTCATATGATTAACAATAATATAACATATATATTATATTATTATTAATCAACATATATTACATGTATTCTAATTGTCATATGATTGAAGCTACAAACATTAACAAGTTCATTGTTCATAGTTTTGTGATATTCTATCCATCTGTCCTATTCAATTCACATTCATATCTACAAACATTTTCATAATAAATTAAAGTAATTTAGTAAGAATTTTATGACATACTTCTTTCAATTAATATTTCTTTCAACTACCTTGCCATATTTTGAGAGAATAAAGTTTGAAGTATACTTTATCTTCTATAAAAAGCCTTAAGATCTGGAGGATAAATCTACGGTATAGGCCTACCATCCTTGGTTCTACAGAGATAGAACTGTAGAAGGTTCAGCCTTATCTTGGTTGAAACCTTGTTAGTCGGCCAAATGACTTGGCTTTCCAAACATTGGATTGGCAAGTTCATAGGAAGGTTTTTGGATTTGTGTGGGAGGAACTCTTAAAGCCTCGTATTCATCAACAGAAGAATGGGAAGATTTTTTCTCCAGAGGTGGAGGAAAATCATTGCTATGCATGTTGGTATCATCAAGATTCCTAGGAAGGAAAGAAGACACGGGATCAAAGGAACCCATAAGTCTATAAATTCTCTGAATGAGAATTCTATATGTAGGAATTAATGTAATAACACCCATGCACAAAATGAAAAGGGAGATATATAAATTGGATTGAAACTAGGAGATCTAATATTATATAAAGTATAAATCAATTTGGATCTAACTCAATTTTATATTTTGTAAGCAAAGACATCTAAATGAAAACAATGTAATGCGTAAAGAGATCTAAACTAAAATAATCTAACCATCAAAATCTAGACACCAAATTAGAATAGGGATGAATGCATCCGGTTAAAAAAAATGTATACTAGAAAACAATGAGAAATGCTAAGATGTAAATCACTCCAAAATATCTAATACATATTGGAAATACAAAACAAACCCTTTAGTGAAAATTTGATCAGCACAACCAAAGGGATAAGACTGCTAATGCAAGATTTAAACCAAAGGGGTGTTTGGTATTCCCTTTTCAAGGGGGTAGCAGATGTGGTGATGAATATGATAAAGAAAGGTAAAACAGATATGATCTATTAAAGTAAATGCAAGAAAAGAAGAAGGATGTATGCACTTTGAATCAAGAACATGAAATATGAACTTCATATCTGAATTTGACTATTATTAGAATTTCAGGTCTTGCTGTAACTCCAAAACTAGAACTCTTAGATTTGTATTTGTCTTCTCTATAATTATTAACCAAAAAGTGTAGGGACAAGTTGAGAAGTCAACCTGTACCTAGGAACTACTGGAGAATTTGACTTGTTCTGAGCAGCTCCAATTTTGATGAAAATTTCTAGGCTCCTATGTTTGCACCTATACTTCCCGGATCTAGATCCACAAGTCCCAAAACTTTCTTGAGCACATATAAAATAGAAAAAATTGCTTGAGAACATATAAAATAGAAAAATGGTTGTGGAAAGAGGTTCTCCTTGGGAATACCCCTGCTTAGGAATTAACCTTGAAATTGAATTGAAATTGCATAAAGGAAAGAAGCATGTAAAGTAAGAAGGCAAATGATTGATTCACCTTGTATGCAAAATCCTCATGGATAGATATTTAGATCCATCAAACCTGGGATGATGATTTTAATATGAGTGGAATAAGATCTAGAATCAAGAATGCCCTCCAAAATGCATAAATCTATGATTTCCACTCCTAGATCATTAATATATGTATACTTGATAATCACTTGGTGAAGGAGAGAGAAAGAAGGATGAAAGGATATTCTTGCTTGACTAGTGAAATATTCTACTTGCCCATCATGGGAGAGAAACATATGTAAATTGAAAAGATTGCCTTTTCTTGAATGGATCTTAAAGAAATGGAGTTGGAGATCTTGAATTGGATATTTTCCTTCAAATCTTGAATTCAAATCCTAAATTGCACAACTTGAATACTTGATTTCTTGAATTATTGCTCTTGCATCAGATATTGTTTCCATATGATTGATAAAAATAATGATGGATTGATACCAAAGCTAGAGGAGAGAGTCTCCTTTTATACTTAATTTAGGATTCAAATTTGATCGAGCTAGACCACAAAATTAGACCTCTACATCGTACCAAGAGCTAAATCTAAGCTCAAAAACCTAGGGACAAGTCAAGAGACAACTTGTACCTCAGGGAAAAATTTGAGATCTTAACTTATACCCCTTGTAATAAGTTGAGAAGTCAACTTTTCCTAGGTAGAATAAGCCTATGATGTCAGGAAAAAAGAGAGGATGCATGAAAAAAATTAAACGCAGGCATCCGGGATCAAGTATAACGGACATAAAAACCATGAAATCACCAAAATGGGGTTTAATAGGTCCTAAAAGACATTGAATTATGGGTGGTAACTTTTTAGTATGACAATTTGGTATCTTTCCTAGATTTTCTCAATGATCTCACTATGGCCACGAATAAGGCAGATGTGATTGTTGATTCTTATGATTCTAAATTTGCAGCCATGAGTGAATATATCACTACGGGGACATGATTTCAGCCACTACTGATGCCAAATTCTATGTCATTGATCAGATAATTTATGCTATTGAGGTGACGCTTAGGCGTATTGGGTACCAAAGCTGCAAGATTCTTCAGGTGTCTATGAACCAAGTTAATCTCATGATCAATAAATTAGAGTAGAATAGATCTTGTGATAGGGAGCCTTGGAAAGATAATGATGAAGGGTTTGTCAACAAGTCTAGAGACATCAATAGGAATGAAAAATACACTGAAGATCTCAAGGATTCTATTATTAATAGGGACATGATGGTGTCGAAGTGGTTGAACTACTGAGAAAGCTAGGGTTAATTTGTGGCTAAGATTTTTATTCTTAGGCTTTAGACCCTTTGTTTTGTCCCTACCCCTTTTGTGCTCATTTTTTTTGCACCCAACTAAAAATATTTAAATATTCCTTTTTACTAGATTTTGAATGTACTAACAATGTTGCAGAGTATGAAGATTTGCTACTTGGTGTGAGAATGACTAGTAAACATGGAATCAAATGTTCAAGTGTCTTTGCAGATTTTGAATTAATTTTCTCTCAACTTAAAAATATTTTTTTTGGTAAGAATTATCTTCTTAAAAGATATAGAAATGAAAGATGGGATCCTATGGAATGTTTTGATTCTTTTTTCTATTAATTGGATAGATAGATTAGAGAATATTCTTGTAGATTTGATGGCTAATTTTACATTTAAGAATAATGAAATTACTTGTGAGGAAATAGTTCAAGTTGAAGTTAAAACTAGGCCTACTATACCTGATAACATTAAAAACTAGAAAATCTTCAAAGATGAAAAAGATATAATCAGATTTTTAGCATGTGAGTAAGATTATGAAGATCAATTGATAGACTTGAATGCTCATGTTGAGATTGAGGATGGGAAAGAAGTGCTGGTTGGAAAGGAAGTCATTTAGATTAAAACCAATAAGGTTCCAAAAGGCCTTGTAGCAATGGAGAGGTTGTTTGACAATAAAGATTAAAAAATGGACAAGAAAAATGCTAATGTCACAATGGATGAAGTAGAAAGGATAAACTTGGGAATGAGGAATCTCCAAAAAGAAGTATTTGTGGGTAAAGAATATCCTATTCTATTTGATGTCTTCTCAAAAAGAATATTATGACCTTATTAAGTTCATTCATCACTTTTTATGGTTTAATTGGGGGGAAGGGCTAGGTTCAAATGCACTTTTTGGCTACACTATATTCAGTAAAAAGATAAAGGTGGTTTGCACATATTGGATCCCAAAATTCAATGAGTTTGTTAAGTCAAAAAGTACATAATTCAAGCAATTAATGGAGATGTCGTGAAGGAACACCTAGGAGTTCATTGGGGCATTGTGGGATCTTGGTCAAGTTTTATGTTTTCTTTTTTAATTTTTTAAAGATGTAATAAGGTCTGAAAGACCAATTTGGATATGTTTGGTTCACATTTTTAAGGCTTTGAACCTAATTATACCTCCATAACTTATCAAGACCTACAAGGTAAAATTTGGTCAAAGGGGCACAAAATAGTGTAAAGTAGGTGCAAATAGAAATTTTTATGTTTCTAATCCATATGTGGCCAGTTCATGTTGTTTGTAAGGTGTTTTGGTTAGTTTTTTTTATATATTATAAAATTTGTCAAGTTGTCATAAACTTGCTAATGCAACTTTTGTGATAAAACAATTGTGGCGCCCCAATGGTCACCACTTTCAAAAAGTGGTTGATTTCAATCAAGATGATTGTAAAATAGATGTTATAATCCTCTTTGAAATTTAGGCAAGGGGTTGTTGATGATTTTGAATGAGAAGTGTAATGATTGTTCTGAACAACATTGTTTTTTACAATTTTCTCATGGTTTATAGACGTGTACATATTAAATTAGATCCATTATGCACTTGAACTGGTAGAAGAGTGAGTTATTCTTCAATTAAAATTGTTTTGGTGAATTTTCTCAAGTTTGAAGAAAGATATAGCAGTTTTGGTAAACCTAGTCTACAAACCCTCTTACACCTAGGGTTTGGAATTATGCGCGAATTGGCCTATCATTCCACTAGCCAAAAGTATTAATACTTTGAGGAATGGCAGGTCTCTATATATACAAATATTTTTAAGGTGTTGGGACAGTTCCTTCAAATGGCCATTTTTAACATCATGCACTAGGCCTAGCATTCTTATGTAATAGGCTTGGGTAGTATGAAAATTGGAATGCATAGGAACAAAGCAGTTTGTTAGGCTCTTGTTTATGGTGGATTTGGTTATTTAAGCTATATAAAGATATTTTTAAAGAGTTGTACATGAGAGATCACCACATTTACTACTTTTTTCTTTGGAAAAGAGCCCAATTAGCCCTATTAGGTCTATGGTTCCACAATGTTTTTGATCCAGTCAATTATGGAGTTGAGAATCAGGATTTGGGAATGTTTAGTAGTTTTAAAAAGGCAATCTAGAAAGGTGAATTGTTTGGTAGTTATTTGGGAAGTATCAAAGTTGGGGATGAAAGAGTGATTTGGTAGGGCTACTAGGAGTTGGGGTCATTACAAAGAAACTTCTCATAGGGAAAATTGTGAGATTAGTTGGGTTGCCTTATCCTCATGTTTTCGGACCCTTTTGAAAGGGAAGAAGGATTCCTAGTGTCTAACGCACCTCTTCAATAGATTTGAGACTTAATCTTGTGAAACCATATCTAATGTTCAATGAGATTCATGATGGATATATGGGACTTGATGTGAGAAGTGGTATCTACAGGGTTTTCAAAATTTCCATAGGTTTCATATGTCCTAGGGTCATTGTTATGATCATTTTGTTGGTGTTAAAAATTTGAAAAGTATCCAAGGGATTTTGGTATCTTGTGTTGAAGACCTAGTTCCAATGGGAGTGTAAAGATATTTGTGGGTTGCAGGTGTTGGGGCTCAAATTGACAGGTTGAAATTCTAACGGATTTCGTTTATCCAATGAAGATAAATACGATCAATATTCTTTAAAGTGATAGTTTTGATTTGCGCATATTTCTATTTAAGTTTATGTTTTGTATATTCAATTATTTATTTCTCATTTTTGCATGGTTAAAATCTTATTGATTAAAATATTGATCAATTAGTCTGTCATCTGAGAAATAGTATTAAATTGAAATACTTTTAAACTTTTTAGTTATATGTGCATATTATTACGCCTTTAGGGTGATAGGCTTTAATTTTCAAAGCTATCTCTGAAGTTGAACGTAGGATTGGAGAATTATCGACTCTATTTTCTCATTATTGAAATAAAGCATTGGTCTTTCTCGTTAATTGAATTCGGTATTAGGTTTCACTGTTTCAAGTTTCTGAATTACTTTTTTTATTTCATCTAATTCAGTTCATATTTCAATCATATCAAGCAATATTAAATACATTACATTTCATTTACATATATATTTTTAGTTTTGTGATCTTATTAACACATTGAGAAGAAAAAGTTGAAGTTATCAGTTATCCATTATAGGAAACCTCTAGAAGACTTTGAAGACAAGTTTTAAAGCGCAGGCTCACCAGCCTTGGTTCTGTGGAATCAGAATTGTACGAGGTTGTTGAAACCTCATTTTTTGGCAAATTGATTGTATCTATCTTCATTGGATAAGAAAAATCCGTTAGAAGTCCAATCTGTCGATTTGAGCACCAACAAATTGGCGACTCTACTAGGGAGCGAGTTGCAACATATACTCTACTGAGGAAGAACCCAAACCACTTAATTTCATTTCCTTCTAAGAAGAGGGTGGTGACTCTACAAACATAAAGAAGTGATAAACTTGGTTACGTAATTTTTTTATTAATAATTTCCATGTGGGGAAGAAGATCCTTGCATCCAGATCAACTTGAATTAGACTTAAAGCTAAGGAAAGTTAGGACTCCAAGAGTAAAGATGTCTTATGTACCTCACACGATGTATCCTGATAAAGATGACAAAGAATATGCTTGTGAAAAAATCCCTAATTCAAGCCATCATAGTCATGAGAGCAGTAGTGAAAATCGTAATCCTTTTTTTCAAAGTAATAGGAGAGGACATGAGTCTGAACCTGATCCAAATTAGGAAACGATTGAAGAGGAGAAAAGAATTAACAAATGGGATGAAGTTCTCTGTGAGATGGCTAAGGTAGGACCAGATAATGAAGAAATGGTTATGGCTCTCAAAAGGAAACCAAAAGATATACTAAGGAAAATGGGAATAGAAAGAGATAAAATTAGATCACCACGAGATAAAGAAACTCCTAAGGATGATATAAATGAAGTTTATAATCCTCCTCATATGAAGAATAATGGGCATGTGTTTAAAAATGATCATACCAACCCCTTGTTTGAACCAAATGAAAGAGGAAGACTTGAGAGAGACAACAATGATTGGGAAAGAAGAGATCATCAGGGACAGTGGGATAATGGAGAATATTACAACCACTACAATAGGAGAGATCCTAACACATTTGGTCAACATGAACATTATAGACATCAAAATAATGGAAGGATGTATAATGGATATCAAAATGATAGGGATCAGAATTATGGCCCAAGAGATCATAATAATTTGAATTTTGAGCCAAGGAACAATCAAAGGTTTCATAATGCAAATAGGCAAAATCAAAGACATGGAATCATGAATCAAAATAGAAATAATTATAGAACCCTGATGGTTTCTGACAGATACGGACAATTAGATTTTTATGGCATAAGGCGATATCCTAATGACATAAAGAATGAATTAAGGTGTGAAATTCTAAAATTTTCAGGGAATGGGTCAGAATCAACAGAAGTACATTATGTAAATTTAAAAAATGTTATCCAAGATTTTAATGAGTTTAATGAGGATGTGTACATGAAAATTTTTTCTCAATCCCTCATAGAAGATGTAGTAGAGTGGTTCAGAAGTCTGCCAGATAGATCCATATCTAGTTGGGATGAATTTTTAAATCAATTCATGGAACATTTTGGTGATCACAATTATACTTCTTTTGCCTCAGATGAGTTGACAAGTATGAAGAAAAATCAGAATGAATCTGTAGCTGAATTCAATAAAAGATTCAATAATGTTCTAAATAGGATTCCAAGAGATGTTAAACCTGTTGATGCGTTTTTGATTAATTTTTATACGGGTGCTTTTGATAGCAAGACAAATTATGAAATAAGATCTCACAAACTGGCTACTTTCGCACATGCTCTCAAGATTGCTATAACTATTGAAAATGATAGGAAGGTGTCTGGTGTAATCAGTAAAAGGGAGGACACTCAATTGTTTAATCCAAAAGAGCCTAAGCAACAGAAGGAAGAAGATAGAATAGACAAACTTATGAATATGGTAAAAGGCCTCCAAGTGAATAATGGAAGAGATAATTTTAAGTACGATTAGAGTAATCAGGTACCATACAAAAATGATAGGTATAAATTGTAGGATATGCCTTATAACAAAGAATGGAAGGATGGGAAGCCAATGAATAAGGAATTACACACACTTGATCCATTGAGGAAAAACAACCATTTTGTGGAAAATTATCCATGGTGTGGAGCTTGCAGAATGCCACATTCTTATGAACATTGTGTTGTTTCCCAAAGATTGAAAGAAGATGAAGATCAGGATGATGATCAACAAGCCATAGTAAATAACATATCAGTAGATCCTATGTGGGGATATGATGATTATAGCTCTTCAGATGAATACTACTGCAAGGATGATTTAAATAGAGTATATCAATATGGGGACCATTAGGGTGGTCCTCCAAAATTAAGAAAATCAATAGAGGAGGAAAAAGAAGCATACACAATAGCTACAATAGAAGAAGCAAGAAGTAATTACAAGTTAAGGAATAGAATAGTAAATGCAGAAAGAGGGAAACCTGACCAGGGAACTGATCCAAGTAGGGTGAAGCACAAAAATATTGTTCAAGATAAACAAGCTGAACCCCAGGAATTTCCAACAATGGTAAGGGAAAAGGTGGTTAGTAAATCTCTTCCCAATGAATGTTATTTCATGTCTAATGCATTATCTCAAGTTAAAATATTTGTTCCTTTGCTTGAAATAGTTAAAATACCTGAAT
>MU224767.1:62676-83706 GCA_018584345.1 Thuja plicata
TGGTGTACCTTCCTCTATTATCACTGACAATGGGGGATAGTTCAAGAATAAAGATCTGAAAAATTTATGTGCTAAGTTCAAGATCATCCAACATTGGTCTTCTATTTATTACCCCTAGGGTAATGGGCAAGCTAAAGCTTCTAACAAAACAATTCTCAAGATCATGCACCGTACAGTACACAAGTCTGGATGGGATTGGCACCTCCAGATAAATCTGGCTTTATGGGCCTATCACACCAGTATTAGAATGCCAACAAGGACCACACCCTTTGCTTTAGTCTATGGCATAGATGTTGTACTGCCTATTGAGGTTGAGATTCCTACATTGTGAGTCTCTTTGAAAGGCCTTGTTACAAATGATGACATGAGAATATCTTGGCTTCAAGAGCTTGAGTTACTAGATGAATGTCAGAAGGTGGCATTCGATCATCTCAGAGCATACCAAAAGAGGATATCAAAGAGCTATAATAAGAAATTCAGACCAAGAGACTTCCAAACAGGTGATCTTGTCCTAAGAGAGAATCCTAAAAATCAACATTAGCAAACTCAGAAAGGGAAGTTTGAGCCAAACTGGCTTGGTCCTTATATCATTACTGCAGTATTTGGGTCTGGCACTTATCATCTCTACACTATAGAAGGTGAATCACTCAAAGAGCCCATCAATGCTCTGCACCTGAAGAAATTCTACAATTGAGATATCTTCTGCATGCTCATGTACATAGTTTATTTCTGAGAAAATCCTTAAAATTGTAAAATGTCCTGAAAAAATTATCATCTTAGAGAAAACCTGGCAAACAGGTGCTTTGATGTATCTATTATCCTAGTGAAAACATGGTAAATAGGCACCTTGATAATATCAAAAAAAAATGAAAAATGAAAAAATACAAAAAAAAAGGAAAAAGAACAAAAAAATGATAAATTCTAAAATACAAAAAAAAAAAAAAAAAAAAAAAAAAAGAACAAAAAAATTGAAAAATTGAAAAAATAGAAAAAAAGAGAAAAATTTGTCATTGATAAAAACCTGGTAAACAGGTGTCATGGTAGAAAAAATAAATTATGCTAAGATGGTGAAAACCTGGTAAACAGGCACCTCTTGTTTCGCAATGCTTTATCTGTCGTAGCATGTCTTGGCTTTCTTGCAGTAGCTTTCCTGCTTTAGCTTGCTTTCCAGCTTTAGTTCGCTTTCCTGCTTTAGTGTGCATTTGCTTTTAGTCATCTTCAAGATTTTTCTCGACCTCACATGGATTGAAACTGGTCATACTCGGGGGCATGTTCCTGGTCTAGGGGGCATTGTCTTATCTTTTGGAGTCTTTCTCCTCTCGCATCGGTCACTAGTAGATCTCACTCCGTCTGCTTGCCAATGCTTTGTAGCACTTCGTCTCTTCTTGAGACTCTCTTTTGCATCAGTGACCAGTGGTTCTCACTGCACCTGCCTGCTGATGCCTAGATCTCGTTATCTATCGTTATGCTTGAGAATCTCTTGCGACAGTCACCAGTGGTTCTCACTGAGTCTGCCAACTGTTGCTACACTGTTGAGATTTCTCACATCATCTCGCTACCTATTTTCTTAGCTTCGATCCATTCATTCCTTGGGGGCATGGCTCCCCATTTCAATTTCTCTATGATTTACACTTGAGTCAGTAATCTTGTCAATCCTAAAGGACAACTCTCTACTGGCACAAACTGGTGTTTCTCAATACCTTAATCAAACAGTATTTTTTAACACTCTCTTTGGATACATCTATGTTTTTCAACACACTTCGGATATCTTGCGACCTAAACATCTCTCGATAGAAATCAAACACAGTGCACTCAAAAGCACAATGGTGTTTTTCAACACCCTGAACATAGACACATTCGTAAACCTTGAAACATGCTGAGACATGATTGACTCTTTCTTAGTATTTTGTCTATTCTTATGAATTTCATTGATATTTTCTTTGTCTACGGCTTGTTGGTGTGGTTTCAATGATCCGGCAATGTCAAATAAATAGGGTGTATGTGATAAGAGCTTCTACATTAAGGTGGAAAAGCCTCACATCCCTCAATCTTGTTTATTTGTACGCCAAGGGGAGGTCAAAACTATCTCCTTGACTGTTATTGCTTTGTCTGTTTACTTGTGCACTTTTACTATATCAAATTGGAAACAATATTTAGGTCACCTTGGCTTTTGTGCCTTGGTGCTTATGTTCATTTCCTATATTTTATCCGATGAAAATCATATTCATATTCTTATGGTTGCAGTGGCACCAGTAAGGATTGTATTGACTCTGATGATCCAAAAGCACCCAAGGATGATAAATATGATGAGTCCAACAACCAAAGTCCTAGGATTGCATTTAGCTTAGGCTTGCATTTGCATTATAGGCTTGCATTCGCATTGTAGGCTTGCATCATGGTAGTTTGATGCTCTCTTCATTATCTTCTCATTCTTCAAAAGTCCTCATCTTTTATCATGGTTCTTCTTGACTGCACGAGTGTCTGGTCCTCATTCTCAATCTTCGTGTGCGTCCCTTTAGCTAGTATTTTTTGTATATTTTGAATTCCCTACATGAGATGATTAGTACCATTGCATTCCATTCATTTTCAAGAAGTGCATTTCCATAAATTCATTTGCATACATATATCCATACACATGTGCATCCATTATAAGCATAACTCAAATCTATCATAGCATTTTCATACATCAATAAAACACGTACATAAACATTTGCATATTCATTCATCGCATACATTTCTAATCCATACATCTAAATCATATAGGAAATCATCTCATACACATTTAAAGCAATATATACACATGTACAATGATGCCAAAAAAATTGAGCTCATATATATATATCGATCGGTCTGAATATACAAGGGTGCTACTCGAGCACAATAGGTCAAAATGGTGGTACAATATACATCATAGCCTAACCACCTAGAGGAGGTGGAGGTGGGGGCATCCCCTATCGCTATGGAGGTGGACCCTATGGAGGTGGTGCTGCTGGAGGTGGTCCCTGTGGAATAGCCCGAGCGCCAGCATACTCTGAAAAAGGTAGAATATGATCTACTGCCTCAGGAACTACAAGAGTATATGCAGCATAATAGTAGGCCACCTGTGCAGCCTCATATCTAATATCCAACTGTGCCTTGGCCAATGCCTCTTGCAACTCTTGGACCCCCCGGTCCCACTCTGATATCTAGGTATCTCTGATGACCACCTGTGTATGAAGGTCATCACGCTCCCTCTATGTCTGTCACACTCTCTCTCACTCTACAGAGAGCCTCCTGTAGCTGAGTCACCTGTCTGCCTACTGGAGCATCAGTCAGAACTGCATTGGCCATGATGGTATCACCACCTTGCTCTGAAGCTCTATCCTGCCTACCACTAGGCCCAGCACCTGTATCTGATCCCATAGGCCTCTCAGGGATAACAGTCTAATGTGTATGTGTATGTACCACTGTATCCTGCTACTGTAGTGGTGGCTGCTATGGCTATTGATCCTGAGGTTGCTATCCCAGAGGAGGAACCTACTGTGCCTGCTGTTTTGGTGGTGGCTGCACGACCTGAGGAATCTTTCCCACTGGAGATGTGAACCTAGGAAATGGATGTGCTAACAATTGATCTCTGTATGCAGGTGTCACACCTGCATTTGTCACTGCTACCATGTAATCCCATTGGGATGGTGGTACCTGGGTGTCTATCATGCTACTCCCCCTGTCAAGCTACCTCTGCCAACCCTTCTTCATCTCATCGACGAATTAGGCATACATGCAATACTCAAGCGATACATCCTGAGGCTTCCTAAACTGGCGTAGAACACGCATAAGTATGAAACACTTGATCACTGTGATGGTACGCCCTATCAAGGGACGTGAACATAACATGTATGATAGCTCATGACGAGCATCGTCCCAGACCTTAGTAGCTACCCATGGTTGCCATATCACTGTAGCTATATCATCAATCTGTGGGCGCCACTGCTCAGTCTTACCCAGCGTGGGCTGGGTCATTGGACTAGCGTATCTATAAATATATGGCTCTAATGGTTGTCGTGTATCATGAAAAATTGGCCTACATACGGGAAGGTACTCCCAGGCCTAGATCTGCAACACTACTCCTGCTGCCATAGTGCGGGCACCCCGATACACGACCTTGTGCATCTTGTGATACATCTATGCGAGTATGCACTCGCCCCATCCATACGTAAATATTGACACATCTAGCATCTTCTAGAGCATAACATCCCAGCCGCACTCCAAACCATGTTGACCATAATCTAGTAATAGATGACAGCTCAAAAATAATGTGAGAACAACTGCTAAGGGGTAATCTTGGCCATATGTATGTATCAGCTCCTCCCAGGAGATAGCCTGGCCCACCACCAAATGTTCCTAAAAAATGGCTCTCAAAGCCTATGTACCATCTCTCGGCTGCGTACAATACTCCACGTGAGCTCCATGGAATGGCACTCTTAGTATCCGATATACATCCTTCAGAGTCACCATCATCTCTCCATGTGGCAGATGAAAAGTATTTGTCTCCAAATGGAAACGCTCAACCAGGGCCCCAAGTAATTCATGATTTACCCGAATATCAGGTACATCACACAGATATGTCAATCCTAACCCATCAATGTGGGCCCCGTCAGCATCTGATAATCTCTGCAGTAACTCACCCATGATAGGATGATGGGACCTAAAACCAATGTTTGGGAGATCGACATGCAACACAAAAGGACAAAATTGGATCAGTACCTCAACAATGATGATTTTCAAAGCAAAAGACAACAAATGTAGCTATGGAACTACTTGACATATAGCTCAACTGGTTGACTCTGTGATGCAAGAAAAATAACAATTTTTGGTTTTTGCCAATTTCCCATGCGAGAAAACTATTTTCTCGCGCAAGAAAACTCTGGTTTCGCACAAGCTATCTGGCTCGCACAAAGTGGGATGTGTTCTCATGTGAGATTATAGGAATCTTTCCCGGCGCATGCGTGATCTTCACGCGAGCACTATTGAGGGGCCCACGTGTGGAATCCCCAACCCGCGTGAGGATTCAGTTTTCTGAGGCGAAGAGCGATCAGGCCCGGTGCAAGGAAACTATTTCCTCGCACGACACTTGGCAAAACATGGTTTAAATGCTAAAAAATCTCACTAACACTAAAGAATGATAAATTTTTTGCAGAAATACAAGATCTAGTTATGAATACTCACAGGTGCGTCATACTGTGCCGGTCGGTTGTGCCATCCAGTGTGCTCAAATCGGTGCATGTGTATAGGAATGCTCTCAATGTTAGCTAGAGCTCTCACCATCTCTAAAGTCAAAAGTGAATAATGATTTGAAAATGACCCCTCCAGGCTTTATATAGCCTTTGACCTAATTTTTCAAAGTGCTCCATTTTCCACAAAAATTGCACCCTTGGCTAATTGGACCATTGTGGATCCATTTTTGTGATCGAAATTGAAATCTGACACTCCTAAGAAGCTCAAAATCACATTTTAAAAATTTTGGGATCGACGTAATTGGATGCTTGTGCAGTCAATTTTCTGATGTTGGTTTCTTAACAGGATTATCTCTTGTCATCATTTTCTCAGATTCTGCAATCTTTTCATCAAAGTCAACTCTAGTCATTTTTGGACATCTACGGTCAAACCTAATCAACAAGACCTCTCGATCACTCTAAATTGATTATGCTCTCTCTTGATCTATCTTTTTCTGTGATTTCTCACTCTCATCACTATGATGTGTCTTCTTTTGATTTCACTCCTGAGGGGGAAAGATGATTGCATCATTGAATCTTTTCACATCATTCTTGAATTAGTCTGATCTGAATCAAAAGTCCCCATCGCTAGGGGTATCTCATCACTTGGGGCATATTCAATTTTTCATAACTTATGGTTGAAATTGGATATTCCATGATCTTGAATCTTTTCATCATGTCATCTATCTTGCTAGGTGTATCTGAGCAATCTAACTCAGATCCTCAAGGATCACGCTTCATTTTAGAGACAGTCCTAAATTGATTGTCTTTTGAGACAGGTATTGGGGCAATCTAACCCTAACTCCTGAAGGTTGAGCCTCATTCTAGGGATAGTCTTGTGAAAGATATCAATCTAACCAGTGTCTGGGAAAACTATCCTAGACATTGGGGGACAACAACTTTGTTCTGGAGATGATTCTTGAAATCTCATTGGGTATTGGGGCAATCTAACCCTAATTCCTGAAAGTTATGCTTCATTCTGAAGATGTCTCTCAAAAAATCTTTAGATCATTATTTAGGCAATCTAACCTGGATCTCGGAAGGCTTACCTTTGTATTGGCAAAATCTAACCCCAATTCTGGAGGTAGTCCTGGATCTTCATCATCTCACAGTGGACATTGGGGTAACCTAACCCCAGTTCAGATCTTCACTTCAGACTATTCTTTGAATCAATGCGCTGCTCGCACATCAATTAAAAGAGGGGAAAAATGTAACACCCCAAAATTGGCACCTAATAATCCTAATCAATTTTGGTGCATTCCTTCAATTTTCCCATCCTCAAAGTCCTATTGTACTAGGCAAATTCTTCTCCTAATTGACTTTAATTGACTGAGTTTCAAATGTAGAAAACCCAAATTTGCATAAATCTGACATTACATTTAATTCCTAAATCCTCAATGTTTATTAGCTAAAAACCCCTATGATTAATTTATTTAATCCTAAATTCCTAAGTGCTTTTAATTAAATAAATTCCACCCCCTTTGGCTAATATATGTAAAAGAAATTGAAAGGTTATTTAATTATTGGATGAATTATCCTCGAAAAGGAATTTCATAATTCCATGTGAAAGGACACTTATGTGGCAATAATTCACCCTTTTATTTAAATAATCTTTTCTTATTTGTCTCAAATGGAGAATGAAGAGACAATTGTTTCCTTTCAAGAAACTCTTCACTCTCTTTCCATGGTTTTCTATAAATTGGACTTCTTTTCTTCATTAGAGGAGGATTTTGGAGAGCATCAATATTATAGTCAATTTGTATTTGATTTTCATATTTTAAGCTCAATTTGGATAATTAGTATAAATTTCAATTGGAATTGAAGATGTTTTAGTTTTCATTTATGATTTATCTAACATCTCAATTTTGTGCTTTCAAGCTTTCTAGATTCATTGCAAGTTCAAATCCTAGCTTAAAAGCAATTCTTCCATAGATTACAAGCACTCTCATTTCTAGATTAGAATCATTTGGTTTTCTTAGATTAATTGCATTTTGCTTCCATAGCTTAGTTGCAATTCATTCTTAGATTAGTTGTAATTCATTTCCATAGCTTAATTGTTTCTTAATTCATAGATTAAGAGCATTTTCTCATAGGCTAGTTGTAGATTTCATAAGATTAATGGAAATTTTTCTCATCTTGCATTCTTAAAATCCTCCATGTTAGCAATGGTCAGGTTGTTGGATCTCATTCTGAGGGTAAAAATCAACATCCACAACTAATTAGGAGGCAATAGGTCGTCTCAATCGAATTTGCAGAAAAAAAAATTCATGTTTGTCTTTGTGAATTGAGCGAATGTGTAAAGACTATGTTGTGTTTGTGTTGAATTCTAAGGTCCACATTCAGCATATAACATCTACTACTTATATATAAAATCTTATAAAAAAATATTATCATTTGATTATTATTAAGGTGGGCAGACATACACCTACTTATTTTTTTCTTGAAATTTTTGTACTACTGCATTGAAATCTATACTTTTCACCAATCATATTAACCTTTTTTTTCAGAAAAGGCCTAGTAGTTTAGTAGTTTATAAACTATATTCAATTTCCTATAGATTCTATTCTTACAACTTTTTGATATTAGGTTGATAGCTAGTTCAAATTTTCATGTCAAGTTGACTAACTCTGATTTTGCTGATTTTTCATTACCACTTAAGGGCATAATTTGACCCCCCATGATCTTGCACATACCCATAAGTTAAGGATATGAATTGATTAAAAATTTAAAGACCAATGAGGTTCTATATGAGTGGATGGTCATGCCTTTTGGACTCTCCGATGCTCCAAGTACTTTTATGCACCTCATAAATGACGTGCTAAAACCTTTTATCAGTAAGTTTTTTTTAGAAATTGCATGAAGAAAAACTAATGATTAATTTGGATAAGTTTGTTTTTTTAAGGGAAGAGTTGGCTTACCTTCGCTTTGTGCTCTCAAGTGGAATCCTAAAAATGGATCCCTCAAAAGTGGAGGCAATCGTTAATTGGCCAACCCCAAGGAATGCAAGTGAAGTAAGAAGTTTTCATGACCTAGAAAGTTTTTATAGGAAAATTTTTAATAATTTTAGTGATGTTTGTGCTCCTATGATCAATACAATTAAAGGTGGAAGAAAATGTAAGTTTTAATGGACAAAGGGGGTTGATAAAGCATTTGAGTATTTGAAGAAGCAAGTGCCCCAATACCCAATCTTGGCCATACCTAACTTGAGAAAGGTTTTTAAAATTTAATGTGATGCAAGTCATCAAGCCATTGGGGTAGTGTTGAGCCAAGAAGGCAAGCCAATAGCCTTCATTAGTGAAAAGCTAAATGATTCCAAACAAATATATTTATCCCATGATATAAAAATCAATGCAATAGTGAAAGCTCTCAAGACATGGAGGAGCTACCTATTACCAAAGGACTTCATAATATACATAGATAACCATGCACTTAGTTTCCAAAATGGACAAGAAAATTTAAACAAAGGTTCTAGATCTCTATCTCTAAATTATAGTCTGATTTCAGAAGTTCTATGTAGTCTTGTGTTTTTTTTCAAAGGGAAAAAGGGTCTACATCCAATACAGGGCTGTATAATCCATTACCTCTTCCAAGAGGCCATGGGAGAGTGTGAATATGGAATTTTTCCTAGGCCTCCCAAGAAACAAAGTAGGGTATGATAGTATTTTTGTTGTTGTGGAAAAAATTAGCAAGATGGCTCTCTTCTTGGTTTATAAAAGCACTCATGATGCTTCTCATGTGGTAGGATTATTCTTTAAGGAAGTAGTAGGGATTCATGGATTGTCAATCAACATTATTTCTGATGGAGATTTAAAATTTGTGGGGAATTTTTGAAGAACTCTCACGAAGAAATTTGAGAACAACTTGTCCTTTAATTCTACCTACCATCCTTAGAGTGATGGAAAAAATAAGGTCATAAAAAATTCCTTGGGTATCCTTTTGAGATGTTTAACTAAGGAGCATGGATCAACATGTGATGTCATTATTGCTAAAGTATAATTTTCCTACAATGATGTCAGAAATTTTGATGACATGTAACTGATTGAATTTTTGAAGATATTAAGTTGATAACTAAAATGCATAAGGATAATTCAAGACATTAAACTAGTTAATGGATTGTATTTTCATTGATGTCCGCTTGATATAATCTAATCAGTTATAATCAAAGTGTCAAAGACTTCAAAGAATCAAAGAGAAAAATATTATGCTTTCTGTAATGCATAAAAGACAAGTATTTACAATGTGACTACAAACAATGACAATCAGTGGAACCCGACAGATAGAGATCACCGACAGTCAAGTCACAGTGATGCCCGAGCAAGAACACCGATGAGAATTACCGACAAGCAGAATCACAAGCAAACTCGACGGTGAGAAACATAGTGTAACTTGACGGAGAAGCCCGAGGAGAATTGGAGTGTTGACCGTCGCTATCAAAGAGTTAAAACAAAATTAACTGAAGCTCACAAATGAAAAAATATCTAGCTAGAAGAGATAAATGTAGAGTTAAATGGTAGTTATCATTTTTTTCATCGACAAGACAAGCCAGAGATAAGTAATTGATTTAAATTTGTTTTGACCAGATGACAAGAAGCTCTCAGCAAGATAAAACAAGAGTTTTTATTTAAATCTAATTGGAAAGAATTGTGGATCATTCCAAGATCAAGAAGATCAAGAACCTAACAATGATGATATCATGTCTATAAAGAGACAACTCAATTCATTACTAATTGGAGTGGGGAGAAAAAAAAAGGATGATAAAGAGAAACATATGAAGAGCAACTTCATATAGTGTTGATCAACAAGCTGAGGAAAGAGCTAAATAATTTTGTAGACACCGAGCAACAGAGCCCAACATCACCAAGCAGAATCAAAGTGGAGTAAAGGTATAAACAGAGTTATATTGACCAGAATAGTTTTCTGAGATTACAATAGATCTAAAAATCTACAAGTATAAGTTGTGTATGTGAACAGATCATACTGTTTTAGTTTAACCATTTATTTAGAAAGTCTCTTAATTGAGTGAGATTTAAAGATCCTTTCTATATTTAGTTAAATACCAAGGAGTATCAAAAATTTTGATCACGAAGATAGCATGAGATGCCAGATACCTATTGACAGGCCAAGGGAGTGTTTGATCAAGGATGGTATCATAGAGATTCCTGATATCAAGTGACAAACGAAACTTGTAAATCCTCTAACAAGGTCACACCTAACAGTGTGTATGTAACCTTTAATAGGGTTGGCTCTTCACCGAGCTCACTTTTGAATAGTGAAACTTTTGGGTTTCCGGTCCCAAGTGGTTTTTCCCTTAATAGGGTTTCCACGTTAAAAATCCATGTGTCAATGTGTTTATGATTCATTACTTTAGTGTTTTGTATTACATTTAACTTATTTGGATTTATTGGTATACTTTAGATAATTTACTGTCTTTCGGTAAATTAACTGACTTCTATTCGGTAAATCTACAGTAGAAGGGTTTAAGAAGCATTCTGAGAAGTAGTAAATTGATATAAGTATTTGGAGGCATTCATCTTATAGGACTGAATATAACTAGAGGTAATATATTGTGGTACTAATTTATAAGGGTTGATTATTAGAATATTTTTGAGCCCACTGATTCACCTGTCCCTCTCAGTTATTACTAAAAATTGGTATCAGAGATCGTGTTCTTAGAAATAGAGTTTAACAGCTCAAGCAAAAGATCACAAGATGAACATACGAGATGTGACCCAGTTGAATAAATACAATTTTTCATCATGGAAAAGATGAATAAGACTCCACTTATAAGGTATTGGAAATGATATTGTTTAATACTTAGATACTAAATATGTGTTGCCTACAAGACCTCATACTATTGAGAATTTAACAGTCAAGCATGAGAACAACTGCATGATGATAGAACTTGCATCATCACTCTCTGATGTTGAGTTTGAAGATGTCAAAACCTGCACCTATACAAAGAAAATGTGGGATAAGTTGAAGCTTGTACATGGAGGTGATGCCAATGTACTCAGAGCAAATGCAGAAAGCCTAAGAGGGAGGTTTGATGACCTAGGGATGAAAGAAGGAGAAAACATTACTCAGTATAGCTGCAGAATCAAAGAGGTAGCAAATGCTATCCAAGGATTTGGAGGTGTACTTGAAGAGGAGACAGTGGTAAGCAAAATCTAAAGAACATTATTGCATGTTTATGCTATTAGATTTTCTTCTATTCAAGAAATGAGAGTAGTTGCAAACAATACAATTACTCTAGATAGTTTGATTGGTAGACTAATCTCATTTGAGATGAATAAATTTGACAATAGTGTCTTACCATCCATAGAATCTACATTCAAATCTTCTTTAAAGATAAGAAACTCAAGTCACAGACAGGAAATTAGAAATGATAGTGATAGTGATAATGAGGATCAAGGACTTGATGAGATTGAAGCACTTATAGCTAAAAGATTGCAGAGGGGAAAATGTAGATACAAAGGTAAATTATGACTTGTATGTTTCAATTGTAAAGAGATTGGACACTTTGCTGGAAGATGCCCAAATTGAAGAAAAGATGACAAAGGAAATGACAGACCATATGAGAATAATTTTGATAAAGGTGATAAGAGAGATTACCGGAGCAAATGACAATCTAACAAGAGAGATAACCAATACTACAAAGACAAAGGAAAGAAATCTTGTTACCTAGCTGGGAACAGAGCTGATGACACCGACACTGAATCAGAAGAAGACATCAAGATAGTATTTGTAGAGATGAAGGATGATTTAGATGAAGATGAAGAAAGGTATGTAGAAATTGCACTCATATCTAAAGTTAGTAAAAATGATGTATGGATCATAGATAGTGGCTACACTCACCATATGACCAGTGATAAACAGAATTTTGAGACTTTTGAATACTATAATGGTGTTTCAGTAAGAATGGGTAATGATACACCTTGTCCAGTTCAAGGTAAAGGAACCTTAATGTTAAATAACCTCATAAATTGTGAAAATTCTTACTGGGTTAAAGGACTAAATTAAAATTTGTTAAGTGTTTCTCAGTTGAACAATTCAGGTCACAGAGTCACATTTGAAAAAAAGAAGGCAAAGATCTTCAATGAATCAGGAAGGTTGATTGGTACCGGTGAGAAGACAAAAGGTAACCTTTTCTATCTTGATGAAACTAACACCACTTGTTTAATGGCTAGAAATGAAGATATATGGTTGTGGCACAAAATCTTGTGTCATGTGAACTTTGACAACATGATAATGATAAGGAACAAAAGGAATGTTAGAGGCTTATTGACAATGACTAAGCCCGAGCATATCATGTGAAAGAATCATCAAAAAGGTAAGATGACAAAGTCTAGTTTCCAGAGAAAAAATATACATCTACTGCAATTCCAGAATTAGTACATATAGATCTATGTGGGCCAATGAGGAAAAAGAGCTACTATGGAGATAGGTATTTCATTCTATTTGTTGATGATTTTTCTAGAATGATGACAGACATGTTTTTAAAAGATAAATCAGAAGCATTTAAGATGTTTAAATGGTATAAAGAAATAGTTGAAAAAAAAGTGAAAATAAATTGAAATGCTTAAGGTCAGATAGAGGAGGGGAATTTACTTCAGAATAATTCATTGACTATTGCAATGAGCATGGAATTAAAAGATAGGTTTTTGCACTAAGGACACCACAACAAAATGCAATTGCTGAGAGGAGAAACAGATCAATTGTTGACTGTGCAAGAACATTGATGATTGAGAAAAGAATCACTCAAACATTTTGGAGGGAAGCTATCAGTACTGTTGTCTATACACTAAAAAGAGTACAATTGAAGGAGGACACAAAGAAGACACCCTATGAGCTTTGGTGTGGTCATACACCTAATGTAAGTTACTTCAGAATCTTTGGTAGTCAATGTTATATATTGAAGGATGATAGAAATGGAAAACTTGACTACAAAAGTGAAGAAGGTATCTTCCTAGGGTATTCAACTAAAAGAAAGGCTTATAAATGTCTTAACAAGTCATTTAAATGATTTCATTGAAAGTGCAAATGTAAAAATAGATGAATTTGTAGAAAAGAATGATAAGGAAAGAAAAAAGGAACCAGAGGAAGTTACAAAAAGTTTGTTTATACATAACCCGATACTCTACCTGAGAAATAGTGTGTCTCTCCTAAGCATTAGAACATTGCACCCGAGCATCAGAACATTGCACCTGAGCATCAGGCTGCAATTACCGACGATCATGATAATACTCAAGATGATGTTGTGAACAATGGAGATGAAAATGAAGGTGAAGAAGATAATCAAAATGATAAACATGGAGCTGAACGGAAACTTGCCAAGTATGTTAGATGACATCATCCAAAAAATAAAATCATAGGAAACAAGAAGGCTAGAACAAGAACAAAAAGTAAGTCACTTAACACCGGATGTTTACTTTGTGATTTTGAGCCTAAATCTGTTAACAATGCACTTTAGAATGAAGAATGGATCAGTGCTATGAATGAGGAAATAGAACAGATTGAGAACAATACATGGACACTAATAGAAAGACTAGTTAACAAGAATGTCATCGGTACCAGATGGATATTCAGAATCAAGCTAAATGAGAATCGAGAAGTCACTAGAAACAAAGAAAGACTGGTATGCAAGGGAAATGCACAAGAAGAAGGTATTGATTATGGAGAAACCTTTGCACCCATTGTTAGAATAGAAGGAGTTAGAATTTTACTTGCTTATGTTGCATTTAAAGGATTCAAGGTATACCAAATGGATGTCAAATCTGAATTCCTAAATGGAATACTTGAAGAAGAGGTATATATTGAACAACCAGAAGGGTTTGTTGATCCAAACAAGAGAAACATGGTATGTAGAATACACAAATCATTGTATGGGTTGAAATAAGCACCAAGAGCCTGGTATGAAAGACTTCACTCATATCTCAATAGCATAAAAATTTGTTAGAACAAGTGAAAATATAAATCTGTACTTAAAAGAAGATACCGATGGTAATATTCTTATTGCTAAAATTTTTGTTTATGATATCATTTTTGGGGGAAATGAATTGTTATGAAAATCCTTTGCTAGTGAAATGAGCAAGGAATTTGAAATGTCTATGTTTGGAGAGACCAAATTCTTTCTTGGTCTACAGAATCTACATCACTCAGTCCAAATACATCAAGGAAGTGCTAAAGATATTCAAGATGGAAGATTCCAAACCAATTGGAACACCTATGGCTACTGGATGCAAGCTAACAAAAGAAGACAAGACAAATGAGGTAAATCAGACCTTCTATAGATCCATGATTGGAAAACTAATGTATGTTGTTCACACCATACCAGATATAGTACTTGCAATGGGAATAGTTTCAAGATTCTTTGCTAATCCCAAAGAATCACGTATGACTGCTGTCAAAATAATCTTGAGATATTTGAATAACACTGAGGACTATGGATTATGGTACAAGAGAGAAGGAAAATTTGAACTACAAGTCTACACAAATGTTGATTGGGATGGAAACATTGATGACCAAAAGAGCACAACTGGAGGAGCATTCTTCATGGGTGATAGACTTATCACAAGGATAAGAAAGATGCAAGGATGCATCTCTCAGTCTATTGTAGAAGCAGAATATGTGGTTTCTATTGCAAATTTATCTAATACTGCATGCATCAAACAATTATTGGAAGGTATGCATCTGAAGATCCTTGAACTAGTAATTATCTATTGTGATAATACTAGTGCAATAAACATTTCTAAGAATCCAGTCATGGATGCTAAGACTAAGAAAATTGCTATCAAGTATCACTATCTAAGAGAACAAGTGCAAGTAAAGGAAGTGACACTGGAATATATTTAATCAAATGAACAGTTAGCTAATATATTCACCAAGCTATTATTGAAGGATACATTTGAGTACCTAAGATAGAGACTAGAGGTTCAACCCTTGTCTATCAATTAGTAATATGAATAGGAGGTTGCATTAACCTATACCAAATCTGAAGATCAATCATATTGATGCAAACACTAAGATGGACAGCAACAGATACATTTGTATATTGCAAGGTACATATTTGCATTGAAAATCAGAACATTGTATTATTGATGGATAGAGAAATTCAAGGGATATATTATCCAAAGGGATGGAACATGATATATATGATAAATCAAGGAGAAGTAATTTTTTTTGGAATTGTTGTCAAAGGGAGAGAAATATCTCATTATCATACAAAATGAAGGATGATCATCAGGGAAATTTTCTTTATCATACAAAGGGAGAGATGATCTCATTATCAAAAGGAGAGATATGATAAAGAGAAATGATTATATCATTATCAATGAAGGGAAGTTCATGAGAATCAGAAAGAAAGAGTTAATCAATATTCTAAGGGAAAGAAATTTATAACACATGAAATACCCATCTAAGCGAGAGAAGTAACAAAGGGAGAGAGTTCAGACAAAGAGAAAGAATGTTGTCAAAAGAAAAAGAGATTATCAAGATAAGGAACAGTCAAAGTAGAGCACATATTAGAACAGAGATATCAGATGATACATCTATCCAGTAAAGGGATTGAAGATTGAAGACAACCACTCTGCAGGAAAAAAATCTAATCTATTTTTGAGCTTATCGAGAGCCATACATTTGTAATAGTTACATTAGGAAAGATTGATGAAACTATATATTTCATATTATATTAGTAATAGTATAGTATGATAATGTAGTATATTTCCATCAATACCAAAGGGGAAGATTGATGACATGTAATTGATTGAATGTTTGAAGATATTAAGTTGATAACCAAAATGTAGAAGGATAATCCAAGACATTAAATCAGTTAATGGATTGTATTTTAATTGATGTCAACTTGATATAATCTAATCAGTTATAATCAAAGTGTTAAAGACTTAAGAGAACTAAAGAGAAAAAAATTATAGTTTCTGTAATGCATAAAAGACAAGTATTCACAATGTGACTACAAACATCGACAATCAATGGAACCTAATGGATAGAGATCACCGACAGTAAAGTCACAGTGATGCCTAAGAAAGAACACCTAAGAGAATTACTGATGAGCAGAATCACAAGAAAACCCGATGGCCAAAAACATAGTGTAAACTGACAGAGAATCCCGAGGAGAACTGGAGTGTTGACTGACGCTATCAAAGAGTTAAACTGAAATTAATTGAAGTTTAAAAATGAAAAAATATCTAGCTGATAGAGATAAATATAGATTTAATTGGTAGTTATCATTTTTTTCATCGACAAGATAAGCCAGAGATGAGTAATTGATTCAAAGATGTTTTGACCAGTTGGCAAGAAGATCTCAGTGAGATAAAATAGGAGTTTTGGTTTAAATCTAATTGGTGAGAATTGTGGATCGTGCCAAGATCAAGAAGATAAAGAAACTAAGAACAGTGATATCATGTCTACAAAAGAGAGACAACTCAATTCATTACGAATTGGTGTGGGGATAAATGAAAAAGATGATGCTGAAGAGAAACTAATGAAGAGAAACTTCATACAATGTTGATCAACAAGCTGACGAAAGAGCTAAAGAATTCTTTGGACACTGAGAAAAAGAGCACAGCATCATAGAGAAGAATCAAAGTGGAGTAAAGGTATAAAAAAAGTTATATTGATCAGAATAGTATTGTGAGATTATGATAGATCTGAAAAACTGCAAGTATAAGTTGTATATGTGAACAGATCATAATATTTTTGTCTAACCATTGATTCAGAAAGTCTCTTAAACAAGTGAGATTTAAATATCATTTCCATATTGAGATACATCCCAAGGAGTATCAAAAATTTTGATCATTAAGATAGCATGAGATACTAGATACCTATTGATAGGCCAATTGAGTGTTTGATCAAGTATGGTAGCATAGAGATGCCCGATATCAAGTGACAAAATAATTTTAAATCTTCTAAGAAGGTCACACCTAATAGTGTGTTTGTAACCTTTAACACAGTTGGCTCTTCACCGAGCTCACTTTAGAAGAGTGAAAATTTTGGGTTACCGGTCCCAAGTGGTTTTTCCCTGAACAGGGTTTCCACATTAAAAATCTATGTCTCAATGTGTTTATGAGTCATTGTACTTTAGTGTTTTGCATTACACTTAACTTAATTGGATTGATCGGTATACTCTGGATAATTTACTATCTTTCTGTAAATTAATAGAGTGATATTTGGTAAATCTATATTAGAAGGTTTTGCAAAGCATTCCAAGGAGTAGTAAATTGATATAAATATTTGGAGGCATTCATCTTATAGGACTCAAAATAACTAGAGGTATAATATTGTGGTACTAAGTTTTAAGGGTTGATTATTGGAATTTTTTTTAGACCACTAATTTATGGCCCCCCACTTAGTTATTACTAACAAATTTTATGTAGTCTTGAGTTTTTTTTCAAAGGGAAAAATGGTCTAGATCCAATGCAGGGCTGTATAATCCATTACATATTCTAAGAGGTTATGGGAGAGTGTGAGTATGGAGTTTTTCCTAGGCCTCCAAAGAAAAAAAGGTAAGGTGTGATAGTATTTTTGTTTTTGTGGACATATTTAGAAAGATGGCTCTCTTCTTGGTCTGTAAAAGCACTCATGATGCTTCCTATGTGGTAGGATTGTTCTTTAAGTAAGTAGTAATGATTCATGGATTGTCACTCAATATTGTTTTCCGACAGAGATTTAAAATTTGTGGGGAAATTTTGGATAACTCTCAGGAGGAAATTTGATAACAACTTGTTGTTTAATTCTACCTACCATCCTCAAAGTGATGGACAAACTAAGGTCATAAAAAATTCATTAGGTAACCTTTTAAAATGTTTAACTAAGGAGCATGGATCAACATGTGATGTCATTATTTCTCAAATATAATTTCCCTACAATGATTACACAAATAGAATCATCGACAAGAGTCCCTTTCAGATTTTCTATGGCCTTCATCCAAGAGGAATCTTGGAAATTAGAAATCTGAAAGATATGGTAAGGAGTCTGAAAACCCTTATCTAACTAGGGTTTGGACTTATGGAAAAATTGGCCTATCACTCCACTGGCTAAAATTCTTAATACTTTGAAGAATGGCAGGTATGTATATATACTTTAATATTCTGAAGGTTTTGGGATAGTTCCTTTGAATGGTCATTTTTAACATCATGCCCTAGGCCTGAAATCCCTATGTGACAGGCCTGGGTAGTGTGCAAATTCTCCTGTAGAGGGACAAAGTAGTAGGATAGGCTAATGTTTATGGTAGATTTGGTTGTTTAAGACATCTACATAGATGTTTCAAGAGTTGTACTTGAGAGATCACCCCATTTCCTAGTGGTTTCTTTGTAAACCAACCCAAATTAGCCCTATTAGGTTCATTGTTGCAGAGTGTTTTTGATCCAGCCAATGGTGGAGTTGAGAATTAGGATTTAGATATGTTAAGTATATTGGAAAAGGTTATCTAGAAAGGTGAACTTTTTGGTAGGTTGTTTGGGAAGTATCATAGTGGAGGATGAAAGAGTGATTTGGTAGGGCTATTAGGAGTTGGGGTCTTTATAAAGCAAGTGCCCATAGGTAAAATTATGAGATCACTTAGGTTGCCTTATAATCAATTTTTGAGACCCTAGTGAAAGGGAAGAAGAATTCCTGGTGTCTAACACACCTCTGTAATAGATTTGAGACTAAATCTTGTGAAACCATAGAATAATCAATGAGAGCCATGATGGATATATGGGACTTGAGGTGAAAAGATTTATCTACAAGATTGTCATATTTTCTAAAGGTCTCTTATGCCCTAGGTTAATTGTTCTAATCCTTTTGTTTTGTGTTGATAAGTAGCGAATTATCCAAGTGATGTTGGTATCTTGTGATAAAAGTCTAGTTCCAATGGGATATTATGAAGATATTTGTGGGTTGTAGGTTTGGCGTGTCAAAGAAACTTGTCTTTCCTTGGAGTTCTACAATAGGATGAAACATGAAAACTCTTGGTAGATTTTCTCATCAACCAAGCCTCCATAGAAACAAAATGAAAAGTTGCGATATGGGAAGAAAAACTTTTATTGGCTCCTTGTTTTCAAAATAAGAGCTTATTTGTCATTACAGTCAATTTGGAAGGCATGGACACAATCCTATAAAATTTGAATTGGAAAGATCCCTCCCTATAACATGGTTTTAGGTTTGGTTCCTCTTCTATTTGGTGGAACATGTTGAGCCAATATCATGGCTAGTCTTTTTTTTGTATCCTTTCCTAGACAGGATCACCTTTTATTCAAGAGAGGTATCTAGCAACTTCAAGCTTTGTAGGATGTTTTTTTTATGGAATAGGATAGTTGGTTAAATATCAAGAGAAAATTCGGTTTAGACAATTTGTTCAAAGGGTTTATCATTTTTGACAAATATTTTGTCTCCATTAACTTTTCCATGAAACTACATATGCTTTTAAAGTCTAATTTTTCCAAGGATTGGTGCTAGTTGGAAAAGGTACATTTTGGCTTCTTTTCGCTAAAAGAAATATATATAAGGCTTTTACCTGAATTTCCCCTAAAGCTACGCTTAATAATAAATGGAAATGTAAATTCTTGGAGAGTCCCTAGAGAAAATTAAGTGCTCAAATATGGAGGTCTAAAACTGAAACTAATGCCCAAATTCTTGTCTAAAAAATTCAACATTTCAAACTCCTAGTTGGGGGAATGAATAAAGTATAAGAGAATTCATTTGGATAAATGCCCATTTTTTTCATTAAAATTAAAGTCTTAACATATATTAAGGGACTTTGCATGGCCCAAATGGAAATGGAATGTTGTCTTTAAATATGTTCCTACTATTGTTTATCATCATGTACTTTGGAAAGAGGTTGTTTTGGGCCTGAATCTTCAAAGGTTTTACTCTTAGATCATATTTTAGACATTTTCTTTATGCTCTCAATTGTAGGAAGGATCCAAAGACTAATTAAAGTTCAGAAACCAGTAGGTTACAATCAAGTTCCAACTACTTTAGCTCTACAGCTATGACACCTTAAGTTCAAAACTGCTTCAAAAAATGTTAAAATTTAGCCTTTGATGGAATATAATAATCTCTTATTGAGTTGTTTTACTATTAGAAGCTCAGTTTCTATCAGCTATAACTATGTATGTTTGAATTATTGCAGCAATACCTAGGACTAGACTTGATGGTTTTGTTTTGGTTTTGTTGATGGTTTTGAACTATTCTGGTCTATATGTTGTTTTTGTTTGACTTGTCTTACTTTGGCAATTATTTGACTGCCTTCATAAGCAATTTATTAATTTGCTTTATTTAATTAAAAAATAAATTATTTTATTTATGATTATTTTGATTTTAAAATATCCAATAATTGCCATTAGGTCATTGATCTACTAGTGAAGTTAAATGGTTCCTAATGAGCCCAAAACTATGCTAAAATTGTAATTCCACAACAAAAGAATCTTATAATAATATTACAATGTGAAGACTTTAAAATATCCAATCGAAACAGAACATTTTAAACTTAAATTACTTTTAATTGTTTTAGAAATCTAAACATTAGTACTAATAATACGAAGTTAACATCTCTCTTTTATATTAAGATTATGTCAACAAGAAACTTTTATTCTATTTTAAAATAGGTCACAAGGTAAAATTGCGCGGTGATCTTCACTGAATTTGCCACTTTGAGCAATTCTAACTTAAATTATTCCTTCTGTATAGACTTTTCAGGCAGTAGCGAATGATATCTAACTGGATTGATGGGTTGAAAAGGAAAAACAGACAGGTGCAACTTCCATAACACTGCACGATGCAT
>MU224767.1:95713-106788 GCA_018584345.1 Thuja plicata
CGGTCCATACTAGTCCCGAAGTGTAGCTTGGAACTCGGTAGCTGTGGTGACTCGGTAGATATATTGTCACTCGGTAACCACTGGTGACTCGGTAGTAACTGACTTCTCGATTATCTTCGACTAATGAATCAGTGACTACCGTCTGCTCGGTAACTGTTGTTCTTCTCATATACTCAGTGACTTCCTTACTGCTCGGTTTGAACTGATTAATCAGTGAGCTTTATTGAATGCTCGGTATAGTCTGTGGACTGAGTGATGAGCTCGGTAAGCATTCAAAATCGAATAAGTGTTTTCATTAAGTGCATTCACTGATGCCAAATATATCATTATTCCAAAAAATGCCACTATCATATTGATTATTGTGTTTGGCATCAAGGACAATCAAAACAAAAGAGAGGAGCAATGAACTCCCCGTTTTTCCTTGGTGGCAAATACAATAATCTCTCCCACTATTTTGAACAAAGGACAAAGGAAAGAACTTTATCTATCTGAATGATAGGAAGAATAAAATCATACTGAATCATTAATGAAAATTACACCTGAATATAAGAAAGATGAATAACAATAGTGCATAAGTGCTTAAAACCATTTTGGCATCAAGGCCTAAATACATTAACATCTCAAAGAAGAAAGAAATCATTATACCTTAACATAGAAAAGAGAAAAATATTCCTCCACACTATGATAAGAAATATGCAAATGTGATAAAAAAATACCATGGATATTGAAACAATAGCTGAAAATAAATGTCCATAAAATAAATTGATAACTATAAATCATAGCTGAATTCCTAACAAACTCCAATCTAAAATTGAACTAAAAAATCAAGGTTTAAAGGGAAATAATCTTTAAGCTTGAACCAATATGAGAGGTGAATGAAAAATCAAATAAGGGCCCCCTCACTAAAATATTGAAAGAATTATTGCAAGGAAGAGAGAGAGAGAGGAAGAACTCCAAGTTTCTCCCTCAAATTTTGAAACACAAGTTTGAACAAGGCTTTAGTAAATATATCTGCAACATGATCCTTTGTAGAAATATAATCCAAAATAACTTCATTTTCTAAAACTCTTTTCTCAAATAAAATGGTATTGTATATCAATGTTCTTTGTACGAGAGTCTTGAACTCAATTTTTAGAAATATATATAGCTTTTGTATTATTAAAAAATAAATGTATAGGTTTAGAAACATGAACTTGAGTTAATTTCAAGGTTTAAGTCATCCATATGACCTTAGTATGACTAGATAATAATACAATGGAATTTTTCTTTAGTAATGGACAAAGTAATAAAATCTTGATTTTTTCTATGTCAAGCAACCAACCTATTTCCAAGAAACAAAGCACTTCCTGAAGTGTTTCTTCTCTTAGTGAGACAACCAACCCAATCTTCATCAGTGTAGGAAGTTAGAGTAAAATCATCATGGTGAGGATACCAAAGACCAAAACCCAGAGTGCTAGATATATATTTAAGAATTATTTTGATAGCATTTAAATGAGACATTTTTTTTGATGACTAAATTTGTGAAGACACGCATACAAGTTGCATAATGTCAGGTATGGTAAGAACTAAGTACAAGAGACTACAAACTACAAAGCATATTATCAATGTCAGGTTTATCAATATCTTTTTCAAGTTTACACCCTATTTCCATGGCTATACGAACTTACTTAAACATCCCTCCATTTGGAATTTTGGTATCATTTCTTTGGCATACTTAGTTTTTGATATGAAAATTCCTTTACCAAGCTGACTTACTGGTAAATCTAAGAAGAAAGAAAGTTCTCCTATCATGGACATCTCAAATTTTAGATGTCATAATTTTGGGAAACTCTAAGCATAAGAAACTATCATTTCTACAAAAAATGATATCATCTACATAAACCACTACAACCAATATGTTCTCTCCTTTAGTTTTGAAGTATAAGTTATTGTCTACAACCGCTCTTGTGATTCCTTATTCTTTCAAGCCTAATATGTGTTTCTATTACAAATAAGAATGTCACCTCATAAGAGATTTCCCTATTAGAAGGAACAAAATGAACCTACCGCAAGTCCATATTCGACACAATCACCAATACATCAATAGTCAAAAATAGTTTCATTTGTGCCTAAAGACTCATCCCTTACCCAAAGATTGAATAAACACAATGCGAATACAAAAAAAAATGGCTCTTCTACTATGATTGCCTCATCATAAAATGATGCTGTTATGGATGGGTCACAGTCCTGTCTCTATTTAGTCCACTTTTTGTTGTTTATCTTTTTTCTTTGATTGTAAGGGGTTTGGGGTCCCAATAAAACCTGTTTTTACCAGAAATCAAAAACAATTATCTATAATGTATACTCTCATCAAAGGTTTCTACAATCCTCTTCCCAATCTAATTTCAAATCTATGAATCACAATACTAGCTCTATTCGCCAATATGTAAGATAGAGATCTAGGTCCCCTTATCTTAATAATTTTGATAAGGGATCCTTTGATTTGACTCATTCAATAATACATAGATCTAGATCTTCAACTCCTACTAATAACGATTTGGGTACCCATAATCAATTTGTCATCATAGCCAACCATTATGAAAAATTTCCACATTAGAATGACCTTTCCACCTCCTCTTTGTCATGACTTTTAGAATTTTTTCCTAGAAAGTAAGGGGGTTATATCTTCTCTTTCACAAATTTAAAGTTTTGAACACAATAACCAACTAGAAACCTGATATTGTGTTTTTCCAAGAAGTTAAACTTAATGGTATCCATAGTTATGTTCTCAATCCCATGAATGAAGAGATCCTTCATTTCTTTATACTTAACATATTGAATGTAGGGGAGGAGATATCATTGGGTTCCCTCCTTGGGTGAATAATTTTTATCATTCTAAAGGTGAGGACCCTTCGCATAGTAGTGAGTGCACCCTCACCTTTATTAATAAAAAAACCATTGATTTTTTCTTTGTTTATCCTCTAAATTACACAAAAGAAAGAAGTTTATTCCTGGATTAGATGGCCAAAAACCCTCCTAATACTGATTGGGTCATAGGAGGTGACTTTAATATGGTTAAAAATTAAAATGATTGTAGTTGGTTGAGCCCCTAAAAAATTATTAATGAATAATTTTGTAAGTGGCTATATTATTGAAATACTATTTGTATTATTGATCCTATACATAAATAAATTCCTAAACATGACAATAGTTGGTTCATTTGGTCTAATTGCATATTTGAAGAAGATAAAATGTTGAACAGACTACGTAGGCTTTATATTTCCCCTAATTTTTAGATTATTCAAGATCCTCATTTGGTCTTTATACTATCATTGATTATTTTTCAACTCTTTAAGATCACTTCCCAATCGTTTGTAAACTTCTATAGCTCATTTAGAAGCTTAAATTCAAAAAAAAGATAGTTGTAAGGGAGACGATACTAAAATCAGAGCTACAATACATTAGGCTAAGGAGCGTGAAAAGATCTTCAATTTTTTATTTATTTTTATTAACTTTAAACATAAAAGGGAATATATTGAGGAAATTAAATATGAGTTAGGTGATCCCCATATGTCTTCAACAGAGATTACAACCTTTTTTTAGAATTTTATGTGAATCTTTTCAAACAAGACACACATTGGCAAGATGTCCAGCCTATTTCAGAAGACATAATCAAAGATAATATCCCAAAGAAATTTGATGAGCTGATTAATCCAATTCATAGATCATGCTCTCTTCATTGAATATTTGGAGCATTTTGTTTTCTCTATGGAAGTTAATAAGAGTTCTTGTCTAGATGGGATTTTAGTAGAGTTTTATCAAATTATCTGCCAACATATTAAAAATGACTTTTATATGATGCATATGCAGGCTTTTGAACATGGCTTTGTCGGTATAGATATTGCCATGGGCATCATTAAAATAATTCATATAGGTAAAAATGAAGGTACAATCAGAGGATGACATCCTATTACATTTCTTAACACTTCTTAAAAAATATTGCTAAGGCTATTGCTACATAGATTAAACATGTGGCAAAACAAATTGTCAGACCTAAACAAATAGGATTTTTGGGAGGGAGATATATTTTGGATAATCTTATCCTTGTATGGGAAACAATGTAATGGACTCAACAATCAAACCAAAATGCTATCATAGTTAAGTTGGATTTTGATAATTCTTATGATAGATTGCGGTGGAGTTTCATCCCCAATATGTTTAACTAATTGCGGTTTGGCCCATATCTATGTAAACATGTTGAAATATTATTCAAAGATACTTTCACCCATATGATAGTTAATAAAGAGATGTATGATCGCTTTCCTTTACAATTCCCAATAAGATAACATTGTCCATTATCTCCTTTCCTTTATGTTGGAAAAGTACAATGAAAAGAATACAATCAATGGTGTCTCTATCCCTTGTAATATGGTTGTCATTAAGTTTTATTTTGCAGATATTAGGATGCATTTCCTTCAAAATTTTGTGGAAGAGATTTTAAATTCTATGGAAATTCTTGACCTTTATTGCTATATTTTTAGGTCCAAGGTAATCCATCATAAAAATGAAATTCTCATGACACAAATAGATAACACACCTCATTTTTTTTGCTTGAATGGAGAAAAATTAAAAATGGACAAATATGTTGTTACTTCGGTATCCCCTTTAGGCTAGGAGTATCACTTGTTAACACAGGGAGATGGTTTTATAATAAAATGAAAGTTAAATTTCTCACTTGGGAAATTAAACTTCTATCTTTAGCTAGCAAGATTCATGTTTTGAATAGTGTATTATTAGCTTCACATATTTATTACGCATTTTATGACCTTATTAATTTCAGTCATCACTTTTTATGGTGTAATTGGGGTGACAGGGATGGTTTCAAATGCACTTCTTGGCTACACTATACTCAGTGAAAATATAAAGGAGGCTTGCACATATTGGATCCCAAAATTCAATGAGTTTATTTAGTAGAAAAGTAGACAATTCAAGTAATTAATGGGGATGTCGTGAAGGAGCACCTAGGAGTTAATTAGAGCCCTATCGGATATTGGTCAAGTTTTATGGTTTTTTAAAAATGTTTTAAACATGTAATAAGGTCTGAAAGACCAATTTGGATATGTTTGGTTCATGTTTTAAGGCTTTAAACCCAACTATACCCCCATAGCTTATCAAGACCTACAAGGTCAACTTTGGTCAAATACACACAAAAAGGTGTAAAATAGGTGAAAATAGAAATTTTGATGTTTCTAATCCATATGTCCATTTCATGTGGTTTGTAAGGTGTTTTGGTTAGTTTTGTTGATATATTGTAAAATTTGTCAAGTTTTTATAAAGTTTCTAATGCAACTTTGCAACTTTTGTGACAAAAACATTGTGGCACCCCAATGGTCACCACTTTAAAAAAGTGGTTGATTTTGATTGGGGTGGATGTAAAAAGATTTTATAATCTTCTTTGAGATCAAGGAAAGAAGTTGTTGTCGATTTTGAATGAGAAGTGCAATACTATTCTGAACAACATTGTTTTTTCAATTTTCTCGTGGTGTATGAATGTATAAAAATTAAATTAGATCCCTCATGAACTTGAACTGGTATAATAGTGATTTATCCTTCAATTAGAATTGGTTTGCTAAATTGTATCAAGTTTGAAGGGAGATATAATAGTTTAGGTCAACCCAGTCCACAAACCCTCTTACACCTAGGGTTTGCACTTATGGGTAAATTGGCCTATCATTCCATTAGCCCAAAGTATTAATACTTTGAGGAATGGTAGGTCAATGTATATATACTTAAATATTTTTAAGGTGTTGGGAGATTTCCTTCGAATGACCATTTTTAACGTCATGCGCTAGGCCTAGAAATCCTATGTAATAGGCCTGGGTAGAATACAAATTGGAATGTAGAGGATCAAAGAAGTTGGTTAGGCTCTTCTTTTTATAGTGGATTTAGTTATTTAAGACATGTAAAGATATTTTTAAAGAGTTGGACTTCAGAGATCACCATATTTGCTAGTGGTTTCTTTGGAAATGACCCCAATTAGCCCTATTAGGTGTATGGTTGCATAGTGTTTTTGACCCATTAAATTGTGGAGTTGAGAATTGGGATTTGGGAATGTTTAGTAATTTTAAAAAGGGTATCTAGAAAGGTGAATTTTCTGGTAGGTTATTTGGGAAGTATCAGAGTTGAGGATGAAAGAGTGATTTGGTAGGGCTACTAGGAGTTGGGGTCATTACAAAGAAAGTGCCCATAGGGAAAATTGTGAGATCAGTTGGGTTACCTTATCATCATGTTTTGGGACCCTTTTAAAAGGGAAGAAGGATTCCTAGTGTATAACCCAGATCTATAATTAATTAGAGACTTAATATTTTTAAACCATAGAATGTTCAATGAGAGTCATGATGTATATATGGGACTTGATGTGAGAAGTGGTATCTACAGGGTTGTCAAATTTTCCATAGGTTTCATATGTCTTAGGGTCATTGTTATGATCCTTTTGTTGGTGTTGAAAAGTTTCAAAGTGTTGAAGGTATTTTGGTGTCTTATGTTGAAGACCTAGTTCCAATGGGGTGTAAAGATCTCTGTGGGTTGCAGGTTTGGTGTGTCAAAGAAACTTGTCTTTCCTTGTAGATCTACATCATATTGGTATTAAAGAAATTCTGATCATTGGGAGCTCATATATTCTTTTGTATGTCAATACAAGAAAGTAAAGTAGAGGCTATCATTATTCCTCCAAAGGGGATGACTGTAGAGGTTGAAGTTTTTTTCCAACAGTTGGAATAAATATGGGAGTAGAAACTCCAAGCCAGGGTGGTTGAGGAAGTAAGGAAGGTAAGAAGAAAATATAAAAAGCATGAAAGGGACTTTGAAGACACTATAGATGAAGGAGCGAGGGAGGAAGAAATTCCTCCTACCCAAGACATGCCTACAAACCAAAAGGTGTTCATAGAGGCTTTTAAGGTATCACACAAAGAATCATTTGAGGCTATGGTGGATCTTCCCACCTATAGTGGAAAATTGGATGATGATAAATTGATGGAATAGATAGATTCCTTAAATAACTACTTTGAGTGAAAGGAAGTGATTGAAAAATAGGAAGGTGAAGTTTTCTAAGGCCAAATTGAAGGGGTCTGCATTAGTGTGGTAGAATTACACCCTAGGGGATAGGGTGAAGATGGTAAAGAATATGATCAATTATTTGAATAGAATGGTGTCTAATATGAAGACCAAATTCATGTCTGCTGACTATGAGATCCAATTCATTAGGAAACTGCACAATTTGAAGCAAAAATATCTAGATGTGGCTTCCTATACAGAGGAATTCCACAAATTAAGTTTGAAGGAAAATAATTATGAAGATGAAAGGGAGAAGCTAGCTAGATACATGAATGGTCTCAAGTTTAGAATACAAGATAAGATGAGAATAGTGGTCCCTAGAATCATAGGTGAATGATTTCAAATGGTGTTAAGGGCTGAAGAAAAGCTAACGAGATAAAGTAATAAGAATAATAGAAGTAGAGGTGGAAGACATATCAAAGGCAGAGGTAATTTTGGTGGTAGAAACCAAACCCAAAGGACACAAGGGGAAGCTAATCAGAGTGACCAAGCAGGGGAATAAAAATTTAGAGGTATTTTTAGAGGAAGGAGGGCCAATAATACAGGTAGATTTTGTGGACAGGGTAGAGGTCCTGATGTGTTAACCAGGAGATGCTATAATTTTAACCAAGTAGGATATCGTGCAAGTAGACATCTTGAAAATAAAGATTCAAGTTCTCATGGTGGAGAGTGGAGAACCTACTTAGTTGTTGAAGAGGATAGTCAAAGTGTTAATGGTTCAATTAGATCTATAGATCATGAATGTGGAGAGAACTATCTGAGAAGAGTACTCTTGTAGGCAACTAAGGCACAAGAAACACTGAAAAGAATATCGTTATTTCGAACCACCTACAACTCTAATGGTAAGGTTTATAAAGTAATTCTACATTATGATTATACTGACAATTAGTGTCCACAGAGATGGTTGAAAATTTGAACTTGCAAAAATTGAAACATTCTTATCCTTATCGAGTGTCTTGGTTGAACAAGGGTCAACAAGTGTTGATTGATGAACAAGTATGGGTAGATTTTCAAATTGGGGAGTATAAGGATAGATTTCTTTGTGACATCATCTCCATTGATTCATGTCATCTCCTTAAAGCTAATCCTTTGCAATATGATCTGAAAGCCCAACATGATGGGCAAAAGAAAACTTATGGCATTACCAAAGATTGTGTAACCTATATGATAAAACCCTTACCAGATGAGGTAAAGGATAAACATGTGAGTCTTAGTGCTTTGTTGGTAGGTGAAAATTATTATCTACAAACATTGAAGAAGGAAGATACCCCATGTTATGCCATTTTTATAAAACCAAAACATGAATCAAAATTGGCAACCAAGAAGAGGGAAGTTGGGCCTAGAGATGTGCAAGAGTTGTTAGATAAGTACAAGGCTGTGGATGTAGGAGATTTACTTGATTTATTTTCTCTTATTAGATAAATTAGTCACCATATAGAATTGATATTAGGGGAAACACTTCCTAATAAATTTGCATACAAAATGATTCTTGAAAATGAAGAAGTTTCTAGACAAGTGCAAGAATTGCTAGACAAAGGGTTTGTGAGGAAAAGTAAGTCTCTATATTGTTCTTGTTGTTTTGGCTCTCAAAAAGGAGGGTACATGTAATTTACACACCCATTCTAGGGCCATAACTATATAATAATTAGATATTGATTCTTAATGTTAAGGATTATAGACCTTTTGGACTGTCTAGGGGGTGCAAAGTACTACTCCAAGATTGATCTAAAGAGTGGGTACCATCAAAAACAAATAATTTAAGGATATTAATTGAAGAAAATTTTCAAGACCAATGAGCTTCTATATGAGTGGATGGTCATGGATTTTGGACTCTCTAATGCTCCAAGTACTTTTATGCATCTCATGAATGATGTACTACAATCTTTTATCAGTAATTTTGTTGTTGTTTGCCTTGATGATATTTTGGTCTTTAGTAAAACAAAAAAAAATTTTTTTGCAACATTTGGATTTAGTTTTGAAGAAATTGCATGAAGAAAAAATAATGATTAATTTGGATAAGTGTGTTTTTATGAGGGAATAGTTGTCTTACCTTGGCTTTGTGCTCTCAAGTGGAAGTATGAAAATGGATCCCTCAAAAGTGGAGGCAATCCTTAATTGGCCAACCTGAAGGAATGAAAGTGAAGTAAGAATTTTTCATGACCTAGCAAGTTTTTATAGGAAATTTATTACTAATTTTAGTGATTTTTGTGCTCCTACGATCAATACCATTAAAGATGGAAGAAAATGTAAGTTTTAATGGACAGAGGGGGTTGATAAAGCATTTGAGTATTTGAAGAAGAGAGTTTCCCAATAACCAATCTTGGCCATACCTATCTTGAGAAAGGTCTTTACCATTGAATGTGATGCAATTCATCAAGCCATTGGGGAAGTGTTGAGGCAAGAAGGCAAGCCAATAGCCTTCTTTAGTGAAATGCTAAATGAATCCAAATAAATATATTTATCCTATGACATAAATCTCAATGAAATAGTGAAGGCTCTCAAAACACGGAGGAAATACCTATTACAAAAGGACTTCATAATATACATAGATAAGATTCATGCACTTATTGTCCTAAATAGACAACAAAAGTTAAACCATAAGCACAAGAAATGGATCGAACAACTGCATTCCTACACTTTCACAATTCAACATACAAAAGAAAAATCCAACAAAGTATAAAATGCCTTAAGTAGGAGAGTACTTGTAGTGCAGAAGATCAATTTATAGAGTATGTTAATCCACTCTTTTAAAGAGATGTATAAAGATGAAAGTGATTTCAAGAAAAGTTATGTGGTATGTATGAATTTTGCAAACTCTTGTTACACTGATTTTTCTAAATACAAGCTAGAGGAAGTATTGTTATTTATGAGAAGTCAATTATGTATTCAAATGTTCCATGAGGAATAACATTATAAAATAAAAGAAATATCGAAGACTAGTATGGAACTTTGGGTTAGACAAAAAATTGGATTAAGTAAAAATGTTCTAGATCTCTGGCCTAAATTGAAGTCTGATGTCAAAAATTTTGTAGTGTCCCTGGTTATTCTTCTTATATAATCCTTTGCAAAACCGACATTAGTCCATATTATTATTCAATACTTATGACAATCACTCTATTCTAAGTTAGTAAGGAGGGAAATTGACCCTAAGAGCTACCTCTAGGTCGGGCTTCATAGAATTCTTGATTCTCTGCTTGAGGGCTATAAGATCTATTCTAAGCAAGCTATTGACACATCTTCCCATAGAGAACTGCTTCTAGTTTCTCTCAAAAATGGACACCATTATCCAAGCCTACGTATATGCATATGACTGGCTATTAGTATATATATACTGCCTATACTAGATTATAGCAATCTCAAATTGGCAATGGGGCCATACCAACCTCGAACTACCACTTCATCTTATTAGGGAAACATGGCTATACCAACCTTGAATTTCCATTGACAATGGGGCTATACCAACCTTGAATTACCACTTCATCTCATTAGCGCAACAAAGCTATACCAACCTTGAATTTCCATTAACAATGGGGCTATACCAACCTTGAATTGTCACTTTATCTCATTAGGGAAACAAGGCTATACCAACCTTGAATTGCCTTTGACAACGGGGCTATACCAACCTAGAATTGTCACTTCATCTCATTTGGGGAACATGACTATACCAACCTTGAAATGCCAAATCAAAAATGCCATCTCTAATGAATACAATGATTCATTCTATATGGTATCCCATCATCATTTTCGGAGTTCCATCTCTAACGAATATATCCAATTCATTCTCTATGGTATCCAATATTATTGATGCACAACATTAGTACATAATCCATTTCAAGTTCATAATGAGAAATTCATATTTATACAAGAATGCATTAATTTATATAATAGATATATTCTAATTAAATGTGTGTGTATGTCTATATATATATATATATATACATATATATATATATATATACAAATATATATATACATATGTATAT
>MU224767.1:108544-124674 GCA_018584345.1 Thuja plicata
TTCTCCTTTTCTTGCTGCCTCCCCCACTTACCTTATTTAAAACCTATATTAATATGTTTTGTGGGAGGGGGAGTCACATCCCCTCCACACATGTTGCCTCCCCCTTAGGGGGTGCGATTGGTCGCACCCTAAGGCTATGACTCAGTCACACCACCTAAGGTGTGACTAGTTTTGATGACAACCCCTGTAAGCATGCCGCCCAATCATATATTATATTAGATTTATTATATATAATATATATATTAAGATCTCTAGCCGACATAGTTGATTTTATTGGGATATGTAAAGTTAATTAAGGATAATCATGTTTGATCTAGACTATGTAAATGCACAGGTAACCATAATTAATGCATGGATCAAAGATTTAATTTGTGATTGTATTGGAGAAATAAATTAAATGTAATGATGGAAAGATCTGTTGGAACCTAAGATCTACGATCTTGATTAAGCGGAAAAAGATGTATCTGACCCAGATGGAGAGGTATATGATAACCTCAAGGGGTTATTCATAGAGATAGTTGTGTATGTAGAGTATGCAAGAGGATTGCAGGGTTAATTAATTGACTGGAAAGATCTAAGCAAAAAAGGCTAAGAAGAGAAGCAGAGAGAGATTGCTTAACGAATTTCCAAGCAGATTTGAAGATTGAAATGAGAATGGAGGCCACTCAGTGAAGTAGCATTATAGATTAACTGGATCTCGATTTGAAAAGTAAGTTGAATGTATCAGAGCAAACATGCTGATTACTTTCTAACCATTGTATCATTTCAAATCCTTTAACTAGGTTGACCTAACAGTCATTGTATACATCCTTTGAGAAAGGTGACAATCAAATTGGAATGTTCTAAGTCCTCTAACAAGGCCACTCCTGACAGGGTGATTAAATCATTTAACTAGGTCACATTTAGCAATGTGTTTTGTAACCTTTAACGGGGTTGGCTCTTAACAGGGCATCACTTCAGAAGTGTGAAAACTTGATAGCATGTTATTGGTGGTTTTTCCCAAATTGGGTTTCCACATTAAATATTGTTGTCAAGTTGTGTGAATGTTTATATTGTGTTTTACTGTTAATTTTCTGCAAGCTTATTTTATTTGAATAGTAAACTGCATACTTGTATTGTTGACTTATGCTATCGCTTCCGAGCAGATCTAAGTTTTTTAATTTGGTATAAAGTTTCAATGTGCACATCTAGACCTGTGGATAACTGATTCCCCCCCCCCCCCCCTCTCATTTATTCTAAATTCATTCTAACAATATTGTGTTGAAAGATGGAGTAAGAATAGAACCTAAGAGGATTGCAATAATAGATAAATTTGAGGTCCTGAAGAATGTCAAAAAGATCTAGTCCTTCTTTGGAAAAATAAAATTTGTGAGGAGGATTGTCCCAAATTTTTTAGAAAAAATTAAACCAGTTGCTATGATGTTGAAGAAGGGTGTAGAAATCAAATGGACTAATAAAGCTTTAGAGGTATTTGTAAACATTAAAAAGGGAATCAAGGAAGCCCCTGTTCTTAAGTCTCCAAATTATACTAAACCATTTCAATATTTTATTTTTCATCATATCATAGCATTGCTTCTTTCTTGTTGCAAAAGAATAGTGAAGGTTATGAACAACGAATAATGTTATTTAGTAAGAACCTTCAAGCCTCTAACTTGAATTATGATATTAATGAGTTCAACAAGATTATGCACTTGTGAAGGCAGTAAAGTCCTCCAGGCCTTATTTGGTAGGAGAAAAAGTGGTAGCCTATGTTCCTAATGCAACAATAAAGGATATATTTAGACAGCCAAAATTCACTAGGAGAAGATATAGGTGGGTAAATCAAACTTAAGAATTTGATATAGATATTCAGATCACTAAAATTGTTTGAGGAAAAGGATTAGAAATATTGATGGTAAAACCAAATATAGATGCATTACAGGTAAATCAAGTTTATTTAAGTGAGACTCAGAAAAGTATTGAAAGGTTCCCTTGGTACACAAACATAGTACTCTTTTTGAAGAACATGCAATGTCCATAAATCCTTACAAATAGTCAGAAAAGGATAGTAAAATTGCAGGCATCTATATATGTCCTGATACAAGGAGATTTATACTGGAAAAATAGGGATGGTATACTTCTTTTTTGTGTATATGTATACCAAGCTAAGAAAGTGCTTAGAGATCTTCATGATGGAGCATGTGGGAGACATTTTTAGCAAAGACCAATGCCCACAAAATATTAAATGTGGGATACGATTGGCCTTGTTTATTTATAGATTGACATGCATATATTCAGAGATGTGAAGCATGTAAACTTTTTTTAGGAAAACTCAAATATTATGGTTCATTACCTCTTAATCCTCTGTCTACTGAAGAACCATTTCAAATGTGGGGAATAAATTTCATAGGGGAAATCACTGATACTTCTAGTGGTAGACATAAATGGATTTTGGTGGCCAATGACTACTTCACTAAGTGGGTGGAAGCCATACCTACTAGACAAGCTACTAGTAAGGTGGTGATCAAATTCTAGACTGAAAATATATTGACAAGATTTGGTGTTCCTCATAAGATTGTTTGTGATAATACTCTGTGTTTCAGATCTGTAGAGTTCACTAAATTTCATGAGAAATATGGAATAAATGTTTCTTATCCATCCCCTTACCACCCACAAGGAAATGGCCAAACATAATCTACTAACAAGAATATAATGAAGATCCTTAAAAGAATGTTGAACAACAACAAGAGATCATGGGATTCAAAGTTACCATTTGCACTTTGGGAAAACAAAATTACAATTAAGAATTCTACTAGATATGCATCATATGAACTTGTCTATGGAAAAAAGCATATTTACCATTGAATAGTTTGTTACCAATATACAAATTTAAGAATAAAGAATAGTGGGAAGAAGTGGATTTCATAGAGGATAGATTTCATCAACTTGCAGAATTGGATGAAATGAGGAATCAGGGTCAAGAGAGAAATCATGAATTACACAAAAAAGTGACGGTTTTGTTTGACAAGAAGATTATAGAAAGAAAGTTTCAGGAAGGAGATTTAGTTTTGAGATGGAATGTAAAAGATCAGGAAAAAGGCAGACATGGAAAATTTGATGCTTTATGGGTAGGTCCTTTTGTCATCCTTGGTAAAGGAGGTGAGAATTCTTATCTATTACAAGATTTGGAAGGTTGTCATCATGAGCTTCCTGTACATGGTCAGTATCCCAAACCGTTCTTCTTTTGAAAACTGCAAAAGGCAAGTCTTTCTTCCTTATATGTACATATGTATTGTATTCTTTTGTTCTTCTAATGGTCTTCTTTTCCAGAGATAGTTGGGATCTTGCTATGTCTAGGTATGAACACACATCCCCAAAAAGAGCCACTAATGGAAATGTTTAAACAATTCAAGGAAGTATATTTTGTGCCCTTATTATTTGAATTTATCCTTTTATATCATTATTTATTCCTCTAATTTATAGTTTATGCTTGAAAATATTCTAAATTTTGCATTCATCTTATTAATTCATGCATTTATCCTATTAAATTTTCTATGTTTAAAATCTTACATTCCACAACCTGCAATTTTTTGAATTCATAAACTAGCCATTATGTCTTTTTATGGGTTATTTAAACAAGTTTTACCTCTTCACAGATCCATTTATAAAACTAGCCTTTTTTCGAAGAACAATGCGTAGCATTATCCCATGATTGGTAAGATGAATATCTTTAAGCTTCAAGGGAATGTGCCTAGATAATTTTACTCTGATCTTGGTTGATTAAGGTTGAAGAAATTGAATACATCAATCAAGTAAAATTTCATCTGATGGTTGACGTGTTTCCTCAAATAGAAGATGCAAGTTATCTATCCATTCAGGCATCATGCCTGATCGCCACGTGTTCTTATCCCACTAAAATATAAGTGGAAAATAATGTAGATCAATAGTTAAAGCATCCCTTATTTTAGACTTCATCGACGGTTGGCGCAATGACTCAGAGATGATATGCGCTTTGTTTACTCTCCTAGGAATTACGTGATATTTACATGTGTCTTAGTCCTGCTAAAATCCAAGTTGTAAGAAAGGGTGATGCATGGTTAAATTCTGGATATGATCTACCATTGACATAATGACTCAACGCCAGAGATGCAGATCTTTAACCTTTAAGGGAATGCATGATGTTGATGCGTGTCTCAGACCCACCAAGGCCTAAGGTAGTATGCCAATGAGGATATAGGTGGTGGCATATAATTGGATGTATAGGATGATATGGTTACATGACGGTTTACAAGGTAGGTTAAAATATGAGTTACTAAAGCCTCATATTTTATCACATGGGTTTAATGAACGATGGTGACTTAACCAAGCAATAAAGATGATCAACAGATAATAAATCTTTGAAGATCAATATATGGTTGAGTTGATGAAAATTGACGGCTAGCGTGATCAATCAAAGCCAGAGAAGCAAATTTTTGACCTTTAAGGGAATGTGTGATGTTAACACATGTCCCGGGCCCATAGTGGTCTAAGAAATATGATCGGTTGTTAAACCATGGAGAATATTGATGGTGGGAGTGATGCCTATAAGAAAAGATGCATGATTCTTACTCTTCAAGCCATTATATGATATTTCCATGTGTCTTTGACGGTCGAAAGAGAAGAGAAATTGGATAGCGATGTCGAAAGGGAATTTATATATATTATTTATTTCATATTTTAATTATATTTTAATTAATGATGGTCTTGTCTGTTTGATTAATATGTTGTTGAAATCATTGTGTAGGGTTTTCAAAGGTTGTGAAACTTTGATCCATTGGCTGACAAAATAATCTGACTATGATGAAATACGAGATGATGATGACATGAAAACATACTTGGAGGATTCTAATAAAGGTGAAGGATACTAGAAGATGGTCGGCAATTTCAACATGCCTGTTTCCAATAAAGATGACATTCAACATGCCAGGGATGATGTTCATTATCAGATGTAGAAATACTTGATAAATACATTTGGTCAAAGTAGTGTGATAATGCAATATCCTTATTTGATAATTTGAAGATGAATCACCATGGATTTATTAAGCAATTATGGTTGAAACCTAATTGGTCGATAATAATTCTTAACAAGGATGATTAGTAATTCCTTTAAATGTACCTAATGTTCAGTTATTAATTTAGGGATTAGGTTTTAGTTACCAAGAGGCACATCGGTCTGAGGCTTGTTAGAATCCTTTGAACTACATATAAATAAGCATACCAAGGCCATGTGAAAGGGGTTATTATACTTTTTATTATAGGTAGATTGGATAGTGTTGATCAATAACTGTAGTATTGACCTAAATGTATCATTTTACCGAAATCAATAAAGATAAGTGCCTTTTTTCTTTCATCTGTGGGAATTGTTTCATTATCATTTTAAATTAGTCCCTTGGATAAAATCTATAGATTTTCTTTAAAGTGATAGTTTGGTGTTGCATATTCCTAATTCAGTTCATAGATTCTATTATTAATTGGTCTTTTCATCTTGCATGGTTAAATTCAATTGATTGCGGCCACAATCAATCGTTCTGTCATTTGAAAAGTAATATTAAATTAAGATAAATTTGAATTTATCTAGGGTTACATGCTCATTTCATAACACATTTGAAGTGATATGTATCTTGTAAACTGTCTCTAAGGTTGTACATAGGATTGGGATGATTTTGACTATATTTCCTATGATAGAATAAGGCACTGATCTATATGCATATTGGATTATGGTTATTTAGTTCTGTTAAGTTTTAGGATACCTGTAATTGTAATAACACTCTATGTTATATGTATTTTCCAAATGCAACAATCTCTCTTTCATTTATATTGGGAATGAGGCTAGGAAAGACATGTCCCTTCATGGGACATGTCTATTCATTATTATTTATAAGAAAGGACATGCCTCTTCACATTAATTATAATTTAATCAATCTTATAATGTTTCATCAATCAATTATTAATTAAGAATAATTTAATAATTTAATATTAAATATTAAATATAATATGATTAATAATAATATAACATATATATTATATTATTATTAATCAACATATATTATATGTATTCTAATGATCATACGATTGAAGCTACAAATATTAACACTCCCTCTTAGCGAGGGAGGATGTTCAAATAGAATGTGTAGTGGTCCCTTGTGTCAACATATATGACCCTCACCATAGAAAAATATCAACGTTCCCTCTTAGTTAGGGAGGATAAATAAATCCAATGTCAACACTTATATGAAACCTGACAACATCAATGATATAATGTAAGTAATAAAAGCATCATCCTCATGATGTAATCAATAGAAACATAGTCTCATGATGTGGATTTCCTTCATCAATGATTCTATCCACAAGTTCTATCTATTATGATCTATTTCAGCCATCACAAGATGTCTATCACAATAGAAGGTCAAGTTATTGTAAGATCGTCACCTTTCAATAACTCTTACAAATACAAGTGATAATCATTTGGAAGTCGTCACTTCCTCAGGATGTACACAGGGGGTAGGCCCATTAAAAATATGGATTCATAAAAATGAAATCCATCATGCCTCAAAGTAGAGGGTGAAAACTAGGCATTTCACCTCTAACTTCTCTCACAGACAAGAACTCATTGAGAAGATATCAATCTATTGATCATCCAAGATTTCTTAAGATGAAGTGTCAGACTCCCTCTGAGTCTGATATCAATCTTCTTAGCTCCTCATCGAAAGTTATCTCTAAAGAGTCAAAATCCCTTTGAAAACAATTTCTTGTGCTTCTATCTCGAAGGTATGTCAGAGGGAGATTACAAATAGCTTATAAACTAAACCATTTTATACGAAAATACCAAAGATAGAAGCATACAAGATTTAACTAGCCAATATTATAGCATAAATTTTCAAACTCAATAATTCATGTGCATTAATCAAACATGGAATACTTATCTTAATTTTCAAATATTTCCTTTTGTAAGGTGAGCCCATATAGGAAATATCAACTCTCATAATAATTCAAAGTTGTTTGTAGAAGACATGCTGCAGGAAATCATAATGTTGTTCATGCTAGCCATGTCGATGAACTTCATGTAGAGTGACAACCTAGAGTGGATGATCACCATTTTATCACTCTCCACTAAGGATGGTTCAAATAGAAATGTAACATTGGTTATTATTCCCCCTAAAATTTACAATTACTACTCTTATATCGTTGAAAAATACTCAAGTCTTCTTGTGAAATGACTTGATTGCTGCAAGAGATGTGACACTCTATAATTAATTCTTTCTTTCTAGAAAGAGACACACTTCCTTTCATAAATTTATCTTTCTTAATTCTTGACCACAATCATAAAAAATTAATATGTCTCTTTAATGAAAGCCACTTTTAGAAATTTCACATAGATCCGTACATAGTCCGCCATAACTTTTGAATTCAACACTTTCTCTCCAATCCCTCTAGTGAGATTATTCAGATTTTTTTTTTCACAAACATATCTAAAATGCAGAAAAACCCAACAGTGGATTTGTGAGATATGATCCATGTACCGAGACTGTATTTTCTAAGATAGTCACACATTCACCATCAACAAACTACTCTCTTATATTTGTAGATTGGATCTGATACCAAGTTAAGTTTTAGGATAGCTGCAATTGTAATAACACTCTATGTTGTAAGTGTTTTGCAAATACAACAATCTCTCTGTCATTTATATTGAGAATGAGGCTAGGAAAGAATGAGGCAACAATCAATTATTAATTAAGAATACTATAATAATTTAATATTGAATATTAAATTTCATATGATTAGCAATAATATAACATATATATTATATTATTATTAATCAACATATATTATATGTATTCTAATTGTCATATGATTGAAGCTACAAACATTAACAAGTTCATTGTTCATAGTTTTTTGATATTCTATCCATCTGTCCTATTCAATTCACATTCATATCTACAAACATTTTCCTAATAAATTAAAGTAATTTAGTAAGAATTTTATGACATACTTCTTTCAATTAATATTTCTTTCAACTACCTTGCCATATTTTGAGAGAATAAAGTTTGAAGTATACTTTATCTTCTATAAAAAGCCTTAAGATCTGGAGGATAAATCTACGGTATAGACCTACCATCCTTGGTTCTACAGAGATAAAATTGCAGAAGGTTCAGCCTTATCTTGGTTGAAACCTTGTTAGTTGGCCAAATCACTTGGCTTTCCAAACATTGGATTGGCAAGTTCATAGGAAATCCAGTTTGTTCATTTGAGCACAAACAAAAAGGATACCCCCTACCGTTATAAGTTCCAAGGTGGGGAATCTTCATATATCGCGAGATGACATCATGAATAATATCTAAAGAAAAAAGACTAGAATTGAAACAAGTAGGTATGATATACTTGGATTGATTCAATGAAGCACTTTTTTGTTGCAAAGAATACATAGTTTGAGCTAGGCTATAAATGGTAGAATGGGTAGAAAGGATGGTAGGAGGAGAAACATTAGAATTGTTTGGAACATTGTTGGAATGGTTGAAAATGAAAAAGGGACACTAGGGTAAGTGGGAATAGATGAAGGAAATGAAACACATAGCATAATTGAAGGGACAGAAGGAGCAATAGGGTTAGAAATTATCACATGGGTAAGATTGGAATTTTTACAAGAAGTTATTATAATAGGTGGAGCATAGGTAGAGACAAAAGGAAGTGTGGTAGAAATAGGATTAGAAACCTCAACACTAACTGGAGGTTGAGTATAACCAATCTAATAAGAAAATTCTTACATAGGTTTGACACTATTATGAAAAATTTGAGAAATAGCACAAATAAACTAAATTCCATGTTCATCAATATGAATGACTTTTTTCAAAACACTGAGAAAGGAAACAACTTTAGAATTATCTAGTTTTCTTGACCTATCCATTGTTTAAATTTTTTCACAGCATTAGAAGGTTTTTGGATTTGTGTGGGAGGAACTCTTAAAGCCTCATATTCATCAACAGAAGAATGGGAAGATTTTATCTCCAAAGGTGGAGGAAGATCATTGCTATGTATGTTGGTATCATCAAGATTCCTAGGAAGGAAAGAAGACTTGGGATCAAAGGAACCCATAAGTCTATAAATTCTCTGAATGAGAATGCTATATGTAGGAATTAATGTAATAACACCCGTGCACTAAATGAAAAGGGAGATATGTAAATTGGATTGAAACTAGGATATCTAATATTATATAAAGTATAAATCATTTTGGATCTAACTCAATTTTAGATTTTGAAAGCAAAGACATCTAAATGAAAATAATGTAATGCATAAAGAGATCTAAACTAAAATAATCTAACCATCAAAATATAGACACCAAATTAGAATAGGGATGAATGCATCCTATTAACAAAAATGTATACTAGAAAACAATGAGAAATGCTAAGATGTAAATCACTCAAAAATATCTAATACATATGGGAAATACAAAACAAACCCTTTAGTGAAAATTTGATCAGCACAACCAAAGGCATAAGACTGCTAATGCAAGATTTAAACCAAAGGGGTGTTTGGTATTCCCTTTTCAAGGGGGTAGTAGATGTGGTGATGAATATGATAAAGAAAGGTAAAACAGATCTGATCTATTAAATTAAATGCAAGAAAATAAGAAGGATGTATGCACCTTGAATCAAGAACAGGAAATATGAACTTCATATATGAATTTGACTGTTATTAGAATGTCAGGTCTTGCTGTAACTCCAAAACTAGAACTCTTAGATCTGTATTTGTCTACTCTATAATTATTAACCAAAAAGTGCAGGGACAAGTTGAGAAGTCAACCTGTACCTAGGAACTACTAGAGAATTTGACTTGTTCTGAGCAGCTCCAAGTTTGATGAAAATTTCTAGGTTCCTATGTTTGCACCTATACTTCATGGATCTAGATCCACAAGTCCCAAAACTTGTTTGAGTGCATATAATATAGAAAAATGGTTGTGGAAAGAGGTTCTCCTTGGGAATACCCCTGCTTAGGAATTAACCTCGAAATTGAATTGAAATTGCATAAAGGAAAGAAGCATGTAAAGTAAGAAGGCAAATGATTGATTCACCTTGTATGTAAAATCCTCATGGATAGATATATAGATCCATCAAACCCGGGATGATGATTTTAATATGAGTGGAATAAGATGTAGAATCAAGGATGCCCTCCAAAATGCATAAATTTATGATTTCCACTCCTAGATCATGAATATATGTATGCTTAATAATCACGTGGTGAAGGAGAGAGAAAGAAGGATGAAAGGATATTCTTGCTTGACTAGTGAAATATTCTACTTGCCCATCATGGGAGAGAAACATATGTAAATTGAAAATATTTCCTTTTCTTGACTGGATCTTAAAGAAATGGAGTTGGAGATCTTGAATTAGATTTTTTTCTTCAAATCTTGAATTCAAATTCTAAATTGCACAACTTGAATACTTGATTGCTTGAATTATTTCACTTGCATGAGATATTGTTTCCATATGATTTATCACAATAATGATGGATTGATGCCAAAACTAGAGGAGAGAGTCTCCTTTTATACTTATTTTAGGATTCAAATTTGATCGAGCCAGACCACAAAATTGGACCTCTACATCAGACCAAGAGCTAAATCTAAGCTCAAAAACCTAGGGAAAAGTCAAGAGACAACTTGCACCTCAAGGAAAAAGTTGAGATCTTAACTTGTAGCCCTTGTAATAAGTTGAGAAGTAAACTTTTCCTAGGTAGAATAAGCCTATGATGTCAGGGAAAAAGAGAGGATGCATGAAAAAAATTAAATGCAGGCATCTGGGATCAAGTATAACTGACATAAATACCATGAAATCACCAAAATGGGGTTTAAAAGGTCCTAAAAGACATTGAATTATGGGTGGTAAGTTTTTAGTATGACAATTTGGTATCTTTCTCAGATTTTCTCAATGATCTCACTACGGCCACAAATAAGGCAGATGTGATCGTTGATTCTTATGATTCTAAATTTGTAGCCATGAATGAATATATCACTAAGGGGACACGATTTCAGCCACTAGTGATGCCAAATTTTATGTCAATTATCAGATAGTTTATGCTATTGAGGTGACGCTTAGGCATATTGGGTACGAAAGCTGAAAGATTCTTCAGGCGTCTGTGAACCAGGTGAATCTCATGATCAATAAATTAGAGTAGAATAGATCTTGTGATAGGGAGCCTTGGAAAGATAATGATGAAGGGTTTGTCAACAATTCTAGAGACATCAATAGGAATGAAAAATACACTGAAGATCTCAAGGCTTTATTATTAATAGGGACATGCTGGCATCGAAGTGGCTGAACTACTGAGAAAGCTAGGGTTAATTTGTGCCTAAGATTTTTATTCTTAGGCTTTAGACCCTTTGTTTTGTCCCTACCCCTTTTGTTCTCATTTTTTTTTCACCCAACTAAAAATATTTAAATATTCCTTTTTACTAGATTTTGAATGTACTAACAATGTTGCAGAGTATGAAGATTTGCTACTTGGTGTGAGAATGACTAGTAAACATGGAATCAAATGTTCAAGTGTCTTTGCAGATTTTGAATTAATTTTCTCTCAACTTAAAAATATTTTTTTTGGTAAGAATTATCTTCTTAAAAGATATAGAAATGAAAGATGGGATCCTATGGAATGTTTTGATTCTTTTTTCTATTAATTGGATAGATAGATTAGAGAATATTCTTGTAGATTTGATGGCTAATTTTACATTTAAGAATAATGAAATTACTTGTGAGGAAATAGTTCAAGTTGAAGTTAAAACTAGGCCTACTATACCTGATAACATTAAAAACTAGAAAATCTTCAAAGATGAAAAAGATATAATCAGATTTTTAGCATGTGAGTAAGATTATGAAGATCAATTGATAGACTTGAATGCTCATGTTGAGATTGAGGATGGGAAAGAAGTGCTGGTTGGAAAGGAAGTCATTTAGATTAAAACCAATAAGGTTCCAAAAGGCCTTGTAGCAATGGAGAGGTTGTTTGACAATAAAGATTAAAAAATGGACAAGAAAAATGCTAATGTCACAATGGATGAAGTAGAAAGGATAAACTTGGGAATGAGGAATCTCCAAAAAGAAGTATTTGTGGGTAAAGAATATCCTATTCTATTTGATGTCTTCTCAAAAAGAATATTATGACCTTATTAAGTTCATTCATCACTTTTTATGGTTTAATTGGGGGGAAGGGCTAGGTTCAAATGCACTTTTTGGCTACACTATATTCAGTAAAAAGATAAAGGTGGTTTGCACATATTGGATCCCAAAATTCAATGAGTTTGTTAAGTCAAAAAGTACATAATTCAAGCAATTAATGGAGATGTCGTGAAGGAACACCTAGGAGTTCATTGGGGCATTGTGGGATCTTGGTCAAGTTTTATGTTTTCTTTTTTAATTTTTTAAAGATGTAATAAGGTCTGAAAGACCAATTTGGATATGTTTGGTTCACATTTTTAAGGCTTTGAACCTAATTATACCTCCATAACTTATCAAGACCTACAAGGTAAAATTTGGTCAAAGGGGCACAAAATAGTGTAAAGTAGGTGCAAATAGAAATTTTTATGTTTCTAATCCATATGTGGCCAGTTCATGTTGTTTGTAAGGTGTTTTGGTTAGTTTTTTTTATATATTATAAAATTTGTCAAGTTGTCATAAACTTGCTAATGCAACTTTTGTGATAAAACAATTGTGGCGCCCCAATGGTCACCACTTTCAAAAAGTGGTTGATTTCAATCAAGATGATTGTAAAATAGATGTTATAATCCTCTTTGAAATTTAGGCAAGGGGTTGTTGATGATTTTGAATGAGAAGTGTAATGATTGTTCTGAACAACATTGTTTTTTACAATTTTCTCATGGTTTATAGACGTGTACATATTAAATTAGATCCATTATGCACTTGAACTGGTAGAAGAGTGAGTTATTCTTCAATTAAAATTGTTTTGGTGAATTTTCTCAAGTTTGAAGAAAGATATAGCAGTTTTGGTAAACCTAGTCTACAAACCCTCTTACACCTAGGGTTTGGAATTATGCGCGAATTGGCCTATCATTCCACTAGCCAAAAGTATTAATACTTTGAGGAATGGCAGGTCTCTATATATACAAATATTTTTAAGGTGTTGGGACAGTTCCTTCAAATGGCCATTTTTAACATCATGCACTAGGCCTAGCATTCTTATGTAATAGGCTTGGGTAGTATGAAAATTGGAATGCATAGGAACAAAGCAGTTTGTTAGGCTCTTGTTTATGGTGGATTTGGTTATTTAAGCTATATAAAGATATTTTTAAAGAGTTGTACATGAGAGATCACCACATTTACTACTTTTTTCTTTGGAAAAGAGCCCAATTAGCCCTATTAGGTCTATGGTTCCACAATGTTTTTGATCCAGTCAATTATGGAGTTGAGAATCAGGATTTGGGAATGTTTAGTAGTTTTAAAAAGGCAATCTAGAAAGGTGAATTGTTTGGTAGTTATTTGGGAAGTATCAAAGTTGGGGATGAAAGAGTGATTTGGTAGGGCTACTAGGAGTTGGGGTCATTACAAAGAAACTTCTCATAGGGAAAATTGTGAGATTAGTTGGGTTGCCTTATCCTCATGTTTTCGGACCCTTTTGAAAGGGAAGAAGGATTCCTAGTGTCTAACGCACCTCTTCAATAGATTTGAGACTTAATCTTGTGAAACCATATCTAATGTTCAATGAGATTCATGATGGATATATGGGACTTGATGTGAGAAGTGGTATCTACAGGGTTTTCAAAATTTCCATAGGTTTCATATGTCCTAGGGTCATTGTTATGATCATTTTGTTGGTGTTAAAAATTTGAAAAGTATCCAAGGGATTTTGGTATCTTGTGTTGAAGACCTAGTTCCAATGGGAGTGTAAAGATATTTGTGGGTTGCAGGTGTTGGGGCTCAAATTGACAGGTTGAAATTCTAACGGATTTCGTTTATCCAATGAAGATAAATACGATCAATATTCTTTAAAGTGATAGTTTTGATTTGCGCATATTTCTATTTAAGTTTATGTTTTGTATATTCAATTATTTATTTCTCATTTTTGCATGGTTAAAATCTTATTGATTAAAATATTGATCAATTAGTCTATCATCTGAGAAATAGTATTAAATTGAAATACTTTAAAAGTTTTTAGTTATATGTGCATATTATTACGCCTTTAGGGTGATAGGCTTTCATTTTCAAAGCTATCTCTGAACTTGAGCATAGGATTGGAGAATTATTGACTTTGTTTGCTCATTATTGAAATAAAGCACTGGTCTTTCTCGTTAATTGAATTCGGTATTAGGTTTCACTCTTTCAAGTTTCTGAATTACTTTTTTTATTTCATCTAATTCAGTTCATATTTCAATCATATCAAGCAATATTAAATACATTACATTTCATTTACATATATATTTTCAATTTTGTGATCTTATTAACACATTGAGAAGCAAGAGTTGAAGTTATCATTTATCCATTATAGGAAACCTCTAGAAGACTTTGAAGAAAAGTTTTAAAGTGCAGGCCCACCAGCCTTGGTTTTGTGGAATCAGAATTGTAGGAGGTTGTTGAAACCTCATTTGTTGGAAAATTGATTGTATCTATCTTCATTGGATAAGAAAAATCCGTTAGAAGTCCAATCTATTGATTTGAGCACCAACAGATTGGCGACTCTACTGGGGAGCGAGTTGCAACATATAATCTACTGAGGAAGAACCCAAACCACTTAATTTCATTTCCTTCTAATAAGGGGGTGGTGACTCTACAAACATAAAGAAGTGATAAAATTGGTTACGTAATTTTTTAATTAATAATTTCCATGTGGGGAAGAAGATCCTTGCATCCAGATCAACTTGAATTAGACTTAAAGCTAAGGAAAGTCAGGATTCCAAGAGTAACTATGTCTTATGTACCTTGCATGATGTATCCTAATAAATATGACAAAGAATATGCTTGTGAACAAATCCCTAATTCAAGCCATCATAGTCATGAGAGCAGTAGTGAAAATTGTAATCCTTTTTTTCAAAGAGGACATGAGTCTGAACCTGATCCAAATTAGGAAATGATTGAAAAGGAGAAAAGAATTAAAAAATGGGATGAAGTTTTCTATTAGATGGATGAGGTAGGACCAGATAATGAAGAAATGGTTATGTCTCTCAAAAGGAAACCAGAAGATATACTAAGGAAAATGGGAATAGAAACAGATAAAATTAGATCACCAAGAGATAAAGAAACTCCTAAGGATGATACAAATGAAGTTTATAATCCTCCTCATAGGAAGAATAATGGGCATGTGTTTAACAATGATCATACCAACCCCTTTTTTGAACCAAATGAAAGAGGAAGAATTGAGAGAGACAACAATGATTGGGAAAGAAGAGATCATCAGGGACAATGGGATAATGGAGAATATTACAACCACTACAATAGGAGGGATCCTAACATATTTGGTCAACATGAACATTATAGACATCAAAATAATAGAAGGATGTATAACAGATATCAAAATGATAGGGATCAGAATTACGGCCCAAGAGATCATAATAATTTGAATTTTGAGCCAAGGAACAATCAAAGGTTTCATAATGCAAATAGGCAAAATCAAAGACATGGAATCATGAATCAAAATAGAAATAATTATAGAGCCCTGATGGTTTCTGACAGATACAGACAATTAGATTTTTATGGCATAAGGGGATGTCCTAACGACATAAAGAATGAATTAAGGAGTGCAATTCCAAAATTTTCAGGGAATGGGTCAAAATCAACAGAAGTACATTATGTAAATTTAAAAAATGTTATCCAAGATTTTAATGAGTTTAATGAGGATGTGTACATGAAAATTTTTGCTCAATCCCTCATGGAAGATGCTGTAGAGTGCTTCAGAAGTCTGCTAGATAGATCCATATCTAGTTGGGATGAATTTTTAAATCAATTCATGGAAGATTTTGGTGATCACAATTATACTTCTTTTGCCTTAGATGAGTTGACAAGTATGAAGAAAAATCAGAATGAATCTGTAGCTGAATTCAATAAAAGATTCAATAAAGTTCTAAATAGGATTCCAAGAGATGTTAAACCTGTTGATGCATTTTTGATTAATTTTTA
>MU224767.1:151427-163642 GCA_018584345.1 Thuja plicata
GTCACCGCCTAAGACTTCTTCTCCTTTCTCTTGGTACTTCTGGTAACTTAGTCACATTTCTGCTCTGCTCTGCAACATGCTGAATCTCCTCCTGTTCACCGTCATTGAAACAAAATGTCGGCAGACTACTCTGTGCATGACCCCTGTGACTAGAAACCCCTTTGATCAAATCTGGAACATGAGCAAACAGAAACCATGGCTGCCGAGCGTTCTCCCCTGTCATCTTGCCGCCAGAATTTCAAATTCAAAGTCCTGTGACCTAGCGACCAATGGCTAGTCTCCTTGTCGCGAGCATTGGTCCTTGACCCTAGTTAAATCTCACGACCTGGCGACAAAGCACTTTTTACCTCTGTTTAACCCGAGCTTAAATCCAGTGACAAGGCGACCGTGTGAAATCAAAGTCGCGAGGCATTTTACTTAACTCACCATTCTTCTAGCGACCCAGTGCCTAACTGCTACCTCAGACCGTCACGGCTTGTCGCCTGATTGCCAGATGCTATTTCTCTGTCTCAAGACCACGCGACAAAGCTTAGTCGCCAAGTCGGGGGATCCTATGTCTGAGCCCTTTTGACCTTTCTAGCGACATCCCGACTACCCCAAGGCGTTGAGTCGGGAGTACTTTTCACATAGGGCACTTTCATCACCAGACTTGGCGACCACCGTTGGATCTTCTGAGCTTTGCATCAGACGGCTGTCGCTAAATCGCTGAATAAAAGACTGTGCCCTTAAAATTTTCAGCGATCCCGCGACTGAGGAAAAGAAACACTTAGTCACCTAGTCGTGTGATCCATTTCCCCTGTCTAGCGATCAAGCAACTGAGGGCCCACATCCACACGTCCTATGCCATCTATCACAAAGCCACTGGTTCATCTGTTGTACACTGGGGAAGCTGAGTCATCACTTGGTTCTAGCGATAATGCGACCAAAGGCAACCGCGAAGTCGGGAGACACTTCATTGACTGTTAAATTCTTTACACGATCAAGCAACTGAGGGCGGGCCCCACTTTTCATTTGTCCATGTTACTCGGCGAGTGAGCGATGAGGCCTTTTCTTTTGTTAATCTCTCAGTCACAAGCTCCTTTTTTAATCCTTTTTGCTTGGCGACTGCGCGACAACTTTCCTCTTCCAGCTCGTCGCAGACCCGCAGACTGTTTTCCGTTTATGTTCATTGCTCGGCGAGTGAGCGACGAGCTCTTGCTTTTTACTCGTCGTGGACTCGCGAGCTGTCTGACTTATTTAGAAACATCTATGCGACCGAGCGACGAGCTCCTTTTCTCCTCGTCGCATGGTCGCGAGCTAAAAAATCCTTCTTCTAAAAACATTGGCGAGTGCGCGACGGAATTAATTATCTCTTTTGGTCGCTCGATCGTGGACCCTTATTAACTTTGAAAACTGCCTGTGCGACTGAGTGACAGCATCCCCCTTTAGCTCGTCGCGCACTCGCGGGCTTTTATGACTGCTGAGAAATACTTGAGCGGGTGTGCAACATGCATATTTCTTACTCATCGCTGAATCGCAAGCTAAAAATCTGACCTACAAAAGGCATCGCGACTGTGCGATTAACATTCTTGGGCAACTCATCGCGAACCCGCAGACAGAGCAGAGCTACTTAAAAACAGATCGCGACTGCGTGATGACATGATCTACAACTCGTCGCGCACTCGCAGACAGAGTTGAAGTCTTCAAAAATGGCTCGCGATTGCATGATGACCGCGATTGGTAGCTCGTCGCGCAGTCGCGCAACTTAAAGGCTTTGATTAACATGGATCGCGACTGCGCGATAAGACAAAAAGGCAAGATTTTGAAAAGGGCTCGACCATTTTTTGGTGGGAAAACACAGAAGATGGCCAAATTGCATGGGAATGGAAAATTTGGTTAATAGCCGCATTACTTATCCTTCTCTGAAGAAGATGATCACTCAATTAGTCACCTGCACAATGCTCCTCTGCACATAGAAGTCATGATGGGTAAATAGTTAGTCCATCGCGTGCTCATTGATAATGGTGCTGGTCTTAATATTTGCTCCACTCATTTTCTTGATCAACTAGGTTATGGCAAGGATCGCATAGATTCCCGCAAGAGAATTACCATAAAAGCTTATGATGAGGAAGAGAGAACATCTAAAGGTCTAGTTGTGCTACCCATTTGGGTTGCCCCAGTTGAAAGAGATGTCATATGTCAGGTGCTAGACCTTCCTCTTGCGTATAATATTTTACTAGGAAGATCGTGGATTCATTAGATGCAAGCGGTTCCTTCTACATAACATCAGTGTATCAAGTTTTCTTTTCAAGGTGCAGAGGTGACTGTTCCCACTAGCATGGGATCTTCTTGTAATGCTGTCACTCAATCAGCTGACAGTCTTGTTCTGACTAATAGAGAATACAAAGAACTATGTGATGCCTAGCTCAAAGACATGGAACAGACACTGAAAATCATGGATATGGGCATGGGGGGATATCAAATGGAGCCCATGCTGTCATTATCGGCTCTTCCCCTATCTCCTAGGTCTTATGGGAGACCTTTTGAACACAATAAATATTCCATTACCCTTGAGGTAGTTTATGAGGGTACATTTGTAAGGGCTAATACACCATTGGAAGATGAAGATGAGGAAAGAGCTATCAAAGCTTGGCTTTGTAAAGGAAAGAACACAGCTGAACAAACTACCCCAGCTCACGAATTAAATCCTAATAGTGAGGGTCTTAAGATTATGAAACATTTTGGGTACAAAGGAAGTGGCCCTCTAGGTGTGAATGGCAATGGTTTAGTGGAACCTATTCAAGCTATAGGTCAAAAGACAAAATATACCACTGGGTTAGGTTTGAAAAAGGTTCCATTTCATCTAGGGATCAATAAATTTGTGCCAAAAGTAGAGCCTACACCAGAACCTAAAAGTACAACTGCAGCTGACACTATACAAGATAGCTCGAATGAGGATAGCTTTCCTTATCCTATCCCTCCAGACCTGGCAGCATTCTTTGTTGAGCCAGATAAATTTGTGCCACGTACCTGTACTGCAAAAATAGACAGTGATTTTGATCAAACTACTCAATGTGAGACGCTCACTTATGAGCAATGGAAAGACTTACAAGATCCTAACTTCAAAGGAGAAAGGTACATACCACTAGGCATTCAAGAATGGTGGACACAAGAACAGACTCATATTACAAGAACTCAAAAACCTTCATGGTGCAAGCACCCAAGTTAGAGTTCAGATACAGACTCTCAGGAGTATGAGTTTGATAGTTTGTCAGCAGGATCTTATGAAAAACCTCTCGATGTAAGTGAGGAGTCTAGTGAAAATCCTAATGAGTCCAAGTCTATAGGTGTTGAAATGTCTTCTATTTTGGTCATTAGAGATCAAAAAGATTCAAACACACCTTTGGAAAAGATCGGTCGAGATCCCCTCTTTCTAGTTAACACTTTCGATGATGACTATACTGTGGACGCACTTGAACCTGTCACATTTCTTTACCTCCAACATCTTGAATTAATAGACTAGAATTCCTCTTCTTCATCTAAAGAAGTCCTTACATTCCAGAATGATTACACCTTAGCCTACTACCTTCATTCTCTTAAGCCCGTAATGTCCTCCACTAGTGAAGAAAGTGTCAACATGACCAAGGCTGACATCAAGTAACTTAGTCAGAAAATTAAAAGAAGAAAGAATAAGCACTTTGATGGTGAAAACCACGTTGTGGCAGTATCAGAGCCAAAAAAAGTAAAAATAAAAGACATACCTGAAGCTGAAAACATCTCTGAGGCACCTGAGGGTGAGGTACTTAATGCACTTCCAAGTCACTTTCAAGAACGCTCATCAGTTTTAATTAAACCTACTCAGCCAATAAATCTGGGAACAAAAGAACATCCACATATCATTCATGTGGCCAAGTCATTATCTTCAGAGGAACTTAAGGAATTTATAGAGTTTTTCCAAGAGAAAAAGATAAATTTTGCATGGACATATTCTGACATGCCAAGTGTGGATCCTGACCTCATTATGCATCACTTATCAATATCACCAGGTGTGAAACTTGTCAAACAAAAACTTAGAAAGATGCATCCGCATGTAGATTTATTGATCAAGGAAGAATTGGAAAAACTTCTGAAAGCTGGGTTCATCCAAGCGATTGATTATGCAGAGTGGATTTCTAATATAGTCCCAGTAACCAAACATGAAAAATCTATTAGGGCGGACTTTATAGATTTAAATTTGGCATGCCCTAAAGATGATTTTCCACTCCCCAATATTGACATGATTGTGGATATGACAGCGGGATATGAGATGTATTCCTTAATGGACAACTTTTATGGCTATAATCAAATCAAAATTATGCCAGAAGACCAAGAGAAAACAATTTTTACTTGTGCATGGGGTACATTTTGTTGGAATGTTATGCCCTTTGGTTTAAATAATGTTGGGGCTACTTATCAAAGAGCTGTTACTACAATATTTCATGATATGATACATAGGACAATGGAGGACTATGTGGATGATACACTTGCCAAGAGTATGGATAGAAAAACACATCTCACTGATCTATTCCTATACTAGATTGTATGGAGAAATTTTGGTTGCACCTAAACCCTAATAAATGTGCATTTGGGGTTACTTCTAGAAAATTACTTGGCTACATTATTTTGGCAAAAGGAATTGAGGTGGATCAAAAAAAGGTACAAGCTATAATGAAAATGCCACCACCCCGTAATATCAAACAAATCAAGGGTCTTCAAGGTTGAATCCAATCTATCAGGTGGTTTATCTCACAATTAACTGACAAGTCACAACCTTTTACCAAAACCCTGCATAAAGGTGTGACTTATGACTGGAACAAAGAGTGTGAACAAAGGTTTCAATAGATTAAATAGTATCTAGATAATCCACCCATACTGATGCCTCCCATTTAGGGGAAGCCTTTGATCCTGTATATCTCAGCAACAAAAACATCCTTGGGTGCTCTCTTGGCCCAAGAAGATCCAAATCATAAAGAAAGAGCCATTTACTACATCAGCAGAACATTGGTCTCTTACAAAATGAATTATTCCGTAATTGAGAAGGCTTGCTTAGCAGTGGTTTTTGCTTCCTATAAGCTATGACACTACATGTTGGGTCACACTATGAGGTTGACTGCAAAGATCGATCCATTGAAATACCTACTTAGTAAAGCTACCCTCATAGGTAGACTAGCTAAATGGGCTATGCTCCTTAGTGAGTTCGATATTGTATATGTTGAGAGAAAATCTATTAAAGGATAGGCAATTGTAGATCAACTAGCTGAAGCACCTCTTATAGATCACCAACCATTAAAGATGGAATTCCCAGATGAGTCCATTATGCTTCTCACACATCAAACATGGACAATGTTCTTTGATGGTTTGTTCACCCAACAGGGGTCAGGAGCTGGAATTTTGTTTATCACACCGCAGTGATACTCCTTACCAAAGGTATATAAAATGATGTTCCCTTGTACCAATAACACCACCAAGTATAAAGCTTTGATCAATGGACTCAAGATTTCTATTGAATGGCGAGTGGATGAACGAAAAGTCTTTGGAGACTCAAAACTAGTTATCAATCAAGTCAACAATACTTATCAAACCAAAGATGAAAAGTTGGTACCCTATAAAAGGATGGTTGATAGCCTTAAGAATTATTTTGCACATGTCACTTTTCAGAAAATTCCCCTGGCAGATAATAAAGCAGCTGATGCTATGGCTACTTTGGCCTCTATGTTGCAAATGCCAGAGAATGGTTTCAGACACGAGTTCCTAGTGGAGACATTATGCTACCCTGCCTATGACTCTCCTGACTCCCAAATGGTCTATTCAGTAATTGGACATGATTTGTCTCGTTACCACCACATATACTCCTATCTCCATGACCAAACTATTCCTAACACATATACTAGAAATGAAAAATGTCATCTAATTTGCAGTGCTTCACGGTACATCATTGTAGCAAATGACTTGTATAGACAGGGTCTAGACAATACCCTCCTTAGGTGTCTAGAACCTAATGAGTCTAAACATGCATTAGAAGAGGTACGTGAAGGATTTTGTGGTTCTCACTCAAATGGCCTGACACTGGCTCGTAAGCTTATTAGAGCTGGTTATTATTGGCCCGATATGGAGAAGGAAGCTACGCAGTTTGCCAAATCTTGTAAGCAATGTCAACTCCATAGAAACTTGATTCATTCTCCAGCTAAGGAGCTCATTCCTTTTATCACCTTTTGGCCATTTCAATAGTGGGATTTCAACTTAGTAGGTCAGATATATCCATCTTCCTCAAGAGGACACAAGTACATCATCACTGCTACAGATTATTTTACCAAATGGGTTGAGGCAGTGCCTCTCAATGTAGCTGATGGAAAATCCGTAGCTATGTTTATCTTAAACTACATTATTTGTAGATATGGTGTACCTTCCTCTATTATCACTGATAATGGGGGACAGTTCAAGAATAAAGATTTGACAAATTTATGTTCTAAGTTCAAGATCATCCAACATTGGTCTTCTATTTATTACCCCCAGGGTAATGGGAAAGCTGAAGCTTCTAACAAAATAATTCTCAAGATCCTGCACTGTACGGTACACAAGTCTGGACAGGATTGACACCTCCAGATAAATTCAACTTTATGGGCCTATCGCACCAATATCAGAATGCCAACAGGGGCCACACCCTTTGCTTTAGTCTATGGCGCAGATGTTGTACTGCCTATTGAGGTTGAGATTCCTACATTGCGAGTCTCTTTGAAAGGTCTTGTTACAGATGATGACATGAGAATATCTCAGCTTCAAGAGCTTGAGTTACTAGACGAACGTCAGGAGGTGGCATTCGATCATCTCAGAGCATACCAAAAGAGGATATCAAAGAGCTATAATAAGAAAGTCAGACGAAGAGACTTCCAAATAGGTGATCTTGTCCTGAGAGAGAATCCTAAAAATCAACAACAGCGAACTCAGAAAGGGAAGTTTGAGCCAAACAGGCTTGGTCCTTATATCATTACTCTAGTATTTGGGTCCGGTGCTTATCATCTCTCCACTACAGAAGGTGAATCACTCAAAGAGCCCATCAACGCTCTTCACCTTAAGAAATTTTACAGTTGAGATATCTTCTGCATGCTCATGTACATACTTTATTTCTGAGAAAATCGTAAAAATTGTAAAATGTCCTGAAAAAATGATCATCTTAGTGAAAACCTGGCAAACAGGTGCTTTGATGTATCTATTATCCTGGTGAAAACCCGGTAAACAGGCACCTTGATAATATAAAAAAAAAATGAAAAATTCAAAAATACAAAAAAAAAATAAAAAAAGGAAAAAGAACAAAAAAATGAAAAATTAAAAAATACAAAAAAAAAAAGAAAAAGAACAAAAAAATTAAAAAATTGAAAAAATAAAAAAAAAAGAGAAAAAGAGAAAAATGTGCCATTGATAAAAACCTGGTAAACAGGCATCATGGTAGCAAAAATAAATTCTTCCAAGATGGTGAAAACCTGGTAAATAGGTGCCTCTTATTTCACAATGCTTTATCTGTCGCAGCATATCTTGGCTTTCTTGCAGTAGCTTTCCTGCTTTAGCTTGCTTTCCAGCTTTAGTTTGCTTTCCTTCTTTAGTGTGCATTTGCTTTCAGTCATCTTCAAGATTTTTCTCGACCTCACATGGATTGAAATTGGTCATACTCAGGGGCATGTTCCTGGTCTAGGGGGCATTGTCTTATCTTTTGGAGTCTTTCTCCTCTCGCATCGGTCACTAGTGGATCTCACTACGTCTACCTGCCAATGCTTCATAGAACTTCATCTCTTCTTGATACTCTCTTTTGCATCAGTCACCAGTGGTTCTCACTGCATCTTCCTGCTGATGCCTAGATCTCATTATCGATCGTTATGCTTGAGAATATCTTGTGACAGTCACCAGTGGTTCTCACTGAGTCTGCCTATTGTTGCTACATTGCTGAGATTTCTCACATCGTCTCGCTACCTGTTTGCTCAGCTTCGATCCATTCGTTACTTTGGGGCATGGCTCCCCATTTTGATCGATCTTTGATTTACACTTGAGTCAGTAATCTTGTCAGTCCTGAAGGACAACTTTCTACTGGCAGAAACTGGTGTTTCTCAACACCTTAATCAAATAGTATTTTTTAACAATCTCTTTCGATACATCTATGTTTTTAAACACACTTCGGATATCTCGTGATGTAAACATCTCTCAATAGAAATCAAACACAGTGCACTCACAAGCATAATGGTGTTTTTCAACACCCTGAACATAAACACATTCGTAAGCCTCGAAACATGTTGAGACATGATTGACTCTTTCTTAGTATGTTGTCTATTCTTATGAATTTCATTGATATTTTCTTTGTCTACTGCTTGTTGATGTGGTTTTGATGATCCGGCAATGTCAAATAAATAGGGTGTATGTGATAAGAGCTTTTTCATTAAGGTGGAAAAGCCTCACATCCCTCAATCTTGTTTATTTGTATGCCAAGGGGAGGTTGAAACTATCTCCTTGGTTGTTATTGCTTTGTCTATTTACTTGTGCACTTTTACTATATCAAATTGGAAACAATATTCAGGTCACCTTGGCTTTTGTGCCTTTGTGCTTATGTTCATTTCCTATATTTTATCCGATGAAAATCATATTCATATTCTTATGGTTGCAGCGGCACCAGTAACGATTGTATTGACTCCGATGATCCAAAAGCACCCGATGATGATAAATACGATGAGTCCAACAACAAAAGTCCTAGGCTTTCATTTGCATTGTAGGCTTGCATCGTGGTAGTTTGATTCTCTCTTCATTATCTTCTCATTCTTCAAAATTCCTCATCTTTTATCATGGTTCTTCTTGACTGCACGAGTGTCTGGTCCTCGTTCTCAATCTTTGTGTGCGTCCCTTTGGCTAGTATCTGTTGTATATTGTGAATGCCCTGCATGTGATGATTAGTACCATTACATTCCATTCATTTTCAAGAAGTGCAATTCCATAAATTCATTTGCATACATATATCCATACACATGTGCATCCATTATAAGCATAACTCAAATATGTCATAGCATTTTCATACATCAATAAAACACGTACATAAACATTTGCATATTCATTCATTGCATACATTTCTAATCCATACATCTAAATCATATAGGAAATCATCTCATACACAGTTAAAGCAATATATACACATGTACAATGATGCCAAAAAAAATTGAGCTCATATATATCGATCAGTCCGAATATACAAGGGTGCTACTCAAGCACAATAGGTCAAAATGGTGGTACAATATACATCATAACCTAACCACCTGGAGGAGGTGGAGGTGGGGGCATCTCTTGCTGCTGTGGAGGTGGACCCTATAGAGGTGGTCTTGCTGGAGATGGTCCCTGTGGAACAGCCCGAGCGCCAGCATACTCTGAAAAAGGTAGAATCTGATCTATTGTCTTAGGAACTGCAAGAGTATATGCAGCATAATAGTAGGCCACCTGTGCAACCTCATATCTAATATCCAACTGTGCCCTAGCCAGTGCCTCTCGCAACTCTCAGAACTCCCAGTCCTACTCTGATATCCAGGTATCTCTGATGACCACCTATGTATGAAGGTCATCACGCTCCCTCTACATCTCTCACACTCCCTCTCTCGCTCTATGAAGAGCCTCTTGTAGTTGCGTCACCTATTCGCCTGCTAGAGCATCAATCGGAACTGCATTGGCCATGATGGTATCATCACCCTACTCTACAGCTCTATCCTAGCTACCACTAGTCCTAGCACCTATATCTGATCCCATAGGCCTCACAGGGATAGCAGTCTAATGTGTACATGGACATGCCACTCTATCCTACTGCTGTAGTGGTGGCTGCTGTGGCTGCCAATCCTGAGGCTGCTATCCCAGAGGAGGAACCTGCTATACTTGCTACTATGGTAGTGGTTGAACCACCTGAGGAATCTGGCCCAGTGGAGATGTTAACCTAGGAAATGGATGTGCTAACAGTTCATCTCTATATGTAGATGTCACACCTGCATTTGTCACTACTGCGCCCATGTAATCCCATCAGGATGGTGGTACCTGGGCATCTATCATGCTATGCTCCCTACCAAACTACCTTTGTCAACCCTTCTTTGTCTCATCAACGAATCAGGCATATGTGAAATACTCAAGCAATACATCCTGAGGCCTCCCAAACTGGTGTAGCACACGCGTAAGTAGGAAATGCTCGATCACTGCGATGGTATGCACTATCAGAGGACGCGAACAGAACATGTATGACAGCTCATGATGAGCATTATCCCAGACCTCAGTAGCTGCCCACAGTCGCCATATCACTATAGCCATATCATCAATCTGTGCACACCACTGCTTAGTCTTACCCAGCGTAGGCTGGGTCATCAGACTGGCGTATCTATAAATATAGAGCTCTAATGGCTGTCGTGTATCATGAAAAATTGGCCTACATACGGGAAGGTGCTCCCAGGCCTAGATCTGCAACACTACTCCTGCTACCATAGTGCGCGCACCCTGATACATGACCTTGTGCATCTCATGATACATTTGTGCGAGTATGCACTCACCCCATCCATACATAACTATCGGCACATCTAGCATCTTCTAGAGAATAATGCCCCAGCCGCACTCCAAACCATGTTGACCATGATCTGGTACCAAATGACAGCTCAAAAATAATGCGAGAACAACTGCCAAGGGGTAATCTCGGCCATATGTACGTATCAGCTCCTCCCAGGAGATATCCTGGCCCACCACCAACTGATCCTGAAAAATGGCTCTCAAAGCCTGCATACCATCTCTTGACTATGTGTAATACTCCACGCGAGCTCCATGGAATGGCACTCTTAGTATCTGGTATACATCCGCCGGAGTCACCGTCATCTCTCCTTGTGGTAGATGAAAAGTATTAATCTCTGAATGGAAACGCTCAACCAGGGCCCCAAGTAATTTGTGATTTACCTGAATATCAGGTACATCACGCAGATATGTCAATCCTAACCCATGAATGTGGGCCCCGTCAGTATCTGATAATCTCTGCAGTAACTCACCCATGATAGGATGATGGGACCTGAAACCAATGTCTAGGAGATCGACCTACAACACAAAAGGACAAAATTGGATCAGTACCTCAACAATGATGATTTTCAAAGCAAAAAACAACAAATGCAGCTGTAGAACTACTTGACATACAGTTCAATTGGTTGACTCTGCGATGCAAGAAAAATAACAATTTTTGGTTTTTTCCAATTTCCCATGCGAGAAAACTATTTTCTCGCGCGAGAAAAATCTTGTTTCACGTGATCTTTCTGGCTCACGTGAAGTGGGATGTGTTCTTGTGCAAGATTCTAGGAATCTCGTGTAGCGCACACATGATCTTCATGCTAGTGAGGGGCCCATGCGTGGAATCCCCAACCCGTGTGAGGATTCTATTTTCTCACGCGAAGAGCAATTAGGCCTGGCGCCAAGAAAACTGTTTCCTCATGTGACACTTGGTGAAACATGGTTTCAATGCTAAAAAATCTCACTAACGCTAAAGAACGATAAATTTTTTGCAGAAATACAAGATCTAGTTATGAATACTCACAGGTGCGTCATACTCTGCAAGTCAGTTGTGTTGTCGGGTGCACTCAAATCGATGCATGTGCATAGGAATGCTCTTAATGTCAGCTAGAGCTCTCGCCATCTCTAAAGTCAAAAGTAAATAATGATTTGAAAATGACCCCTTTAGACTTTGTATAGCCTTTGACCTACACTAATAGATTTGACCCTAAATTGCGACCAAACTTTTCCACCAACTTGCAAAATTGTTTTGTTTGGTCACAATATAAAAGTTAACTTTTCTTTTTTTTACTTTTATGCCCGTGTTGGTTGAAATTGCGACCAACACGTGCATAAAGGTAAAAAAAAAAGAAAATGTAACTTCATTTTACACTTCAATTACCGCGGCGCCTCCCTTGAATATGGATCAGTTTAAAGGCTTTCCAAGGTTGCCCGAGACGAGAATTCCATGGCGTTATGAGTTGCAACTCTGACCTGATTTAGAGACCTAGAAATTTGATGGGAAATGGACAATTTCAGTGCACCTGACTGAGAAAACCTAGCATCCTAGCATCTGGTGCTCAATTCCATTGATTTGGTGATAAGGACAAGTCTATCCATTTGCGCCCCAAGGATTCAAAAAAGGTAAATAATTGAACCCAGAATTCAGTGCT
>MU224767.1:166262-185767 GCA_018584345.1 Thuja plicata
TTCCATGTGAAAGGACACTTATGTGGCAATAATTCACCCTTTTATTTAAATAATATTTTCTTATTTGTCTCAAATGGAGAATGAAGAGACAATTGTTTCTTTTCAAGAAACTCTTCACTCTCTTTCCATGGTTTTCTTTAAATTGGACTTCTTTTCTTCATTAGAGGAGGATTTTGGAGAGCATCAATATTATAGTCAATTTGTATTTGATTTTCATGTTTTAAGCTCAATTTGCATAATTAGTATAAATTTCAATTGGAATTGAGGATGTTTCAGTTTTCATTTATGATTTATCTAACATCTCAATTTTGTGCTTTCAAGCTTTCTAGAGTCATTGCAAGTTCAAATTCTAGCTTAAAAGCAATTCTTCCATATATTACAAGAACTCTCATTTATAGATTAGAAGCATTTGGTTTTCTTAGATTAATTGCATTTTTCTTCCATAGCTTAGTTGCAATTGATTCTTAGATTAGTTGCAATTCATTTCCATAGCTTAATTGTTTCTTAATTCATAGATTAAGAGCATTTTCCCATAGGCTAGTTGCATATTTCATAAGATTAATGGCAATTCTTCTCATCTTGCATTCTTAAAATCCTCTATGTTAGCAATGGTCAGGTTGTTGGCTCTCGTTCTGAGGGTAAAACTCAACATCCACAACTAATTAGGAGGCAACAGGTCATCTCAATCAAATTTTGAGAACAAACAATTCATGTTTTTCTTTGTGAATTGAGCGATTGTGTAAAGACTATGTTGTGTTTGTGTTGAATTCAGAGGTCCACATTCAGCATATAACATTTTGGCACCCACTGTGGGGTAGAAAAAAACAATTTATGGCCTCATTTTCAAATCTATTGACTATGTTTTTCAAGCTCTGTTGTACGTCCGTACTGCACTGGTACGGATTCTCGCACAAAGTTTTACTTCGAGCTGCATGAAGTTTTGTGTCGAGCCACGTGAAGATTTTCTCTTGTAGTACTTTCTCGCATGAAGAAATATTTTTCTCGCGCATGTCGAAGCACTTTCTCGCGCGCGTCAAAGTACTTTCTCACGCGAACTTTTACAGACAGGCATTTAAAATTCAGAATTTTTAATCTGTTATTTCTTTGTTCTGACCTCTGTTTTTTGCTCTGATTTTTTTGTTTCTAGTTTTTTGCTGTAGCATAATAGTGGTTTGCAGGTTCACTTCTCAAAGATTAAAAAATTCTAACAGTTTACTTGCAGGATGATAGTCAAAGACATTATTAAAATGTCATGTTTGTTTACTGTTTTTCATTCACATAGTCTAAATAGGGATTTGTTAAAATTTTGTAAGGATCTCGATAGAAAAGTAGGGTAATAGGCTCTTCATTACATGGAAGTGATGCCCATGGATGAATTTGAGACCCAGATGTTTCTATCATGACGGATACTTGGGGAAGAAAAGCAAGATAAGTGAATCTTTAACACTTGTACCTGTTAGGGGATTATGCTCTTCTCTCTTTGAGAGAATCAGAAACCCAAAGACTTGTGGATTTGGTGGAGTGAAACTATCTCAGTGATGAACATGCTTGATGTTTTTAGGTGAGGTGCAAAGGTAGAGAAGTATGCTCTTCTCTTATTGAGAGAATCATAAAATCAAGCCCTTGAATCTGAACCAAGTTGAGTCACCTTTAGAGGGCCTGCTGGAAGTTGAACCTCCAGGAATGACCCAAGTGAGTACACACCTTTCGCCGATGATTCCACCTCACTCTAATAAAGTCTTCTTTGTTGTAGTCTAAAGACTCCAAAGCCATAGTAACTTCTTTTTCATTGATTTTGACTATCATCATGGGAAAGCCTTCTTTGTCATACTGAGCGATGCCACTCCCAGCCTTGCTTGCGAGGGTGTGTGACTTACAAGTGTTGGTGTGGCTGCAAGGCCCCAACTTTGTATCAAAGGCACCAGAGGTTTTTGTGAATGGAATCCTATTAAACACTCTCTTAGTTAGATGCCTACTCAGTTCACCTCTGAAAGGAGGCATAATCTGTGCGCAGGGAGAGGGAAGAATCTCTCCCCTAGATTCTCGACATAGGTATGCACTTGGATGTTTGAAGTGGTATATGATGCTGGCCCCTATTTAAGGGTTACCTTTGAACATATATACTTAGTCCTTGGAAACACCAAAAACATGAGTGCTCTTTCGAGGGTGACACTGCTGTGTGAGGTGAACGCATACGCATAAGACAGCGGGGCACATATTTTGTCTTCTCAACCAATTTTATTTGTAGGGATAATTGAGTGTTTGTTCTTGAGTCTTAAACTATCTGTTCTATCATTCAAACAAAGACTCCCATGTTTCTACCAAGTTGCTTTGTCCTTGGTGGAATTGTTTTCGACTATTGTTTGCATCACTACCTGATTGAAACTTTGTGTTTTTAAATGAATGCTTGTCACCTTGAAACAGAGATTGTTGATTTATATCATCTTAAAATTGTCCTAAGCCTGGATATCTTGTTAGAGAATAGTTCTCACTATGTCTTGAAACCTGGTCTTTACCTTGAAACCGAGTTTGTGTATCTTCCTTATCTGCCTCTTGTCTAGATTTGATTTCTTATTTCCTCATTGTCTGCAGACTGAAAGTAGTTATTTCAAGTTGTAAACTGACTGATTCATACTCAAACTGGCCTTGTCTCTTTGTCTCCATACTATTTCTTATGTTTTGTACCTTGTGACACGATAGTTATATCTCGGCTGTTCTATCCATACCTCTGACGATTCATGTCGGGTCCATCTCATACCTTGGTTTTTCTAGCCTATTATCTTGTCTTTTTTATACCTTTAGAGACAGAGTTCTGAGTCGGATCTTAAGTTTCCTCTCGTATCAGCTTCGTCTATGCCTGTTACGACTAGAAGAGGTAATATCTTTCCTATACGCGGTTCTGAATTAGTTAAAAGTAAACCTCACAATCAAGGCAAAGGTCATTCTAAACCTATTATTCAAGTGGATAATAAAGAGGGATCATCACGTTCCTCTTCCCCATTCAGTACAGACCCAATTCTGAATACAAAGCCAGTGCTTCAGTTTTGTTCTAATCCGTTGTTTCAAGATCAGCATAATCCATTTATCTCAAAGAAGCCATCTGTTTGGGTTGATCCTGTTAACAACCCTCACTGCCTTAGTGATCCCTTTTCACATCTCAATCCTTTTGATTCGCCGAAGAGCACATCAGCTACGAGTTCTCACTCTCATACTGAAGGAGTGCATACAGAACAATCTCACGTTAGCAATATGACATATCCTTTCGATTACACACAAGGTCATGACCAATCTCAACATGAACAAGGTCAAGAACAACACCAGGGTCAAGACCAAACTCAAAGTATTTATGAAATTATTGGCAATGATGATGACCCTATCGCTCAGAATGATATAGATGTAGCAAAGTCTAATAAATCTCTTATTAAAATGATGGAGATACTCCTTGCGAAAGACAAAGAAAAATATTTCGTAGATTTAGCAAATCAAGGAATCAAATTACCCGCGAACTTCCAATTGGATACACTTGTCACTAAAGAAGAGGAAACTAAAACTTCTAATTTGCATAAGATAATTCATGACATGCAAGGACAACTTAGCCAACTTATGAAAGATAAGGACAAAACTATGCAACAGTTCACAATGGAAAGTATATGTCCTTTTCAGTTTGATAAGAGTATTGTTATGCAACCTTTTCCCAAAGGTGTAGAGCTCCCAAAGTACGACAAGTACCTAGGTACCTCAGATCCCCCAGATCATTTAAAAGAATTTGGTGCCTTACCAATGGAGTTTATACATGATCAAATGTATTTAATGCATCTTTTTCCATGAAGTTTAGGTGGGCTCGCTATGGAATGGTTCTCACGATTCCCCACTGGCATCAAAACTTTTGACGAGATTACTAATATTTTTATGCAACACTATTCTCATAATGTTCAACATCCTGTTAACACAAGGGATCTCCGCAACCTTAAACAGAAGAAAGGGGAACCATTCTTGATGTTTCTCCAAAGATGGAGACAACTTTGCACAAAGTACCCTCGCAAAATACCTGAGTCTGAGAAACTTGATATATTCTTGGATAATCTCACCCCTGACTTCGGGTATCAAGTCCAATTTAAAGGTCCCCTTAACTTTGATAGTATGATAAAACAGGCTATGAGAATAGAAGCCTTCATGGTTAAAAAAGGTAAATTGACTTTATATAAAGATAACAAGCAAAATTTGTCATCGTCCAACAAAGACAAAGGTAAATTCCCCAACAAAAATAGAGATGTTGTTAATGATGGGGTGGTTGATAACATGAATTCAACATCTTCAAAACCGGTCTTTAATTTCACTACAGGTATGCAAGTGACCAAAGCTATCACAAAGGCTATGACCAACACTCAACAACCCTCTAAATTTGTTGGCAACAAACCTTGGGTACCATTACCGAAGCATGAATTTACCCCTCTAGGAGAATCAATTGATGTGGTTTTCAAAACTTTGGTCCAAAATCAAATTCTTACTCTTTTGGAGAAACATTTATACAATCCACAACCAAGACCTCATTGGTGGAAAGAGAATGATTACTATGATTACCATCAGAATAAAGGTCACAAGACTGCTATTTGTTACTAATTAAAACATAAAGTTCAAGACTTCATTGATGACGAGGTCATCATTGTGGGGAATCATAACCAGAATTGGGATCATCAAGCATTCAAAGACCCCTTCCCTTGTCATGAGAAAGGTGAATCCTCCAACGCTCAGAATAATAATGCCAAAGTTAATTATGCCAATGCCACTTACGATAATGTGATCAACATGATTGAACCAATGGGAGTGGAATATTGCAATATGTTTACTGGAAAGGGAAGTGGGAATGTTTTTAAACCCAAAACACTATTTGTCATAAGAGGCCCTGACTCTCAATCTGAAACATCCTGGGATTGTGCAAACATTGTTACTCGGTCTAACGCTAGAATCACTATCAAGGGTCCTAACCCTCCTGCTGCTACGTCTATGCCAAAACAAACTCCAGATAAGACTGTTGTTGGTTCTACCGACAAGACCGCAAAGGTGGTCCCTACGCCTCTTGCTGCTAGTTATAGCATCCTTGACCAGCTTCAAAGGACCAATGCTCAGATAAATATTTTTGAGCTATTAAAAATCTCGCCTGCTCATAGGCAGATTTTGGACAAATCTCTCACTGAAGCTAATGTCCCCAAAGATATCAACTTGGATCAGTTTCAATCCATGGTGGGTCATTTGACCTTGCTGCATTACTTATCCTTCTCTGAAGAAGATGATCACTCAATTATTCACCCGCACAATGCTCCTCTGCACATAGAAGTCATGATAGGTAAACAGTTAGTCTGTCGCATGCTCATTGATAATGGTGCTGGTCTTATTATTTGCTCCACTCATTTTCTTTCTCAACTAGGTTATGGCAAGGATCGCATAGATTCCCACAAGAGAATTACCATAAAAGCTTATGATGAGGAAGAGAGAACATCTAAAGGTCTAGTTGTGCTACCCATTCGGGTTGGCCCAGTTGAAAGAGATGTCATATGTTAGGTGCTAGACCTTCCTCTTGCATATAATATTTTACTAGGAAGATCGTGGATTCACGAGATGCAAGCGGTTCCTTCTACATAACATTAGTGTATCAAGTTTTCTTTTCAAGGCGTAGAGGTGATTGTTCCAGCTAGCATGGGATCTTCTTGTAATGCTCTCACTCAATCAGCTAACAGTCTTGTTCTGACTAATAGAGAATACAAAGAACTCTGTGATGCCTAGCTCAAAGACATGGAACAGACACTGATAATCATGGATATGGGCATGGGGGGATATCAAATGGAGCCCATGCTGTCATTAACAGCTCTTCCCCTGTCTCTTAGGTCTTATGGGAGACCTTTTAAACACAATAAATATTCCATTACCCTTGAGGTAGTTTATGAGGGTACATTTGTAAGGGCTAATACACCATTGGAAGATGAAGATGAGGACAGAGCTATCAAAGATTGGATTTGTAAAGGAAAGAACATAGCTGAACAAACTGCCCTAGCTCATGAATTAAATCCTAATAGTGAGAGTCTTAATATTATGAAACATTTTGGGTACAAAGGAAGTGGCCCTCTAGGTGTGAATGGCAATGGTTTAGTGGAACCTATTCAAGCTATAGGTCAAAAGACAAAAGATACCACTGGGTTAGGTTTCAAAAAGGTTCCATTACATCTAGGGATCAATAAATTTGTGCCAAAAGTAGAGCCTACACTAGAACCTGAAAGTACAACTGCAGCTGACACTATACAAGACAACTCAGATGAGGATAGCTTTCCTTATCCTATCCCTCTAGACCTGGCAACATTCTTTGTTGAGCCAAATAAATTTGTGCCATGTACCTATACTATAGAAATAGACAGTGATTCTGATCAAACTACTCAATGTGAGACGCTCACTTATGAGCAATGGAAAGACTTACAAGATCCTAACTTCAAAGGAAGAGTTGGCTTACCTTGGCTTTATGCTCTGATTAATTTGGATAAGTTTGTTTTTTTAAGGGAAGAGTTGGCTTACCTTGGCTTTATGCTCTCAAGTGGAAGCCTGAAAGTGGATCCCTCAAAAGTGGAGGCAATCATTAATTGGCCAACCCAAAGGAATGGAAGTGAAGTAATAATTTTTCATGACCTAGAAATTTTTTATAGGAAAATTTTTAATAATTTTAGTGATGTTTGTGCTCCTATGATCAATACAATTAAAGGTGGAAGAAAATGTAAGTTTTAATGGACAAAGGGGGTTGATAAAGCATTTGAGTATTTGAAGAAGAAAGTGTCCCAATACCCAATCTTAGCCATACCTAACTTGAGAAAGGTTTTTAACATTGAATGTGATGCAAGTCATCAAGCCATTGGGGTAGTGTTGAGCCAAGAAGGCAAGCCAATAGCCTTCGTTAGTGAAAAGCTAAATGATTCCAAACAAATATATTTATCCTATGATATAAAACTCAATGCAATAGTGCAAGCTCTCAAGACATGGAGGAACTACCTATTACCAAAGGACTTCATAATATACATAGATAACCATGCACTTAGTTTCCAAAATGGACAAGAAAATTTAAACCATAATCATATGAAATGGATCAAACAACTGCATTCCTACACTTTCACAATTCAACATACAAAAGAGACATCCAAAAAAGTAGAAAATGATTTAAGTAGGAGAGTGCTTGTAGTGCAGAAGATCAATTTATAGAGTATGGGAATCCACTCTTTCAAAGATATGTATAAAGATGATAGTGATTTCATGAACATTTATGAGGTATGTTTAAATTTTGCGAACTCTTATCACACTGATTTTTCTAAACACAAGCTCCAGGAAGGATTTTCATTTATGGGTAGTCAATTGTGTATCATAAAATGTTCCATGAGGGAGAAAATTATAAAATAAAAGAACTATGGAAGACTAGTAGGGAACTTTGGGTTAGACAAAATATGGGATCAGGTGAAAAGGTTCTAGATCTCTAGGCTAAATTATAGTCTGATGTCAGAAGTTATATGTAGTCTTATGTTTTTTTTCAAAGGGAAAAAGGGTCTACATCCAATATAGGGTTGTATAATCCATTACCTCTTCCAAGAGGCCATGGGAGAGTGTGAATATGGAATTTTTCCTAGGCCTCCCAAGAAACAAAGTAGGGTATGATAGTATTTTTGTTGTTGTGGACATAATTAGCAAGATGGCTCTCTTCTTGGTCTATAAAATAACTCATGATGCTTCCCATGTGGTAGGATTATTCTTTAAGGAAGTAGTAAGGATTCATGGATTGTCAATCAACATTGTTTCTGATGGAGATTTAAAATTTGTGGGGAATTTTTGAAGAACTCTTAGGAAGAAATTTGAGAACAAATTGTCCTTTAATTCTACCTACCATCCTTAGAGTGATGGAAAAACTAAGGTCATAAAACATTCCTTGGGTATCCTTTTGAGATGTTTAACTAAGGAGCATGGATCAACATGTGATGTCATTATTGCTAAAGTATAATTTTCCTACAATGATGTCAGAAATTTTGACGACATGTAATTGATTGAATGTTGGAAGATATTAAGTTGATAACTAAAATGCAGAAGGATAATGAAAGACATTAAATTAGTTAATGGGTTGTATTGTCATTTATGTCAACTTGATATAATCTAATCGGTTATAATAAAAGTGTCAAAGACTTCAAAGAATCAAAGAGAAAAAGATTATTCTTTCTGTAATGCATAAAAGACAAGTATTCACAATGTGACTACAAACACTGAGGATTTGTGGATCCCGACAGATAGAGATCACCAAAAGTCAAGTCACAGTGATGCCCGAGAAATAAAAACGATGAGAATTATCGATGAGTAGAATCATAAGAAAACTCGACGGTGAGAAACATAGTGTAAACTGACGAAGAAGCCCGAGGAAAATTGGAGTGTTGACCGATGCTATCAAAGAGGTAAACCAAAATTAACTGAAGATCAGAAATGACAAAATATCTAGCTACAAGAGATAAATGTAGAGTTAAATGGTAGTTATCATTGTTTTCATCAACAAGACAAGCCAGAGATAAGTAATTGATTTAAAGTTGTTTTGACCAGTTGACAAGAAGCTCTTAGAAAGATAAAATAAGAGTTTTTATTTAAATCTAGTTGGCAAGAATTGTGGATCATTCCAAGATCAAGAAGATCAAGAACCTAGCAATGATGATATCATGTATATAAAGAGACAACTCAATTCATTACTAATTGGAGTGGAGAGAAAAAAAAGGATGCTAAAGAGAAACATATGAAGAGCAACTTCATATAGTGTTGATCAATAAGCTGAGGGAAGAGCTAAAGAATGTTGTAGACACCGAGCAATAGAGCACAACATCACCAAGAAGAATCAAAGTGGAGTAAAGGTATAAATAGAGTTATATTGATAAAAATAGTTTTGTGAGATTACAATAGATCTGAAAATATGCAAGTATAAGTTGTATATGTGAACAGATCATATTATTTTAGTTTAACCATTTATTTAGAAAGTCTCTTAATTGAGCGAGATTTAAAGATCCTTTCTATATTTAGTTAAATACCAAGGAGTATCAAAAATTTTGATCACGAAGATAGCATGAGATGCCAGATACCTATTGACAGGCCAAGGGAGTGTTTGATCAAGGATGGTATCATAGAGATGCTCGATATCAAGTGACAGACAAAACTTGTAAATCCTCTAACAAGGTCACACCTAATAGTGTGTTTGTAACCTTTAATAGGGTTGGCTCTTCCCCGAGCTCACTTTAGAACAGTGAAACTTTGGGTTTCCGGTCCCAAGTGGTTTTTCCCTTAATAGGGTTTCCACGTTAAAAATCCATGTGTCAATGTGTTTATAAGTCATTACTTTAGTGTTTTGTATTACACTTCACTTAATTGGATTTATTGGTATACTTTAGATAATTTACTGTCTTTTAGTAAATTAACTGACTTCTATTTGGTAAATCTATAGTAGAATGGTTTAAAAAATATTCTAAGAAGTAGTAAATTTATATAAGTATTTGGAGGCATTCGTCTTATAGGATTGAATATAACTAGTGGTAATATATTGTGGTACTAATTTATAAGGGTTGATTATTAGAATATTTTTGAGGCCATTGATTCACCCACCCTCTTAGTTATTAGTAATAATTAGTATTAGAGACCGTGTTCTTAGAAAGGGAGTTTGACAGCTCAAGCAAAAGATCACAAGATGAACATACGAGATGTGACCAAGTTGAATAAATACAACTTTTCATCATGGAAAAGATGAATAAGACTCCACTTATAAGGTATTAGAAATGATATTGTTTAATACTTAGATAATGAATATGTGTTGCCTACAAGACCTCATACTATTGAGCATTTAAGAGTTAAGCATGAGCACAACTTCATGATGATAGAACTTGCATCATCACTCTCTGATGTTGAGTTTGAAGATGTCAAAACCTGCACCTCTACAAAGAAAATGTGGGATAAGTTGAAGCTTGTACATGGAGGTGATGCCAATGTACTCAAAGAAAATGCAGAAATCCTAAGAGGGAGGTTTGATGACCTAAGGATGAAAGAAGGAGAAAACATTACTCAGTATAGCTGTAGAGTCAAAGAGGTAGTAAATGCTATCCAAGGATTTGGAGGTGTACTTGAAGAGGAGACAGTGGTAAGCAAAATATGAATAACCTTATTGCATGTTTATTCTATTAGATTTTCTTCTATTCAAGAAATGAGAGCAGTTGCAAACAATACAATTACTCTAGATAGTCTGATTGGTAGACTAATTTCATTTGAGATGAATAAATTTGACAATAGTGTCTTACCATCCATAGAATCTACATTCAAATCTTCTTTAAAGATAAGAAACTCAAGTCATAGATAGGAAGTTAGAAATGATAGTGACAGTGATAATGAGGATCAAGGACTTGATGAGATTGAAGCACTTATGGCTAAAATATCCCAGAGAGGAAAAGGTAGATACAAAGGTAAATTACCACTTGTATGTTTTAATTGTAAAGAGATCGGACGCTTTGCTGCAAGATGCCCAAATTGAAGAAAAGATGACAGAGGAAATGACAGACCATATGAGAAGAAGTTTGATAAAGGTGATAAGAGAGATTACCGGAGAAAACGACAATCTAACAAGAGAGATAACTGAGACTACAAAGACAAAGGCAAGAAAGCTTGTTACCTAGCTGGGAACAAAGCTGATGACACTGACACTGAATCAGAAGAAGACATCAAGATGGTATTTGTAGAGATGAAGGATGATTCAGATGAAGATGAAGAAAGGTATGTAGAAATTGCACTCATATCTAAAGTTAGTAAAAATGATGTCTGGATCATAGATAGTGGCTACACTCACCATATGACTAGTGATAAAAAAAAATTTGAGACTTTTGAATACTATAATGGTGGTTAAGTAATAATGGGTAATGATACACCTTGTCCAGTTCAAGGTAAAGGAACCTTAATGTTAAATAACCTCGTAAATTTTGAAAATGCTTACTGGGTTAAAGGACTGAATTACAATTTGTTAAGTGTTTCCCATTTGAACAATTTAGGTCACAGAGTCACATTTGAAAATAAGGAGGCAAATATCTTCAATGAATCAGGAAGGTTGATTGGTACTGGTGAGAAGACAAAAGGTAACCTTTTCTATCTTGATGACACTAACACCACTCGTTTAATGGCTAGAAATGAAGATATATGGTTTTGGCACAAAATCTTGTGTCATGTGAACGTTGACAACATGATAATGATAAGGAACAAAAGGAATGTTAGAGGCTTATTGACAATGACTAAGCCCGAGCATATCATGTGCAAGAATCATCAAAAAGGTAAGATGACAAAGTCTAGTTTCCAGAGCAAAAATCATACATCTACTGCAATTCTAGAATTAGTACATACAGATCTATGTTGGCCCATGAGGACAAAGAGCTACTATGGAGATAGGTATTTCATTCTATTTGTTGATGATTTTTCTAGAATGATGACAGACATGTTTTTAAAAGATAAATCATAAGCATTTAAGATGTTTAAATGGTATAAAGCAATAGTTGAAAAAATAGTGAAAATAAATTGAAATGCTTAAGGTCAGATAGAGGAGGGGAATTTACTTTAGAATAATTCATTAACTATTGCAATGAGCATGGAATTAAAAGATAGGTTTTTGCACTAAGGACACCACAGCAAAATGCAATTGCTGAGAGGAGAAATAGATCAATTGTTGACTGTGCAAGAACATTGATGATTGAGAAAAGAATCACTCAAAAATTTTGGAGGGAAGCTATCAGTATTGTTTTCTATACACTAAAAAGAGTACAGTTGAAGGAGGACACAAAGAAGACACGCTATGAGCTTTGGTTTGGTCATACACCTAATGTAAGTTACTTCAGAATCTTTGGTAGTCAATGTTATATATTGAAGGATGATAGAAATGGAAAACTTGACTACATAAGTGAAGAAGGTATCTTCCTAGGGTATTCAACTAAAAGAAAGGATTATAAATGTCTTAACAAGTCATTTAAATGATTTCATTGAAAGTGAAAATGTAAAAATAGATGAATTTGTAGAAAAGAATGATAAGAATAGAAAAAAGGAACCAGAGGAAGTTACAAAAAGTTTGTTTATACATAACCTGACACTCTACTTGAGAAACAGTGTGTCTCTCCTAAGCATTAGAACATTGCACTCGAGGATCAGGACATTGCACTTGAGCATTAGACAACAATTACCGACGATCAGGATAATACTCAAGATGATGTTGCGAACAATGGAGATGAAAATGAAGGTGAAGAAGATAATCAAAGTGATAAACATGGAGCTGAACCGAAACTTGCCAAGTATGTTAGATGACATCATCCAAAAAATAAAATCATAGGAAACAAGAAGGCTAGAACAAGAACAAGAAGTAAGTCACTTAACACCGGATGTTTACTTTGTGATATTGAGCCTAAATCTATTAACAATGCACTTGAGAATTAAGAATGGATCAGTGCTATGAATGAGGAAATAGAATAGATTGAGAAGAAAAATACATGGACACTAATAGCAAGACCAGACGACAAGAATGTCATCGGTACCAGATGGATATTCAGAATCAAGCTGAATGAAAATGGAGAAGTCACTAGAAACAAAGAAAGACTAGTATGCAAGGGAAATGCACAAGAAGAAGGTATTGATTATGGAGAAACCTTTGCACCCATTGTTAGACTAGGAGTTAGAATTTTACTTGCTTATGTTGCATTTAAAGGATTCAAGGTATACCAAATGGATGTCAAATCTGAATTCCTAAATGGAATACTTGAAGAAGAGGTATACATTGAACAACCAGAAGGGTTTGTTGATCCAAACAAGAGAAACATGGTATGTAGACTACACAAATCATTGTATGGATTGAAACAAGCACCGAGAGCCTAGTATGAAAGACTTCACTCATATCTCAATAGCATAAAAATTTGTTAGAACAAGTGAAAATATAAATTTGTACTTAAAAGAAGATACAGATGGTAATATTCTTATTGCTAAAATTTTTGTTTATGATATCATTTTTTGGGGGAAATGAATTGTTATGAAAATCCTTTGCTAATCTGAAAGAATCACATATGATTGCTGTCAAAATAATTTTGAGATATCTGAAGAACACTGAGGACTATGGCTTATGGTACAAGAGAGAAGGAAAATTTGAACTACAAGTCTACACAAATGCTGATTGGGATGGAAACATTGATGACCAAAAGAGCACAACTGGAGGAGCATTCTTCATGGGTGATAGACTTATCACATGGATAAGAAAGAAGCAAGGATGCATCTCTCAGTCTAGTGCAGAAGTAGAATATGTTGTTGCTATTGCAAATTGCTCTAATACTGCATGCATCAAACAATTATTGGAAGGTATGCATATGAAGATCCTTGAACTAGTAATTATCTCTTGTAATAATACCAGTGCAATAAACATTTCTAAGAATCTAGTCATGCATGCTAAGAATAAGCAAATTGCTATCAAGTATCACTATCTAAGAGAACAAGTGCAAGTAAAGGAAGTGACATTGGAATATATTCAATCAAATGAACAGTTAGCTAATATATTCACCAAGCTATTATTGAAGGATACATTTGAGTACCTAAGACAGAGACTAGAGGTTCAACCCTTGTCTATCGGTCAGTAATATGAATAGGAGGTTGCATCAACCTATACCAAATCTGAAGATCAGTCATATTGATGCAAACACTGAGATGGACAGCAACAGATACATCTGTATATTGCAAGGTACATATTTGCATTGAAAATCAGAACATTGTATTATTGATGGATAGGGAAATTCAAGGGATATATTATCCAAAGGGATGGAACATGATATATATGATAAATCAAGGAGAAGTATTTTTTTTTGGAATTGTTGTCAAAGGGAGAGAAATATCTCATTATCATATAAAACAAAGGATGATCATCAGGGATATTTTCCTTGTCATACAAAGGGAGAGATGATCTCATTATCAAAAGGAGAGATATGATAAAGAGAAATGATTATATCATTATCCATGAAGAGAAGTTCATGAGAATCAGAAGAAAGAGTTAATCAATATTATAAGGGAAAGAAATTGATAACACATGAAATACCCATCTAAGCTAGAGAAATAACAAAGGGAGAGAGTTCAGACAAAGAGAAAGAATGTTGTCAAAAGAAAAAGAGATTATCAAGATAAGGAACAGTCAAAGTAGAGCACATATTAGAACAGAGATATCAGATTATACATCTATCCAGTAAAGGGATTGAAGATTGAAGACAACCACTCTGCAAGAAAAAAATCTAATCTATTTTTGAGCTTATCGAGAGCCATACATTTGTAATAGTTACATTAGGAAAGCTTGATGAAACTATATATTTCATATTATATTAGTAATAGTATAGTATGATAATGTAGTATATTTCCATCAATACCAAAAGGGGAGATTGATGACATGTAATTGATTGAATGTTTGAAGATGTTAAGTTGATAACCAAAATGTAGAAGGATAATCCAAGACATTAAATCAGTTAATGGATTGTATTTTCATTGATGTCAACTTGATATAATCTAATTAGTTATAATCAAAGTGTTAAAGACTTAAGAGAACTAAAGAGAAAAAAATTATAGTTTCTGTAATGCATAAAAGACAAGTATTCACAATGTGACTACAAACATCGACAATCAATGGAACCTAATGGATAGAGATCACCGACAGTAAAGTCACAGTGATGCCTAAGAAAGAACACCTAAGAGAATTACTGATGAGCAGAATCACAAGAAAACCCGATGGCCAAAAACATAGTGTAAACTGACAGAGAATCCCGAGGAGAACTGGAGTGTTGACTGACGCTATCAAAGAGTTAAACTGAAATTAATTGAAGTTTAAAAATGAAAAAATATCTAGCTGATAGAGATAAATATAGATTTAATTGGTAGTTATCATTTTTTTCATCGACAAGATAAGCCAGAGATGAGTAATTGATTCAAAGATGTTTTGACCAGTTGGCAAGAAGATCTCAGTGAGATAAAATAGGAGTTTTGGTTTAAATCTAATTGGTGAGAATTGTGGATCGTGCCAAGATCAAGAAGATAAAGAAACTAAGAACAGTGATATCATGTCTACAAAAGAGAGACAACTCAATTCATTACGAATTGGTGTGGGGATAAATGAAAAAGATGATGCTGAAGAGAAACTAATGAAGAGAAACTTCATACAATGTTGATCAACAAGCTGACGAAAGAGCTAAAGAATTCTTTGGACACTGAGAAAAAGAGCACAGCATCATAGAGAAGAATCAAAGTGGAGTAAAGGTATAAAAAAAGTTATATTGATCAGAATAGTATTGTGAGATTATGATAGATCTGAAAAACTGCAAGTATAAGTTGTATATGTGAACAGATCATAATATTTTTGTCTAACCATTGATTCAGAAAGTCTCTTAAACAAGTGAGATTTAAATATCATTTCCATATTGAGATACATCCCAAGGAGTATCAAAAATTTTGATCATTAAGATAGCATGAGATACTAGATACCTATTGATAGGCCAATTGAGTGTTTGATCAAGTATGGTAGCATAGAGATGCCCGATATCAAGTGACAAAATAATTTTAAATCTTCTAAGAAGGTCACACCTAATAGTGTGTTTGTAACCTTTAACACAGTTGGCTCTTCACCGAGCTCACTTTAGAAGAGTGAAAATTTTGGGTTACCGGTCCCAAGTGGTTTTTCCCTGAACAGGGTTTCCACATTAAAAATCTATGTCTCAATGTGTTTATGAGTCATTGTACTTTAGTGTTTTGCATTACACTTAACTTAATTGGATTGATCGGTATACTCTGGATAATTTACTATCTTTCTGTAAATTAATAGAGTGATATTTGGTAAATCTATATTAGAAGGTTTTGCAAAGCATTCCAAGGAGTAGTAAATTGATATAAATATTTGGAGGCATTCATCTTATAGGACTCAAAATAACTAGAGGTATAATATTGTGGTACTAAGTTTTAAGGGTTGATTATTGGAATTTTTTTTAGACCACTAATTTATGGCCCCCCACTTAGTTATTACTAACAAATTTTATGTAGTCTTGAGTTTTTTTTCAAAGGGAAAAATGGTCTAGATCCAATGCAGGGCTGTATAATCCATTACATATTCTAAGAGGTTATGGGAGAGTGTGAGTATGGAGTTTTTCCTAGGCCTCCAAAGAAAAAAAGGTAAGGTGTGATAGTATTTTTGTTTTTGTGGACATATTTAGAAAGATGGCTCTCTTCTTGGTCTGTAAAAGCACTCATGATGCTTCCTATGTGGTAGGATTGTTCTTTAAGTAAGTAGTAATGATTCATGGATTGTCACTCAATATTGTTTTCCGACAGAGATTTAAAATTTGTGGGGAAATTTTGGATAACTCTCAGGAGGAAATTTGATAACAACTTGTTGTTTAATTCTACCTACCATCCTCAAAGTGATGGACAAACTAAGGTCATAAAAAATTCATTAGGTAACCTTTTAAAATGTTTAACTAAGGAGCATGGATCAACATGTGATGTCATTATTTCTCAAATATAATTTCCCTACAATGATTACACAAATAGAATCATCGACAAGAGTCCCTTTCAGATTTTCTATGGCCTTCATCCAAGAGGAATCTTGGAAATTAGAAATCTGAAAGATATGGTAAGGAGTCTGAAAACCCTTATCTAACTAGGGTTTGGACTTATGGAAAAATTGGCCTATCACTCCACTGGCTAAAATTCTTAATACTTTGAAGAATGGCAGGTATGTATATATACTTTAATATTCTGAAGGTTTTGGGATAGTTCCTTTGAATGGTCATTTTTAACATCATGCCCTAGGCCTGAAATCCCTATGTGACAGGCCTGGGTAGTGTGCAAATTCTCCTGTAGAGGGACAAAGTAGTAGGATAGGCTAATGTTTATGGTAGATTTGGTTGTTTAAGACATCTACATAGATGTTTCAAGAGTTGTACTTGAGAGATCACCCCATTTCCTAGTGGTTTCTTTGTAAACCAACCCAAATTAGCCCTATTAGGTTCATTGTTGCAGAGTGTTTTTGATCCAGCCAATGGTGGAGTTGAGAATTAGGATTTAGATATGTTAAGTATATTGGAAAAGGTTATCTAGAAAGGTGAACTTTTTGGTAGGTTGTTTGGGAAGTATCATAGTGGAGGATGAAAGAGTGATTTGGTAGGGCTATTAGGAGTTGGGGTCTTTATAAAGCAAGTGCCCATAGGTAAAATTATGAGATCACTTAGGTTGCCTTATAATCAATTTTTGAGACCCTAGTGAAAGGGAAGAAGAATTCCTGGTGTCTAACACACCTCTGTAATAGATTTGAGACTAAATCTTGTGAAACCATAGAATAATCAATGAGAGCCATGATGGATATATGGGACTTGAGGTGAAAAGATTTATCTACAAGATTGTCATATTTTCTAAAGGTCTCTTATGCCCTAGGTTAATTGTTCTAATCCTTTTGTTTTGTGTTGATAAGTAGCGAATTATCCAAGTGATGTTGGTATCTTGTGATAAAAGTCTAGTTCCAATGGGATATTATGAAGATATTTGTGGGTTGTAGGTTTGGCGTGTCAAAGAAACTTGTCTTTCCTTGGAGTTCTACAATAGGATGAAACATGAAAACTCTTGGTAGATTTTCTCATCAACCAAGCCTCCATAGAAACAAAATGAAAAGTTGCGATATGGGAAGAAAAACTTTTATTGGCTCCTTGTTTTCAAAATAAGAGCTTATTTGTCATTACAGTCAATTTGGAAGGCATGGACACAATCCTATAAAATTTGAATTGGAAAGATCCCTCCCTATAACATGGTTTTAGGTTTGGTTCCTCTTCTATTTGGTGGAACATGTTGAGCCAATATCATGGCTAGTCTTTTTTTTGTATCCTTTCCTAGACAGGATCACCTTTTATTCAAGAGAGGTATCTAGCAACTTCAAGCTTTGTAGGATGTTTTTTTTATGGAATAGGATAGTTGGTTAAATATCAAGAGAAAATTCGGTTTAGACAATTTGTTCAAAGGGTTTATCATTTTTGACAAATATTTTGTCTCCATTAACTTTTCCATGAAACTACATATGCTTTTAAAGTCTAATTTTTCCAAGGATTGGTGCTAGTTGGAAAAGGTACATTTTGGCTTCTTTTCGCTAAAAGAAATATATATAAGGCTTTTACCTGAATTTCCCCTAAAGCTACGCTTAATAATAAATGGAAATGTAAATTCTTGGAGAGTCCCTAGAGAAAATTAAGTGCTCAAATATGGAGGTCTAAAACTGAAACTAATGCCCAAATTCTTGTCTAAAAAATTCAACATTTCAAACTCCTAGTTGGGGGAATGAATAAAGTATAAGAGAATTCATTTGGATAAATGCCCATTTTTTTCATTAAAATTAAAGTCTTAACATATATTAAGGGACTTTGCATGGCCCAAATGGAAATGGAATGTTGTCTTTAAATATGTTCCTACTATTGTTTATCATCATGTACTTTGGAAAGAGGTTGTTTTGGGCCTGAATCTTCAAAGGTTTTACTCTTAGATCATATTTTAGACATTTTCTTTATGCTCTCAATTGTAGGAAGGATCCAAAGACTAATTAAAGTTCAGAAACCAGTAGGTTACAATCAAGTTCCAACTACTTTAGCTCTACAGCTATGACACCTTAAGTTCAAAACTGCTTCAAAAAATGTTAAAATTTAGCCTTTGATGGAATATAATAATCTCTTATTGAGTTGTTTTACTATTAGAAGCTCAGTTTCTATCAGCTATAACTATGTATGTTTGAATTATTGCAGCAATACCTAGGACTAGACTTGATGGTTTTGTTTTGGTTTTGTTGATGGTTTTGAACTATTCTGGTCTATATGTTGTTTTTGTTTGACTTGTCTTACTTTGGCAATTATTTGACTGCCTTCATAAGCAATTTATTAATTTGCTTTATTTAATTAAAAAATAAATTATTTTATTTATGATTATTTTGATTTTAAAATATCCAATAATTGCCATTAGGTCATTGATCTACTAGTGAAGTTAAATGGTTCCTAATGAGCCCAAAACTATGCTAAAATTGTAATTCCACAACAAAAGAATCTTATAATAATATTACAATGTGAAGACTTTAAAATATCCAATCGAAACAGAACATTTTAAACTTAAATTACTTTTAATTGTTTTAGAAATCTAAACATTAGTACTAATAATACGAAGTTAACATCTCTCTTTTATATTAAGATTATGTCAACAAGAAACTTTTATTCTATTTTAAAATAGGTCACAAGGTAAAATTGCGCGGTGATCTTCACTGAATTTGCCACTTTGAGCAATTCTAACTTAAATTATTCCTTCTGTATAGACTTTTCAGGCAGTAGCGAATGATATCTAACTGGATTGATGGGTTGAAAAGGAAAAACAGACAGGTGCAACTTCCATAACACTGCACGATGCAT
>MU224767.1:197153-243096 GCA_018584345.1 Thuja plicata
GGGTAGGAAACCTAAGAGAGAGGGAGTATAGAAATCCTTCTAGTTAGGGTCTGTGAGTAACCCTAAGAGACTCAAGTGTGAGTCTAGAGGATCCTAAAGTGAATAGGATCCAAGGTGAGATTCCTAAGAAAGAGTAGGATTCTAGGAGCAAGGTGACCTCCCCATCAATTAGTTCAAAGGGTTTATCATTTTTATCAAATATTGTGTCTCCATTTATTTTTCCATGAAACTATGTACACTTTTAAAATCTAATTTTTCCAAGGTTTGGTCCTAGTTAGAAAATCTACATTTTGGCTTATTTCCGCTAAAAGAAATATATATAAGGCTTTTACCTAAATTTCCCCTAAAGCATAGGCTTAATAATAAATGGAAATGTAAATTCTTAGAGATCACTTGGAGAAAAATAAGTGCTCAAATATGGAGGTCTAAAACGGAAACTATTGCCCAAATTCTTGTTTGAAAAAAATTCAACATTTCAAACTCCTAGTTGGGGGAACAATTAAAGTATAAGAGAATTCAATTAGATAAATGCCCATTTTTTCATTAAAATTAAATTCTTAACATATATTATGGGACTTTGCATGGCCCCAAAAGAAAATGGAATGTTGTCTTTAATTATATTCCTACTATTTTTTATCATGATGTACTTTGGAAAGAGGTTTTTTTGGGGCTGAATCTTAGAGGAACATTGTTACTGAGTCTACGAGGCATATTATATTAGTTAATATATTAAAAAGTAGGTGCATGGCTATATTTTTTGATCATGATATTCATCTATGAGGTGAAATTCTAAGGTTTTACTCTGAGATCATATTTCAGACTTTTTCTTTGTGCTCTCAACTGTAGGAAGGATCCAAAGGCTAATTAATGTTCAGAAATCACTAGGTTAGAATCAAGTTCGAGCTACTTTATCTCTATAGTTATGACACCTTAAGTTAAAAACAGCTTCAAAAAATTATAGAATTTAGGCTTTGATGGAATATAATAATCTCTTATTGAGCTGTTTTACTATTAGAAGCTTAGTTCTATCAGCTATAACTATGTATGTTTGAATTATTGCAGCAATACCTTGGACTAGACTTGATGGTTTTGTATATGTCACCGCTCACAATATACATATCTAGCATTCCTTATGATGTGTCATGTTTGATCTCTTGAACTATTGTTGTCTATTTGTTTGTTTTGTTTGACTTGTCTTACTTTAGCAATTATTTGACTCCCTTCTTAAGCAATTTATTAATTTACTTTATTTAATTAAAAAAAAATCTTATTTTGTTTATGATTATATTGATTTTAAAATATTCAATAATTGTCATTATGTCATTGATCTACTAGTGAAGTTGAATGGTTCTCAATGAGCCCAAAACTCTAACATCATAAAAATGATGCTAAAATTGTAACTCCACATCAAAAGAACCTTATAATAATATTACAATGTGCAGACTTTAAAATATGCAATCGAAACAGAACATTTTAAACTTAAATTACCTTTTAATTGTTTTAGAAATCTAAACATTAGTACCAATTATACGAAGTTCACATATCTCTCTTTTATATTAAGATTATGTTAACAAGAAACTGTTATTCTATTTTAAAATAGGTCACAACTTAAAACTGCGTGGTGATCTTCAGTAAATTTGCCACTTTGAGCAATTCTATCTTAAATTATTCCTTCAGTATAGACTTTTCAGGCAGTAGCGAATGATATTCTAACTGGATTGATGGGTTGAAAAGGAAAACAGACAGGTGCAACTTCCATAACACTGCACGATGCATGTTGGATAAGAATAGCCAAGAATAGCTAAGGCTTTTTTATTCAAAACGAAATAGAAAGGAAAGTGGGTGATGGTGGTACTGGACGATACTACATTTTGTATTTCGAATTTGGAAGAGTGCAGGCAGTAGATTGAAAAACAACAAAACACACCCGAGATTGCATGCTACACAATGTTGCACGATGTATAACTTTATCAGCTGCCCTAGGAATGGGAAATGCCTATTCATGTATCCGATAGGTATAAAAGGCAACGCTCTGGGAAACAGAAAAAAACACCAAAGGAACCTGTGGGGCGCGTGTGGCGAATCATAAAATATAGTGATGACGATGGGCGGAAAATCTTTAATTGCTGCTGTTTTCATTTTACTGATGCTGCTGAGTGCAAAAGAAACCCAGTCAAGAAGGGTGGTGAGATGCAGAGGTTCGAGATTCGCGAGGTGCAATGGACAGAGACTATCCTGTCCCATTCAGTGTGAAGATACCTGTCAGATGGACTGCAAAACCTGCAAGGCCATGTGCAGTAAGTGTGATTTACTCAATTATTATAAGTACAAATTAGACTTATGGTTTTGTGTTGAATTAAGAATATAATGTGTGTTTTTGCCTGCTGTGATAAGCCAGGAGGAGTATGCCAGGATCCTTGCTTCATCGGAGGAGATGGAATCATGTTCTATTTTCACGGGAAGAAAGAGCAGGACTTCTGTTTGGTGTCGGATTCAGACCTACACATCAATGCGCACTTCATGGGAAAGAGAGAAGAGGGAATGGGAAGAGACTTCACGTGGGTGCAGTCTATCGGCCTGCTCATCCACGGAACTCACACACTCTTCCTCGGAGCGATGAAGGTGGCCACGTGGGACGACTCCATTGACCAGCTGACAATTGCTCTAAACGGCAAATCCATTCTGCTTCCCCAAGAGGAGGGAGATTCTCTCTCTTTCTCCCCCTTGAAAATGAATATTACTCGCCAAAACCCTAACAATGAGGTGAGTGTTGAAGTGGAGGGCAAGTTTAAGATCACAGCACGGGTTGTTCCCATTACTCAAGAGGAATCTTGGATTCACAATTACGGAATCACCTCTGACGACTGCTTTGCGCATCTGGAGCTCAGCTTCAAATTCTACTCCCTTAGCCCCCATGTGACCGGAGTTCTCGGACAGACATACGCAGTAGACTACATAAGCCCAATCAATGTGGGTCTACGAATGCCAGTAATGGGAGGTGAAGCCAAGCATTTGAGCAGCAATCTCTTCGCCACTGACTGCAAAGTTTCTCGATTCCGAGGAAGAGAAATAGAAGAGAAGAACCCTCACTTCTCTATCCTAAACCTCAACTGTGCTGGTCAACCAGGTGGCAGTGGCATGGTCTGCCGCAAGTAGACAGATTCCCATATATACACTGTTCACGCTTCACGCAATAAGCTCCCCACTGCCAATAATAATCCTTCGTGAGTGCCGATTTCAGGCAATAAGTCGCCATCAATAATCACAAATCTTAATATCAAACTACTGGCGTGTTCATTTTCGGTTAAGAACACGCATTTTGCATTCTCCTGCTTTTCTGCTTCTCATTCGCTCCGTTTCAAGTCTCATGCACGAGTTACTTTATCATAATTACATCCATATAGTATGCCATCCTCGAAATGATCAATGTCATGCACATTATAAGCGTTTAAATTAAAAGTACTGTGTGGTTGTTTTTATGAGGGGAAGGAGGTCATAAAACATAGGAAGAGTAAAAATTTGTAATAGTGGAGAGTAATCAGTACATGTTTATCTTAACATTGTGCTTTTGAAATCTTATGTGGATAGTTCAAATCACTTTTAATTTTTTATAACAGTTTATTTGTCAAGTTCCCTACTTAAAAATAAAATTTCAAGTTCACATGGTCAATAATGATGCCACATCAGCATGTTTTTCTATGAACGTCTCCAAAATGGTTCAAAAAGGTGTGCACTAAGTCATGTTAAACATTGTGCTGATATGGCACCACATGAGTTATTGATTTTTCAAATTTGGAGGCATCTTTTTGTGGATGGGACATTTTTAGTGGATTGTTTTAATAAAATAAACATACCTAGATAGAGAGAAAGAGTTGTTGCTAAGGAATTTTTGTGTATCTATATGAGAGAGACAAAGAGAGGGGGTGTTGTTATATGGAGCCTAATAAGACTCAAAGGTTAAGTTTTCCCCTTTGATCAATGTAGTTTCCCCCCAGGTTATTCTACGGGGATTTCAGGAAAGCGCACCCAACACGGCGTCAAGGGGCAATGCCCCTTGCGGGGTCAATGGGTAGCACCCCTATGGGGTTTTTCGGGGGGTAGGGCCCATGAAAGCTCAAATAAATTTTATTATTTTATAATGGTGTTGGATGATAATTTTCTATTGGCTATAATAATTTAACCCTATTTTGGTAATGGGCATAAGTACTTATAAAATGGCTTAGGGCTATGGTTATTTATATGAGAATTTGGTAGCATTTTGCACCCGTATTGAGGTTCAAGGGATTGTTTATTGTAACCGGTTGGAATTGCTAGATAATAATATTGGACTCTCTGTTTGGTGGATGTATCCCAAGATTAGGTGAACCATGGTAAAGTATTTGTGTCTTATTTTTGTGTGTGTTTTATTTCTCTGTTTCATTGATCGAATTTGTATTTTGCTGTTAGATATATGTCCTATAATCCTAATAGGAGGAGGGTATTGAGAGAGTATGTGTTGAGGAAATAAAAAGAGCTAAGCATTTTTAAAAAATTTCTAAAGTTTTTCAAAAAAAATTATAATGTTTTTTTTTTATAAAATTTTCCTAAAAATATATATAATACGATAATTAAAAACTACAAAAATAAAACATGTATACATAAGTAATAATTTTTTTTTCTAAATTTTTTTTATCAGTTTTTACATTTATCCAAGGTTTTTGCAATACATAAGTAAATGAATTTAAAGTTTTTAAAAGTTTTCTAATCTTTTTCTAACTTTTTCTAAGGTTTTCTAATAATTTTCTAAAAAAATTTACTAAAAAAAATTGAAAATTATAGAAAACAAATATATATACTTGCATAGGACTAAATTCTAATAAAAAAATTTAAAAATTTAAAAATATACGATTTACAAACATAAATAAATAAAAAAAGGGGAAGAAATTAATGCTCAAAACTTAACTCACTTATTCATTGAGAGGGGCTGGGGCGGGGGGGGGGGGCATTCAAATATAATCAAATCTTAATGGTCAAAAAATAACTCACTGATTCACTTGGTAGAACTAAATATAGTAATAACTGATTCACCGAACAACTTAATAACTTAAACAACCACATAGCTCAAATATGTAAATCAGTAATTCAAACTTATTAACACCACATTTAACTCAGTTGACACTAGATTTAGTGAGGAAACCCAATTTGGGAAAAACATCTATGGGAATTGTGACCAATAACAACAATGTACCCTTCTGAAGTACGCTTGGTTAAGAACTTATCATGTTAAAGATTACAAACACATTTCCTAAATTTGACCCTTTAGGAGACTTGCCTCAGATCTGTTAAGATCTTCACCCTATTAGGAGTGGCCTTGTTAGAGGTCTTTAAAGACTCTTTGGGAATGTCACCTACTTCTAGGATTTACAAAAAGAATGGTTAAATCCACTCCATTAAGAGATTGCTCTATTACAAATAGTAATAAGAAACAATATAAAATTTGATTTGTAAATATAGAAACAATATTTTCTTGTGTCAAATCCTTTGTGCTTAATTGAATACAGGCATGACATACTCTATTTTTCTCTCTCTCAGACTGTAGATTCTTCAATCTCTATTTCTCTGTTATGCTCAATAAATGTTGTTCTTCATCTCTTCTTCTTCTTTGTTCAACTCGCCAGCATCTCTATCTTTCTATTTTTTTTCATTCTTTATATAGACATAGTTTTGCCTCTTAATCTCCTTAATTAGATTTTCCATCATTTGCAGTCTATTATTCGATCATCTTCTTCATAAATCTCAACTCGGTAAACCACTTCACTTTTACCTTGAAACTTGAACTTTTCTTGAAACTCACATAATCAGGTTTAACCACTTCATCGTTGCCTTAGATCTTCTCATTGAATTTTCATGTCCGTAGATCTTCTGAAAAAATTCACCTAATTGTTATCCTTGTCGATCTTATCATCACTTCGCATTAAATATGATCTTATATAAGATCAATATATTGTACTCAGTAAACTTGCTTTGCAACTCGTTAACTATCTTCATTCACTGCTTGGTGTCTAACTCATCTTCAGTGCTTGGTGCTTTTCTTTCTCTCGGTGTTTGATAACTATGACCGACTTACATAAATCTATATTGAATGAATCTATCTAGCTCGGTAAAGTAACTCTTTCAGTCATAACTTAACTCTTTGTAATTTCTAACTTAATCAATCAATTGTACCAACTTGATAACATCAAATGTATAGTAGAAAACAACTATATCAACATTACTTCATCATTGTCTGGTCTGTATTTTTCACCAAATTAACTTATCCTCTTAAGATATAATAACATAATAAAATTTAATAATCAATTGTTTGACGTCAATGACAAAACAACAACTGATATAACTATTTCTACAACCATGATACTCAGTATCACTCGATCTTCATCATCTTCATCTGTTGATTAACACCTAATCCTTTATTAATTTGAAGGAGTCACTAGGGGGTGACAAAATGGTCTTCCTAGCAACATCATTTACACATGTCATGGTGAGTAACTTTGACCATTAATTTTATGAAAGCAAACATCTTATTAAAGTTTCAATCACTATATATATTACTGTAAATATTGTATATGTGTCTTTTCCACTGAAACAAATTCAAGTTTCAAAAACTATATATATTACTATAAATATTGCCTATGTATCTCTGTCACTGAATTAATAACATCATTATCTAAATTCTCATAAACTGCAATTCTACTAAGAACATGAATAACATCATTGGTATCTATCAGAACTGATAGAAAAAAAAAACACGTCAATATGAACCATTTAATAACTCAACCAAAGATTCAACATACCGATACTTCAAAACTGATAGAAAGTTGACTGATATATCTATATACTCATGTGAACATATCAATGCCTAATATATCTATGAACTCATATTAGATATGAAATTGAATCAACATATACATATATTTAGATGTCACAATGTCAAACTGAATCAATATATCCATATATGCAGATGTCACAATGTTAATGCCACTATCAAATTGATTATTGTGTTTGGCATCAAGGACAATCAAAACAAAGAAGAGGATCAGCTAACTCCCCATATTTCCTTGGTGACAAATACAATAATCTCTCCCACTATTTTGAACAAAGGACAAAGGAGAAAATTTTATCTATCTGAATGATAGGAAGAATAAAACCATACTGAATCATCAATGAAAATTATATCTGAATATAAGACAGCTGAATAAAAATAGTGCATAATTTCTTAAAAACATTTTGGCATCAAGTCCTAAATACATGAACATCTCAAAGAAGAAAGAAATCATTACACCTTAACATAGAAAAGAGAAAAATATTCCTCTACACTATGATAAGAAATATGCAAATGTGATAAAAAAAAAAAACCTTCGATATCGAAACAGTGGCTGAAAATAAATTTCAAGGAAAGAGATTGATAACTATAAATCATAGCTTAAAACCTAACATACTGCAATCAAAAAATAAACTAAAAAATCAAGGTTTAAAGGGTAAAAATATTTAAGCTTGAACCAATATGAGGGGTGAATGAAAAATCAAATAAGGGCCCCCTCACTAAAATACTGAAAGAATTATTGCATTGAAGAGAGAGGAAGAACTCCAAGTTTCTCCCTCAAATTTTCAAACACAGCTTTGGACAAGGGTTTAGTAAAGATATCTACAACCTGATCCTTTGTATAAATATAATCCAAAATAACTTCATTTGCAAAAACTTTTTTCTCAAAGAAAATGGTATTTTATATCAATGTGCTTTGTATGAGAGTCTTGAACTCAATTTTTAGAAATATATATAGCACTTGTATTATCAGAAAATAAATGTATAGGTTTAGAAACATGAACTTGAATTTATTTCAAGGTTTAAGTTGAATCCATATGACCTAAGTATAACTAGATACTAATACAATGGTATTTTGCTTTAGTAATGGACAAAGTAATAAAATATTGATTTTTTCTATGTAAAGAAACCAACCTATTCCCAAGAAAGAAAGCACCTCCTGAAGTGTTTCTTCTCTTAGTGAGACAACCAACCCAATCTGCATCAGTGTAGGTAGTTAGAGTATATCATCACGGTGAGGATACCAAAGACCAAAACTCTAAGTGCTAGATATATATTTAAGAATTCTTTTGATAGCATTTAAATGAGACATTTTTGTGTTGACTAAATTCGTGAAGACAAACATACAACTTGCATAATGTTAGGTCTGGTAACAACTAAGTACAAGAGACTACAAACTAAAAAGTATATGATCAATGTCGGGTTTATCAACTTATTTTTGAAGTTTACACCCTATTTCCATGGGTATACTAACTTACTTACATCCCTCCATTTGTAATTTTGGTATTATTTCTTTGGCATACTTAGTTTGTGATATGAAAATTCCTTTACCAAGTTGACTTACTGGTAAACCCAAGAAGAAATATATTTCCCGTATCATGGACATCTCAAATAAAGATGTCATAATTCTAGGAAAATCTAAACATAAGAAACTATCATTGCTGCCAAAAATGATGTCATCTACATAAACCACTACAACCAATATGTTTTCTCCTTTAGTTTTGAAGTATAAGTTATTGTCTACAACCCCTCTTGTGAATCCTTGTTCTTTCAATCCTATATGTGTTTCTATTACAATTAAGAATGTCACCTCATAAGAGATTTCCCAATTCGAAGGAACAAAATGAAACTACCCCAAGTCTATATTCAACACAATCAATAATAGATCAATAGTCAGAAATTGTTTCATTTGTTCCTAAAGACTCGCCCCTTACCCAAAGCTTGAATAAACACAATGCTAATACAAAAAAAAATGGTTCTTCTAACATCATTACCTCATCATAAAATGATGTTTTTTTATGGATGAAGCATGGAAATTTGTTAGAAAAAGAAAGGAACCATCTAAGTCAACAATTATGTATAATGTATACTCTCATCAAAGGATTCTAAAATCCTCTTCCCAATCTAATTTCAAATCTATGAATCACAATACTATCTCTATTGGCCAATCTGTAAGACAAAGATCTAGGTCCCCTTCTCTAAATAATTTTGATAAGGGACCCTTTGATTAGACTCATTCAATAATACATTAATTTACATCTTAAAATCCTACTAATAATGATTTGGGTACCCATAATCAGTCTATCTTTATAGCCAACCATTATGAAGAATTGCCCCATTAGGATGACCTTTCCACCTCCTCTTTTCCATGACTTTCAGAATTTTGTCCTAGAATGTAAGGGGGTTATCTCTTCTCCTTAAAAAATTTAAAGTTACGGATACAATAACCAACTATAAAGCTGATATTGTGTTTTTCCAAGAAGTTAAACTTCATGGTATCCATAGTTATGTTCTCAATCCCACGTATGAAGAGATCCTTCATTTCTTTATACGTCACATATTGAAGGTAGGGAAGGGGATATCACTGGGTTCCCTCCTTGGGTGAATATGTTTTCTATTGCCAAAGGTGAGGATTCTTCACATAGTTGTGAGTGTGTCCTCGCCTTTATTAATAAAAAACCCATTGATTTTTTCTATGTTTATCCTCCAAATTACACAAACAAAAGAAGTGTATTCCTGGATTGGATGGCCAAAATCCTCCCTAATACTGATTGGGTCATATGAGGTGACTTTTATATGGTTGAAAATAAAAATGATTGTAGCTGGTTGATCCCCAACAAAATGATTAATGAATAATTTTGTAAGTGGATATATTATTGAAATACTCTTTGTATTATTGATCCTATACATAAATAAATTCAAAACCATGACAATAGTTCATTCAATTGGTCTAATTGCAGATTTGGAGAAGATAAAATGTTGAACAGACTAGGTAGGATTTATATTTCCCCTAATTTTTAGATTATTCAAGATCCTCATTTGGTATTTATATTATCATTGATTTTTTTTCAACTCTTTAAGATCACTTCCCAATCATTTGTTTAGTCTTAGGAAATGTTAAGGGTAATAGTGCATCAAGCTTTCATATAGGATTAAAACCTCACATTTAAAACAAACCCTTCCTCTGTGGCTACCTTAGTGGGTCTTTGGAACTCTATTCCTAAGATAAATAAAGGAGACTCTTACACGGAGTGGTGGCACTATTCTATTACACAATGTGTTGATCCTATCGGACTTTGCGAGAAGAATGGTGTGGTAGTGTAAACATAAAGAAAAATTTCTTGAAGGAAAACTTGAACATGATAGAAAAATATAGAATGAAAAGACAAACGATATAAATTTGTAAACTTATATATCTCCTTTAGAAGATTAAATTCAAAAAATGGATCGTTATAAGAGAGAAGATACTAAAATAAGAGCTACACTACATTAGGCTAAGGAGCATGACAAGATATTCACATTTTTTTATTTTTTATTGACTTTAAACATAAAAGGAAATATATTGGGGAAATTAAAGATGATTTAGGTGATCCCCATATGTCTTCAGAAGAGATTACAACCTTGCTTTAGAATTTTATGTGACTCTTTTCAAAGAAGACACACATTGGCAAGACGTCGAGTCTATTTAAGAAGACATAATCAAAGATTGAATCCCATAGAAACTAGATGTTGATTAAGCCAATTCATATATCATGCTCTCTTCATTGAATATTTGGAGCATTTTGTTTTCTCTGTGGAAGCTAATAAGATTTCTTGTCTAGATGGGATTTTAGTAGAGTTTTATCAAATTATGTGCCAACATATTAAAAATGACTTTTATGTGATGCATTTGGAGGCTTTGGAACATGGCTTTGTAGGTATAGATATTAACATGGGCATCATAAAATTAATTCATATAGGTAAAAATGAAGATAAAATCAGAGGCTGGCATCCTATTAGATTACTCAACACTTCTTAAAAAAGATTGCTAAGGCTATTGCTACATAGATTAAACTTGTGACAAAACAAATTGTCAGACCCAAACAAATAGGATTTTTGGGAGGGAGATATATTTTGGATAATCTTATCCTTGTATGGGAAACTATTTAATGGGCTCAACAATCAAACCAAAATGATATCATAGTTAAGTTGTATTTTGATAAATCTTATGATAGATTGTGGTGGAGTTTCATCATCAATATGTTTAACTAATTGGGGTTTGACCCATATCTATGTAAACATGTTGAAATATTATTTAAAGACTATGTCACCCATATGATAGTTAGTAATGAGATGTATGATCGCTTTCCTTTACAATTCCCAATAATACAAATTTGTCCATGATGTCCTTTCTTTTATTTTCTCATTATTGATGCTCGAAGTTAATTGCTAGAAAATTAAAACCAAAATAATTTAATCAATGGTGTCTCTATCCCTTGTAATATGGTATTCATTAAGTTTCATTTTGCAGATAATAGGATGCACTTTCTTCAAAATTTTATGGAAGAGATTTTAAATTATATGGAAGTTCTTGACCTTTATTGATATATTTCTAGGACTAAGGTAGCCCATCATAAAACTGAATTTCTCATGACACAAATAGATAATGCACCTCCTTTTACTGCTTGAATGGAGAAAAATTAAAAATGGACAAATATGTTGTTACTTCGATATCCCCTTTAGGCTAGGAGTATCACTTGTTAAGACAGGGAGATGATTCCTTAATAAAATGAAATTTTAATTTCTCACTTGGGAAAGTAAACTTCTATCTTTAGCTAGCAAGATTCAAGTTTTGAATTGTTTATTATTAGCTTCACGTGTTTATTACGCATTCTATTAGATGCCTTCTAAAAAAAAATTTATGACCTTATTAAAATCATTCACCAATTTTTATGGTTTAATTGGAGGAGGGGGGGGTGCAGGGCTGGGTTCAAATGCACTTCTTGGCTACACTATACTAAGTGAAAAGATAAAGGAGGTTTGCACATATTGGATCCCAAAATTCAATGAGGTTGTTTAGTAGAAAGGTAGATAATTCAAGCAATTAATGGGGATGTCGTGAAGGAGCACCTAGGATTTCATTGGAGCCCTATGGGATCTTGGTGAAGTTTTATGTTTTTTTAAATGTTTTAAAGATGTAATAAGGTCTGGAAGCCCAATTTGGATATATTTGGTTAATATTTTTAAGGCTTTGAACCCAACTATACCTCTATAGCTTATCAAGACCTACAAGGTAAACTTTGGTAAAAGGGGCACAAAAAGTGTAAAATAGGTACAAATAGAAACTTTGAGGTTTATAATCCATATGTGGCCATTTCATGTTGTATTTAAGGTGTTTTGGTTAGTTTTGTTAACATATTGTAAGATTTGTCAAGTTTTTATAAAGTTGTTAATGCATCTTTTCAACTTTTGTGACAAAAAAATTGTGGCACCCCAATGGTGACCACTTTCAAAAAGTTGTTTATTTCGATTGGGATGGTTGTAAAACATATGTTATAATCCTCTTCAAGATTGAGGCAAGGATTTGTTGTTTATTTTGAATGAGAAGTGCAATGACTATTCTGAACAACATTGTTTTTTATAATTTTCTCGCGGTGTACGGACGTGTATGGATTAAGTTAGATCCCTCATGCACTTGAATTGGTATAATAGTAACTTATTCTTCAATTATAATTGGTTTGGTAAATTTTATCAAGTTTGAAGGGAGATATAGCAATTTTGGTAAAACTAGTCCACAAACCCTCTTACACCTAGGGTTTGGACTTATGGGAAAATTGTCTTATCATTCCACTAGCCAAAAGTAAACTTAATACTTTGAGGAATGGTAGGCCTATATATACTCTAATATTTTTAAGGTGTTGGGACAGTTTCTTTGAATGGCCATTTTTGACATCATGCGCTAGGCCTAGCATTCCTATGTAATAGGCCTGGGTAGTATGCAAATTAGAATGCAGATGAAAAAAGAAGTTGGTTAGGCTCTTTTTATGGTGGATTTGGTTATTTAAGACATGTAAAGATATTTTTAAAGCTTTGGACTTGAGATATAACCATATTTTCTAGTGGTTGCTTTGGAAATGAGTCCAATTAGCCCTATTAGGTCTATGGTTGCATAGTGTTTTTGACCCAGTCAATTGTGGAGTTGAGAATTGGGATTTGGGAATGTTTAGTAATTTTAAAAAGGGTATCTATAAAGGTGAATGTTTTGGTTGGTTATTTGGGAAGTATCATAGTTGAGGATGAAAGTGTAATTTTGTAGGGCTATTAGGAGTTGGGGTCATTACAAAGAAAGGGCCCATAGGGAAACTTGCGACATCAGTTGTGTTGTGTTATCTTCATGTTTTGGGACCCTTTTAAAAGGGAAGAAGGATTCCTAGTGTCTAACCTAGCTTTGCAATAGATTTGAGACTTAATCTTTTTAAACCATAGAATGTTCAATGAGAGTCATGATGGATATATGGGACTCGGTGTGAGAAGTGGTATCTACAGGGTTGTCAAATTTTTGATAGGTTTATTATGTCCTAGGGTCATTGTTATGATCCTTTTGTTGGTATTGAAAATTTGTAAAGTCTCCAAGGGATTTTGGTATCTTGTGTTGAATACCTAGTTCCAATGGGAGTGTAGACATATTTGTGGGTTGCAGGTTTGGTGTTTCAAAGAAACTTGTCTTGCCTTGTAGCTCTGCATCATATTGGTATTAAAGTAATTTTAATCACTAGGAGAGTATATTCTTGTGTTTTCTAGCATAAGAGAGTAAAGTAGAGGCTACCATTATGCCTCCAAAGGGGATGATTGTAGAGGTTGTAAAAGGGTTCCAAGAGTTGAAATAAAGATGGGAGGAGAAACTCCAAGCTAGGATGGCTGAGGAAGTAAGGAAGGTAAGAGGAAAATTTAAAAAAGGATGAAAGGGGCTTTGAAGACACTGAAGATGAAGGAGATAGGGAGGAAGAAATTCCTCCAACCCAAGACATGGCTACAGACCAAAAGGTTTTCATAGAGGCTTTTAAGGTAGCACACAAAGAATCCTTCGAGGATATGGTGGATCTTCCCACCTATAGTGGAAATTGGATGATTATAAATGGATGGAGTAGATAGATTCTTTAAATAACTACTTCGAGTAAAAGGAAGTGACTAAAAATAGGAAGGTGAAGTTTTCTAAGGCCAAATTGAAGGGGCCCACATTAGTGTGGTTGAATTACACCCTAGGGGAGAGGGTGAAGATGGGAAAGAATATGATTAGTTCTTAGAATAGAATGGTTTCTATGATGAAGCAAAAATACATGCCTCCTGACTTTGAGATCCAATTCATTAGGAAACTGCACAATTTGAAGCAAAAAGATTTGGATTTGGCTTCTTATACAGAGGAATTCAACAAATTAAGTTTAAAGGAAAATAATTATGAAGATGAAAGGGAGAACGTGGCTAGATACATGAATGGTCTCTAGTTTAGCATACAAGATGAGATTATCATAGTCGTCCCTAGAATCATAGGTGAATGATTTCAAATGGTGTTAAGGGCTGAAGAAAAGCTAAGAAGATAAAGTAATCAGAATAAAAGAAGTAGAGGTGGAAGACATATCAAAGGTAGAGGTAATTTTGGTGGTAGAAACCAAATCCAAAGGACACAAGGGGAGGATAGTTAGAGTGACCAAGCAGGGGAATCAAATTTTAGAGGTATTTGTATAGGAAGGGGGCCCAACAGTAGGGTTATATTTGGTGGATAGGGTAAAGGTCCTAACGTGTTAAGAGAGAGATGATATAATTGTAACCAAGTAGGATATTATGCAAGTAGACATCTTGAAAAGAAAGATTCAAGTTCTCATGGCGGAGAGTGGAGAACCCACTTAATTGTTGAAGAGAATAGTCAAAGTGTTAATGGGCCGATTAGATCTACAGATACTAAATGTAGAGAGAACTTAGTGATCCAAGAAGAGTACTCTTGAAGGCAACTGAGGTACAGGAACCACCAAAAAGAAGATCCTTATTTAGAACCACCTGTAAATCTAATGGTAAGGTTTGTAATGTTATTTTAGATGATGGTTCTACTGACAATTTGGTGCTCACAGAGATGGTTGAAAATTTGAACCTGCAAAAATTGACACATCCTTATCCTTATCGGGTGTCTTGGTTGAACAAGTGTCAACAAGTGTTGATTGATGAACAAGTATGGGTAGATTTTCAAATTGGGGAGTATAAGGATAGATTTCTTTGTGACATCATCTCCATGGATTTATGCCATCTCCTTAAAGGAAATCCTTGGCAATATGATCTCAAAGCCCAACATGATGGGAAAAAGAACACTTATTGCATTACCAAAGATGGTGTAACCTATACGATGAAACCCTTACCAGATGAGGGAAAGGATAAACATGTGAGTCTTAGTATTTTTTTGGTAGGTGAAAATTATTATGTGGGACTTTTAAGGAGGAAGATACCCCATGTTATGCCATTTTTATAAAACCAAAACATGAAGAAAAATTGGCAACCAAAAAGAGGGAAGTTGGGCCTAGAGATGTGCGAGAGTTGTTAGATAAATATAAGGGTGTGACTATAGGAGATCTACTTGATCTATTTCCTCCTATTAGATGCATAAGTCACCATATAGAATTGATACTATGGGCCACACTTCCTAATAAATCTGCATACAAAATGACTCCTAAAAATGAATAAGTTGCTAGACAAGTGCAAGAATTGCTAGACAAAGAGTTGGTGAGGAAAAGTATCAGTCTCTATGTTGTTCATGTTGTTTTGGATCCCAAAAAGGAGGGTACATGGAATTTAAGCACCCATTGTAGAGACATAAATATAATCATAATCAGATACTGATTCTTAATGCCAAGGATTGAAGACCTTTTAGATTGTCTAGGGGGTGCAAAGTACTACTCCAAGATTGATGTAAAGATTTGGTACCACTACCATCAAATAAGAATAAGTTAAGGATATGAATGGAAGAAAAATTTCAAGACCAATTAGGTTCTATATGAGTGTATGGTCATGGCTTTTGGACTCGCCGATGCTCCAAGTAATTTTATCCACCTCATGAATGTCATGCTAAAATGTTTTATTGGTAAGTTTGTTGTTGTTTACCTTGATGATATTTTGGTCTTTAGTAAATAAAAGAAGAGAATTTGAAACTTTTGTATTTAGTTTTGAAGAAATTGCATGAAGAAAAAATAATGATTAATTTGGGTAAGTGTATTTTTATGAGGGAAGAGTTGGCTTACCTTGTCTTTGTACTCTCAAGTGGAAGTCTGAAAATGGATTCCTCAAAAGTGGAGGCAATCCTTAATTGGCCAACCTGAAGGAATGAGAGTCAAGTAAGAATTTTTCATGACCTAAAAAGTTTTTATAGAAAATTTATTAATCATTTTAGTGATGTTTGTGCTCCTATGATCAATACCATTAAAGATGGAAGAAACTGTAAGTTTTAATGGAAATAAGGGGTTGATAAAGCATTTGAGTATTTAAAGAAGAGAGTGTCCCAATACTAAATCATGGCTATACCTTACTTAAGAAAGCTGTTTACCATTGAATGTGATGCAAGTCATCAATCCATTGGGGCAGTGTTGAGCCAAGAAGGCAAGCCAATAGCCTTTTTTAGTGAAATGCTAAATGAATCCAAACAAATATATTTATCCTATGACATAAAGCTCAATGCAATAGTGAGGGCTCTCAAGACATGGAGTAAATACCTATTACAATATACATAGATAACCATGCACTTAGTTTCCTAAATAGACAAGAAAAGTTAAACCATAAGCACAAGAAATGGATCGAACAACTGCATTCCCACACTTTCACAATTCAACATAAAAAAGAGACATCCAACAAAGTAGAAAATGATTTAAGTAGGAGAACGCTTGCATTGCAGAAGATTAATTTACAGAGTACAAGAATCCACTCTTTTAAAGAGATGTATAAACATGACAGTGATTTCAAGAAAAGTTATGAGGTATGTTTGAATTTTGCAAACTCTTGTCACACTGATTTTTTTAAATACAAGCTCCGAGAAGGATTGTTATTTATGGGTACTCAATTATGTATCCTAAAATGTTCCATGAGGAAGAAAATTATAAAAGAAAATAAATATAGAAGACTAGTAGGGCACTTTGGGTTAGATAAAATAAATTAGATTAGGTGAAAATGTTGTAGATCTTTGGCCTAAATTGAAGTCTAATGTCAGAAATTCTATGTAGTCTTGTGTTTTTTTTCAAATGGGAAAAGGGTCTACATCCAATCTAGGGTTTTATAATCCATTACCTCTTCCAAGAGGCCATGGGGGAGTATGAGTACGAATTTTTTCCTAGGCCTCCCAAGAAAAAAGGTAGGGTATGATAGTATTTTTGTTTTTGTGGACATATTTAGCATGATGGTTCTCTTATTTCCCTGTAAAAGCACTCATGTTGCTTCTCATGTGGTAAGATTGTTCTTTAAGGAAGTAGTAAGGATTCATGGATTGTCACTCAATATTGTTTCTGACAGAGATTTAAAATTTGTTGGGCATTTTTGGAGAACTCTTAGGAAGAAATTTGAGAACAACTTGTCCTTTAATTCTACCTACCATCCTCAAAGTGATGGAAAAATTGAGGTCATAAAAATGTCCTTGGGTAACATTTTGAGATGTTTAACTAAGGAGCATGGATCAACCTATGATATCATTATTGCTCAAATATAATTCGCCTACAATGATTACACAAATAGAAGCACCAAAAAGTGTCCGTTTGAGATTTTATATGGCCTTCATCCAAGAGGAATTTTGGAAATCATAAATCTGAAAGATATGGAAAGGATTTTGAAAACCCTCATACACCTACGGTTTGGACATATGGGAAAATTGGCCTACCATTCCATTGGCTAAAATTCTTCATACTTTGAGGTATGGTAGGTCTGTATTTACACTTTAATAATCTACAGGATTTGGCAATGTTCCTTTGAATGGCCATTTTTAACATCATGCCCTAGGCCTGACATCCTTATGTGACGAGCATGGGTAGTGTACAAATTGGCCTACAGAGGGACAAAGCAGTGAGCTAGGCTAATGTTTATGGTAGATTTAGTTGTTTAAGACATGTACATAGATATTTCAAGAGTTTTACTTGAGAGATCACCCCATTTCCTAGTGATTTATTTGGAAAGTAGTCCAAATTATCCTTATTAGATCTCTAGTTGCAGAGTGTTTTTGACCCAGCCAATGATGGATTTGAGAATTAGGATTTGGATATGTTTCTAGTAAATTGGAAAAGGGTATCTAGAAAGGAGAATTTTTTGGTAGGTTGTTTGGGAAGCATTAGAGTTGAGGATGAAAGAGATATTTGGTAGGGCTATTAGGAGTTGGGGTCATTACAAGGAAAGTTCCCATAGGAAAAATTATGCGATCACTTGGGTTGCCTTATCATCATGTTTTGGAACCCTAGTGAAAGGGAAGAAGGATTCCTGGTGTCTAACCCACCTTCGTAATAGATTTGAGACTTAATCTTGTGAAACCATAAAATGTTCAATGAGAGTCATGATGGATATATGGGACTTGATGTGAGAAGTTTTATCTACAAGATTACATCATATTTTTTAAAGGTCTCAAATGCCCTAGGTTAATTTTTATAATCCTTTTTTTGGTGTTCACAAGTTGCAAATTCTCCAAGGGATGTTTGTATCTTGTGTTGCAGGTATATTTCCAATGGGACACTGTGAAGATCTTTGTGGGTTGCAGGTTTTGTGTGTTAAAGAAACTTTTGTTTCCTTGGAGCTCTGCATCAGGATGAACCATGAAAACTCCTAGTACATTTTCTCTTCAGCCAAGCATCCATAAAAAAAATGACAAGTTGCAATATGGGAAGAAAAACTTTTATTGGCTCCTTGTTTTCAAAATAAGATCTTATTTGTCAGTACAATCAATTTGGATGGCATGGAAACAAATCTATAAAACTTGAATTGGAAAGATACCTCCCTATAAAATGGTTTTAGTTTTGGTTCCTCTTCTATTTGGTGGAACATGTTGATCCAATATCATGGCCACCCTCTTTTTATATCCTTTCCTAGACAGGACCACCTTTTATCTAAGAGAGGTATCTGACAACTTGGAGATTTATAGGATTTTTATTTTATGGACTAGGATAGCTAGTTAAATATCAAGATAAAGTTCTGTTTAGAAAATTTGTTCAAAGGGTTTATCATTTTTATCAAATATTTTTTCTCCATTGATTTTTCCATGAAACTGTGTACCCTTTTAAAATCTAATTTTTCCAAGGATTGGTGCTAGTTAGAAAAGCTACATTTTGGCTTATTTCTGCTAAAATAAATATATATAAGGCTTTTACTTGAATTTTCCCTAAAGCATAGGCTTAATAATAAATGGAAATGTAAATTCTTGGAGAGAACTTGAAGAAAATTAAGTACTCAAATATGGAGGTCTAAAACTGAAACTAATGCCCAAATTCTTGTCTAAAAAATACAACATTTCAAACCAAACTCCTAGTTGGGGGAATGAATAAAGTATAAGATAATTCAATTGGATAAATGCCCATTTTTCATTAAAATTAAATTCTTAACATATACTATGGCACTTTGCATGGCCCAAATGAAAATGGAATGTTGTCTTTAAATATATTCCTACTATGTTTTAACATGATGTACTTTGGAAAGAGGTTTTTTTGGGCCTAAATCTTTAGAAGAACATTGTTGTTGATTCTATAAGGCATATTATTTTAGTTAATATATTGAAAAGTAGATGCATGACTATATTTTTTAATCATGATATTCATCTATGAGGTGAAATTCTAAGGTTTTACTCTGAGATCATATTTCAGACTTTTTCTTTGTGCTCTCAATTGTAGGAAGGATCCATAGAGTAATTAAAGTTCAGAAATCACTAGGTTAGAATCAAGTTCCAGCTACTTTTGTTTTATATTTATGACACCTTAAGTTCAAAATAGCTTCAAAAAATGATAAAATTTAGGCTTTGATGGAATAATAATCTGTTATTGAGTTGTTTTACTATTAGAAGCTTAGTTCTATCAGCTATAACTGTGTATGTTTGAAGTATTGCAGCAATACCTAGGACTAGACTTGATGGTTTGGTATATGTCATGGCTTACTATATACATATCTAGCATTCTTTACGATGTGTCATGTTTGATCTCTTGAACTATTCTGGTCTATATGTATTTTTTTTTTACTTGTCTTACTTTGACAATTATTTGATTCCCTTTTTAAGCAATTTATCAATTTACTTTGTTTAATTAAAAAAGTATTATTTTGTTTATGATTATATTGGTTTTAAAATATTCAATAATTGTCATTAGGTCATTGATCTACTAGTGAAGTTGAATGGTTCTCAATGAGCCCAAAACTCTAACATCATAAAATGATACTAAAATTGTAATTCTACAACAACAAAAACCTTATAATAATATTATAATGTGCAGACTTTAAAATATCCAATCGAAACATAACATTTTAAACTTAAATTACTTTTAATTGTTTTAGAAATCTAAACATTAGTACCAATAATAGGAAGTTAACATATCTCTCTTTTATATTAAGATTATGTCAACAAGAAACTGTTATTCTATTTTAAAATAGGTCACAACTTAAAACTGCGTGGTGATCTTCAGTAAATTTGCCACTTTGAGCAATTCTATCTTAAATTATTCCTTCTGTATAGACTTTTCAGGCAGTAGCGAATGATAATCTAACTGGGTTGATGGGTTGAAAAGGAAAAATAGACAGGTGCAACTTCCATAACACTGCACTATGCATGTTGGATAAGAATAGCCAAGAATAGCTAAGGCTATTTGATTCAAAATGAAATAGAAAGGAAAGTGGGTGATGGTGGTACTGGACGATACTACATTTTCTATTTCGAATTTGGAAGTGTGCAGGCAGTAGAGTTGAAAAACAACAAAACACACCCGAGATTGCAGGCTACACAATGTTGCATGATGTATAACTTTATCAGCTGCCCTAGGAATGGGAAATGCCTACTCAGGTATCTGATAGCTATAAAAGGCAACGTTGTGGGACACAGAAGAGACACCAAAGGAACCTGTGGGCGTGTGGCCAATCATAAAATATAATCATGATGATGGATGGAAAATCTTTAATTGCTACTGTTTGCATTGTACTGATGCTGCTGAGTGCAAAAGAAAGCCACTCAAGAAAGGTGGTGAGATGCAGAGGTTCGAGATTCGCGAGGTGCAATGGAGAGAGACTATCCTGTCCCGATCAGTGTGAAGATACCTGTCAGAAGGACTGCGAAACCTGCAAGGCCGTCTGCAGTAAGTGTGAAGTAATGAATTATTATGAGTACAAAGTAGACTTATGGTTTTGTGTTGGATTAAGAAAATAATTTGTGTTGTTGCAGGCTGTGATAAGCCGGCGGGTGTATGCAAGGATCCTCGCTTCATTGGAGGAGATGGAATCATGTTCTATTTTCACGGGAAGAAAGAGCAGGACTTCTGTTTGGTGTCGGACTCAGACCTGCACATCAATGCGCACTTCATGGGAAAGAGAGGAGAGGGAATGGGAAGAGACTTCACGTGGGTGCAGCCCATCGGCCTGCTCTCGACGGAAAATCCATTCTGCTTCCCCAAGAGGAGGGAGCTTCTCTATCTTTCTCCCCCTTCAAAATGAATATTACTCGCCAAAACCCTAACAATGAGGTGAGTGTTGAAGTGGAGGACAAGTTTAAGATCACAGCACGGGTTGTTCCCATCACTCCAGAAGAATCTCGGATCCACAAGTACGGTATCACCTCTGACGACTGCTTTGCGCATCTGGAGCTCAGCTTTAAATTCTATTCCCTTAGCCCCCATGTGACTGGAGTTCTCGGACAGACATACGCAGCAGACTACATAAGCCCAATCAATGTCTCAATTGATTCCAACTTCTGGAAATGGACAATATCTCGGTTGATGAAAGGGGCAATAAACAGGATGATCATTTGCATAGCAGTTTACTGATTCCAATTATACACAAGGCATTAAGGGCATGTAAAATATCTTGCAATAGGAAGAGGATAGCGAACACGTTTCCGACAAATCCATGGTATGACAAAGAGTGTAAGGCAGCTAAGAGAGCTATAAGAGGGAAAGATTCGAGCAAAGCAAACAAGAAGTTATACACAAAGTTGATTCAAGCAAAAAAAGAGGACTATGTTAATATAAGAAGGGGGGAGTTAATTCATCTTGCCAAACATAATCCCAAAGGCTTTTGGAGGGAACTACAACAAAGGAAAAAACAAATAGTAAATAATATTACAGATAAGCAATGGCTAGAGTATGCTAGGTTACTTTATGAACGGTCACATGAGAAGAACTCTCCCCCCATTGTAAACACCTCGGTGGAGTTGTTTACGGTAGATGACATCAAACTTGGAATAAAGAGATTGGCCAGCGGCAAGGTAACTAACATTGACAGGCTTCAAGCTGAATTTTTAAAATGGGGAGTTGATCTTCTTGCACCTCACATCAAGTGTGTCTTCAACAAGGTCATTCGGGAGGGTTTTCCAGCTGATTGGACCACTAGCATGGTTATCCCTCTCTTTAAAAGTTGGGACAACAATAACCCATCCACTTAACGGAAAATTATGGTCAATCCCCTCTTCGAAAAACTTTTTGGGAGCATGGTGGAACGTAGATTCAGTAGTTGGGTTGAAGGGGAAGGAAAAAGAGCCAAAGGGCAAGCGGGTTTTAGGCCCAGACACTCTACCATTGATCATTACATCACTCTTCGTCAGTTGATAGAAAAATTATGGGATAGCCAGGGAGGAGAAGCTTATTGTTGTTTTGTGGACTTCAAGAAGGCATTTGATATGGTTCCTAGAGACAACTTGTGGAGTAGAATAGAAGATTTAGGCATTTGGAATATATTTAGAGTAGCAGTGCATAGGTTATATGAGAAAGTCAGAGCCAAAATATGAACTAAAGAGGGTATGTATGAATGCTTCGGTAGTGACATTGGTGTTAAACAGGGATGTCTGTTATCTCCCACTTTGTTTGGCCTTTACATTAATAAACTTGAATCATGGTTAAACAAGATAGATGGCGAAGGGGTGCATTTAGCTGGGTATGTGGTGAAGCTTCTTCTTTATGCGGATGATCTTATTCTGATTTCTAAAACTGCTCAAGGGTTAGAAGATCAGATAGGAGCTTTGGAGCACTTCTGTCATGATGTGGGGATGCAGGTGAATATAACCAAAATGAAAATTATGATTTTTTCTTTCAAGAGGAAGGAAAAACATGTTTCCTTCCTTTTTGAAGGCAGTCCTTTAGAAATTGTGAAAGAATACAAGTACTCTGGGATTGAATTCCATTATAGACTCAGCTGGGAGTCTTGTAGAACGAGAAGGATTAAGGGAGGGTGGAAAGCATCTTACCTTCTTCAGAATAGATGTAGAAACGCTGAACTCTGGGCCTAGAAAATGAAGAAAAATTGATTTGGTTTACTTGTCACTCTGGTTGTCCTCTATGGCTGCGAAGTTTGTGGAGGCAGCATGAAAAAATGAGGTTGGAGATAGGTGGAGAGAATTTAGAAACACTTAATAACTAGAAACCTTAAAGTCAAGACCTCGGTCCCATACGAAATTCTCTTAGCTGAGACAGGAAGTTTCCTGTTGGAGGCGGCTGCGATAACTCGATTAATAAGCTATCTAAGGAAACTTGGCAACATGGATAACCATCGATGGCCTAGAATTGCACTGAAAGAGGACTTAGTCCACAGGAAGAAAATGTGGATGAAATAGAATATAAAGTGGTTGAGTAAGTGGAACATCAAGTTACAATAATGCCCTAATAACAATGAGGAAATAAAAAAGTTTGTCATAGAAAAATTCTGGAATGCCATGTGGACTAATAACATGGGTAAGAAAAATGCTTATTACATAAAAGTGTTCAATCCAACGTGGGAACATGGTGATAAGGCATGTATGGGGGCAACTATTAAAGGAAAAGATAGATTGTTAGTGGCCCAGTTGAGGATGGGTTCTCACCACCTCAAAGTGAGACTGGTAGATGAAAAAGACCCAAAGAGGAATGGGAAGAGTGGATTTGCAGGTTTTGTGTGTCAGGTATGATTGAGACTGAATGACATTTTATTATGTAGTGCACAACATATGATGACATCTGGGCTTAGTACAAAATTAGTTTGAGGACAAAGAATATGTACAACTTATTCGAGGAGGATAAGATCAACCAGACCGCTAGTTTGATTGTCAAGATTCACATCAGGAGGTCCGACATTTTTTTTTAAATCTTGAGTTATCTTTTTGCTTTGATACAGTGGTCCCTTAGGTTTTTTGGTCTCGTGGACGTCAGTAAAATCATTCATTCATTCATGTGGGTCTATGAATGCCAGTAATGGGAGGTGAAACCAAGTATTTGAGTAGCAATCTCTTCGCCACTAACTGCAAAGTTTCTTGATTCTGAGGAAGAGAAATAGAAGAGAAGAACTATCACTTCTCTATCCTAGACCTCAACTTTTCTGGTCAACCAAGTGGCAGTGGCATGGTCTGTTGCAAGTAGACAGATTCCCATATATACACTATTTATGCTTCATGCAATAAGCTCCCCAACGCCAATAATAATCCTTCATGAATACCAATTTTAGGCAATAAGTAACCACCGATAATCACAAATCTTATTATCAATCTACTAGCATGTTCATTTTCGGTTAGGCCCTGTTTGTTTGCAGAATTGGAATTTGACTCAAAACCTAATTATCTTAAAATAAGGTTTTGAAATTCTGGTTTTGTGTATTCGTAAGATAGTTTGGACCATTTGGTTGACCCGGAAGATGACTGAGATAATCCATCTTCTGCGTTTGGTTGCCATTTTTGAAATTAGAATTAGAATTATATTTAAAACCGTTATAAAAAAGTTGTCACATTTATAAAATATAAATCATTAAATGCCACCTTTATAAACTAAAATGTCAAAACAGACGCTACCGGACCCGACACCATATAAAATGCAACCTATAAAAAATGAATTCAGGTTTTATTATTTGAATTCCACCTATTTGAGTTGAAGTGGAACTTCCAAAAGTTCACCCAAAATGAGAATTTGAAAACACAAACCAGGTTTTTAATTTTGCAATCCAAACGACGGATTCGGCTCAAAACCTGAAAATCCACTGCCAATTCCACTCATATTCCCACAAACAAATGGGGCCTTAAGTAGATTCATTTTGCATTCTTCTACTTTTCTAATTCTCATTCACTCCGTATCAATTCACAGTATGGGTTACTTTTTATTGTAACATGCATATAGTATGTCATCCTCGAAATTATCAATGCCATGCACATTAAATGTGTTTAAATTAAAAGTACCTGTGTGATTGTTGTTATGAGGGGAAGGAGGTCCTATAACATAGGAAGAGTAAAAAATTGTAATAGTGGAGAGAATCAGTACATGTTTATCTTAACATTGTGCTTCTTGAAATCTTATGTGGATATTTCAAATTACTTCCAATTTTTTACACCCGTTTATTTGTCAAGTTCCCTACTTAAAAGCAAAATTTCAAGTGCACATGGTCAAATATGATGCCACATCAACATATTTTTTTTATTAACGTGTCCAAAATGGATCAAAAAGGTGAGAAGACTATTAGGTGTGCACTAAGTCATGTTTAATGTTGTGCTGACTGGCACCACATGAGTTGTTTTTTTATAAATTTGGAAGCATCTTTTTGTTGATATTCATTGATGGGACATTTTTAGTAAACCACTATAGGGTCTATTTTTGTCCACCTACTATAACATGTTTTGGACCCTGCATATGTATTGGCTTCTCTCCTCCAGAAGTGGCTAAGAAAAGTATGAAGGGGAAAATATCAAGATGAAGTGGCATCAACAACTGTATCAAGTAATATAGCAAACAATATAGGTGTTAAAAAGTTTATCAAGATGATGAGAGCACCTAAGGTGGCATGGGTTCATATCCTAGGGTGAATAATAAGTGGTTGTGTTAGTTTCAATATGTATCTTATCCTATGGAATATCTAATGAATGTGTAGGATGGATTTATATAGGCTAACATATTCTAGGTTTATGCCATAAAACGGTAAGAAACAAGCTAAATTAAAGGGGAAAATAACTATTCCATTAAATACTATCATGTTTGATGAATCACTATCATGGTTAAGAATGAAGGATGGAGTGTTTGTGTGAGTGAAATATAGAATGAATAGAGTAGTGTTAGAATCATAATTTAATTTATGAGAAAGTAAGATACGGGAGGATGATGAGGAAAGTTGGTTGTAGGAAAATTAATATAAAAAGAGATAAAGATTATTTAAATTCTTATTTGGAAGGATAGAGAGGGTGGTAATTTAAGCAGGTTTGAAAAAAAAATTGTTGTTTTTTGCCCATTTTTTTGTCCCTCATGAAGGCATACTCTAGCGGAAGGGTCAATGGTGATTATTGCATTGTTCTATTATTTAATTTCATATGACAAGTGGAAATGTTTTAATTTTTTATCACCCTCCCTTAGCCATAGCTCTCTTTTTTTTTTTTCTCAGGAAAATCTCTTCTAGGGAAAGGAGAACCTCCAATTACTTTTGTAGTGAAGATTGAATAAAGAAGGGAAAGCTATTTACATCATGCTTGATGATGTGATCATTGATTTCATCTAGGTTTTCAAGAATTTCTACTTTCCAAAGGAAGATGTTCTTGAAGTGGGCTACATTCAATTGTTAAATTTGGAGCTTAATAAAACTTAACTTCTTTGCAAGTTGAAACGTCCTAGACCCTGAAACAAAAGGTGCACTTTCCCACCATGTTTTCAACTTGGACAAGAAATTTGGATCCCTAAACCACATTTATTTGAATTTGAAAGATGATTTAGGATTGAATGGATGTTTGCTAAGCTCCAAGTAAATATTATTTGATCAGATCCCAAGAAAGATAAGACATTTGACTTAAAGGGAGGAACCTCATCTATCTAATTTAAAGAAACTAGGAACCTATCCAAATTTTTTATACGAGAATGTTTTTTTTACAATTATTAGTACATGTGAAGAGGCCATTGTGGTGGTGGGGGCATAGTACAACAAAAGAAATTTTTGAAATTCTTCCATCACTTTAGGAGACAGAATGATCCATGTTTTCTTAGTTTGGTTTGAGATTGCATTAAAATTGCCTCCTAGTAGAACCTTTTTCTTCTTTGAAATGAAGTAAAATAGAAGAAATATGATTCCAAAGTAGAAGAAATCAACATCCAATTCTGAGTAGAAACTATCAATTCTAGTTGGGATTGATTGTTATTCCAATGAATAATAAAATCCCACTACCACCTTCGGCAAGGGATTAGAAGAAATTTTATATCTTCCATTTACCAAACATTTCTTCTTCCTGATCTGATGTAAAATTTGTGTCCTAAAGGAGCATAATGTTAACGTCTCTTGAATCCAACTAGTATTTTATAAAGCACCTTTTGTTAGGGGCATTAATGTTAGAACAATAAGCAGAAAAATGCAAATACAAACATGGAAGAGAACACAAATGACACAGAGATTTAACATGGTTCACCCAATCCCTGAGCTACGTCCACCAACAGCGAGTCAAATATATTTATTGTTATCCAGCGATTACAATTTGAAACCTGCAACTCAATACCATCACAGGAAGCTAGGAAAATCCCTCATACAATGAAATCTTAAAAACCTAACCCCTTTTCACAAGCATATTTGACCTAACCTAATTAGGGAAAAAAATACTCTGACTAATAGAAAATCAATGGTCAACCCTTTACAATATTATTAAGTCATTGTTGGCGCTACCCCTTGACCCCATCAGGGGCTCTGCCCCTTGACCCTGCCTGGGGCGCTGCCCCAAGACCCCGCAAGGGGCTCTGCCCCTTGACCCCGAGCATGGGGCCCAAATAGATATATTTGGGGGAGAAACTGTGCCGAAAGAAACTGAGTCTAATTAGGCTCCACATACATAACAATCTCCCACTTGGAGACTAATCAGACTCCACAACAATATCCTCCCACTTGGAGACTGATCGAGCAAACCTGTAGCTCCCACTAGAATAAAGAAACCACCCTGGACTCTGCTGTTCTTTTATTCTGTTCAGTCTAGAAGACCAACCAACGCTGAAGAGGAATTTAGCTTCTCCCTTGTCACTACCTTTGTAAACATATTTGTTAGATTATCATCTGTATGTATCTTCTCCAACTTTAACTATCCATCATCCAAAACTAACTAGATGAAATGATATCGCAATTGTATGTGCTTTATTTTTTAGTACAAAGAAGAATTCTTTGCAAGATGAATGGCACTCTGACTATTTGAATACAAATAATTATCTTACTATGGATGTCCCAATTCTTCCATGAAGAATTGAAGCCATATCATCTCCTTGGCTGCCTCTGTAGCAGCAACATACTCTACCTCTGTAGTGGATAATGCATTCACCTTTTGTAACTGAGAAATCCAACTCACTGTTGTCCCACCAATAGTAAATACATAACCTATAGTACTCCGCTTGGTATCTATGTCTCCTACCAAATCTGAGTCAACATAGCCATGAACAGTAGTAGAAGAGCCCCCAAGTGTAAACACTTATTGGATGTACCTCTCAAATATCTGAGAATCCATTTGACTGCATTCCAATGCTCAATCCCAGGGTGACTCAGATATTGGCTAACAACTCCCACTGCATGTGCAATATCTGGCCTAGTACATACCATAGCATATATTAAGCTCCCTATAGCCTGAAGCATAAGGTATCTTGGACATTTTTACCTCTTCTTCTGGTGTCTTTGGACACATTTATTTTGTCAATTTCAAATGACCAGGAAAAGGTGTAGTGACAGCTTTGGCATCCTTCATGTAGAATCTCTGCAACACCTTTTCAACATAATCAACCTGAGATAGAGTTAATTTTCTATTCTTCCTATCTCTGCAAATTTTCATGCCAAGGATTTGTTTTTCCGTCCCCAAATCCTTCATAGCAAAATATTTTGCTAACTATTGTTTCAACCCCTTAATATGATCCATGTAAGATCCATCTACAAGCATATAATCAACATATAAACATAAAATAATGTAGCTATCATTATTCAACCTCTTGAAATAAACACAATGGTCAGAATTACATCGAGTGTGGCCATTCTCATTCATAAAAGTATCAAATTTAATATACCATTGCCAAGGTGCTTGCTTCAAGCCATATAAACTTTTCTGCAATTTGCACACTAAACTCTCCTTACCCTTGACCTCAAATGCCTGTGGCTGTACCATATATATTTCTTCATTCAAATCACCATGAAGAAAGGTTGTTTTAACATCAAGCTGCTCTAAATGCAAATCTTCAGTAGCCACAATACTTAAAACAGTACGAATAGAAGTCATTTTAACAACTAGAGAAAAAATCTCATCAAAATCAATACCATGTTTCTGTGCAAATCCTTTTATGACTAATCTAGCTTTAAATCTTTTCTTACCTCCATCTTCTTCTTTCAACCTATAAACCCATTTATTCTGCAAATCCTATTTACCTGTAGGTAACTTACATAAATCCCAAGTCTGATTTTTCAGCAAGGAGTCCATTTCATCTGTCATTGCAGACTCCCAGTGAAATTTTGTATCCACCTACATAGCTTCATTATAACATTCAGGTTCACCAGCATCAGTTTATAAGATAGAATACAAAGAAGGTGAAAATCTATCTGGAGGTCTACTTAGCCTTGTTGACCATCTAAAATTTACTGGGGTGTGTGGTATTTTTTGTTTCTATTGTTGCGGAGCATAAGGAATTTCTAGAACATTATCATTTGGAATATCATCCAGCACTACATAATCATTTTCTTTCTTCTCATGCTGCTGCAATAGATCTTTGTACAACACTTTCTCATTGAATATGACATCTCTACTTCTTACAATTTTATGATTTTCAAAATCCCAAAGCCTATAACCAAATTCATCAATGCCATATCCAACAAATATTCATTTCTTAGATTTAGCTTCCAGCTTGGTTCTATTTTCAAAACCAATATGTGCAAACGCTTCACAACCGAAGGTTCTGAGAAAAGAATAACTCACCTTCTTACCTGTCCATGCTTCCTCTGGGATACCACAACCCAAGTGAGTAGAGGGACCTCTATTTATCAAATATATAGTAGTATTTACATCCTCTGCCCACATGTTTAGGGGGAGCCCAGCATGCAACCTTGTGCTCCTAGCACGTTCCATTATTGTCCTGTTCATGCGTTCAGCCACTCCATTTTCCTGTGGAGTCCTTGGAACTATTTTCTATCTATGAATACCAGTAGAGGCACAATAATCTTTAAATTATTTTCTACAATACTCACCACCATTATTAGATCTGAGACATTTTAATCTTTTTCCTGTCTCATTTTCAACCAAGCTTTTCCATTTCTTAAAAGTTTGAAATACATCAGATTTCTATTTAATGAAATATATCCATACTTTCCTAGTTGCATCATCAATGAATGTAACATAATACTGAGAGCCACCAAGGGAAGATACCTGAGCAAGACCCCATACATCTGTATGCACAAGCTCTAATTTTTCATCTTTCTTTTCCTTCCCACTCTTTACAAAACTAACTCTCTTTTGTTTTCCATACACACAACTTTCACAGAAATCCATATTAACACATTTCAGACCTGGTAGAAATTTCTTTGAATGAAGTAATTTCATACTTTTTCACTCATGTGCCCAAGTCTATTGTGCCACAATGTTGTTTCAGAATCTCCAGCTACTGTCTCTTGTTCTACCTACTCAACTACAACAACTATTCCTGAACATTCATTTTTTTTTGAAACAATTAAAGTAGAGGGAACAGTATGTCCTATATAAAGATATAAGGTGCCTACTTTCACACCTTTTTCTACTACTAAGGAGCCTTTTGAAACCTTCCAATTTTTATCATTAAAAGTAATTGTGCAACCCTCATCAGCGAGTTGCACTGCTGAAATTAAATTCCTACTCAGCCTTGGAACATGTGTTACCTCTTGTAGTGGCCAATGATTCCCATTGTGCAACTTAATCTTGATTCTACCTTTTCCAACAATTTGACAGGATTCATTATCTCCCAAATATACTAGCCCAAAATCCCCTTGGACATAATCAATAAAATAACCTCTATGGGGTGTAGCATGAAATGAAGCCCCTGAATCTAACACCCATGAATCATCAACATTTTATAAAGACAATAGAAAATCATCCTCTTCAGATTTGTTACTTACCACATTTGCCTCCTTGTTTCCATCATGTTTGTCTCCTTGATCTTTCTTTTGAGACCAACAATCTTTCTTCTTATGTCCTAGTTTTCCATAGTACCAGTAGTCGCTAGGTCCTCTTGACTAAGACCTCTTTCCCTTTGACTTCCCTTGTGATTTTCTATGATTTCCAGAGTTGTTTCCTCTGTCTCTTATTCTGCCTCTACTTTTTGCATTTAATACACTACTCGATGTGGATGCCCCCGAGCTTTTCCTACGAATTTGCTCACTCAATATAACACCAACAACATCATCAAACTTTATGGTATTAGAACCAAAAATAGAATTACTAACAACCATTACCAAGCCATTCCAGCTTTCTGGCAAAGAGCACAAAATCAAGAGAGCCCTAACCTCTTCATCAAAGGTAATTTTAACTGAAGTTAACTGACTTGTAACTATATTAAACTCATTCAAATGATCAGTGATTGATCCACCTTCTACCATTTTCATGAGAAATACATTGTTTGAAGCTGAAGGCTTTTCATACAACTTTTCTAGGGTTTCCATCAGATCTTTAGCTGTTGTTGCTCCAGTAATATTGAATGCCACCGATTGTCCCAGGCATAAACAAATACTCCCTAGTGCCTTCCTATCCAAAATATCCCAATCTTCCTTAGACATTGCTGCCTCTTTCTTGGATATTCCCTCTAATGGCCGCCATAGATCCTTCTGATAGAGATAGTCCTCCATTTGCATCTTCCATAAATAGAAGTTCTACCCATTAAATTTATCAACCTTCAGCCTACCCTCATCTTCCATTTCTCCCACTTAACCAAGAGACTCTCCCACTAACTCGTGAGACCTATTTCAGAGAATAGATGAAAGAACGAACGAAAAAACCTCGCTCTGATACCACTTGTTAGAACAATAAGCAAAAAAATGCAAATACAAACATGGAAGAGACCACAAATGACACAGAGATTTAACGTGGTTCACCCAATCCCTGGGCTACATCCACCAACAACAAGTCCAATATCTTTATTATTATCCAGCGATTACAATCTAAAACCTGCAACTCAATACCATCACAGGAAGCTACAAAAATCCCTCATACAATGAAATCTCAAAAACCTAAGCCCTTTTCACAAGCATATTTGACCTAACCTAATTAGGGCAAAAAATACTCTGACTAATAGAAAATCAATGGTCGACCCTTTACAATATTATTAAGTCATTGTTGGTGCTGCCCCTTGATCCCATCAGGGGCTCTGCCCCTTGACCCTAAGCATGGTGCCCAAATAGATATGTCTGGGGGGGAAACCGTGCTGAAAGAAACTGAGTCTGATTAGGCCCCACATACATAACAATTAATGCCTCTAACATTCCATGAGAGTACTTTTAGGGTACCCAAGAAGATCAATATGCTATTGTTGGCCTAGATTTTTCCAAAGTTATCTAAATTTTAACCATAATTTTCTATTTATGTTTTTTTTTGTTTTGTTTTTTTTCAAAGGGCGTGTCTCTTGCATTTTAGGAGAAAGGATTTCAATTGCAGGATTCTCTCTTTCAGTTGGAGAGATGCATAGGATTTGAAAGAAATCATAGTTCATATTTCTATTGCTTTCATCCTCCTTTTGGAGCTGAGAGATTTTTTAGCTTTCATAGAGTTGAATGATTTATAAACCTTCTTGATCGACTAAGTGATCTATCATTTCTACCTACTGGCAATCTAAAAAAAAAAAAAACTTGATCTTTAAGTGAAAAAGGTTTTGGGGCCACTAATCCAAGTAAGGATTTTCAAGTGAAGGAGAGAGGAAAACTACTTATATCTCCCTAGTCTCTAAAGAATATTCTTGACTACCAATGAGTTTTTTTATTATGAGACAAAACCAATGAATAAGTTTCCAAAACTTGTCAGAATATTCTCTTCATCCATAAGACTCACTTTCAATTGAAGGCATACTTGAGGCTAGCTACTATGTTGGCCCTCGTAAGGGTTAGAAGTGGGAGTAGATAAAAATATCTCATCTCCAATCTTCACAATCCTTTCTTAGATCCTACTTTAGTAAAAAATATTTCAACCAATTATTCAAAATAATTCAACTGTGGAAATTGTTTGAATTTATTTGAATTTAGTTTGAAAGTAGAAGGGGTTTTAAAAGTGACGATCTTTAAGTTTGAATTTTATCCTATTTTTCCAATTTAAGATTTTCCCTCGAAGAGAATGGGACATGTTGACCTGTGTCTTCAAAAAGCACAACTAGGAAGATCAAGATATTTAACTTGTAGAGGGGATATCCAAGATGGTAAATGGATGAGGAGATGTGGAGGAAAACAAGGCGGATGAAAAGACCAAGGCTTAAATCATTTTGGACATACAAATATTTTTTAACCTAGTTGATGTTTTTGATAGAAAAGTATTGAATGGAACAACTGAGATGCACTTGGCCAGTAACCAGGTTCCCAATATTGTAGGACATTTATTTTCCTCTAGGCTACTGTTGGTTTATAGTTTGGACATCTACTTTAAATTTGATTTATATAATGACTCTTGAAAATACCCAATGTTGGCTATCGTAGAACAAAAAGTAACCACATACTAGGTTAGTGGTAGGAATCTATCAATGACCCCTAAATTGAAAGGTATAGTATCCCTTATGTGAAAGATATGCAATGAATTTTTTCTTTCATTTTTTAGGGGTATGCTCTTAACCGGAGAGTAGAAGAGGTTTGACCAAGTTGCTCAAAGCTTCAAACAACTTAGGCAATGAATGGGGACTTACTCAATGACATGCAATCTAAAATGCAAACTACTATGCAGTGTGCCATTAATGCAAACTACCATCTATCAGCAGAGATAAAGAAAGAAAGTGTAACAATGCAATTCCTAGATTGCTAAGATTTTGAAACTTTGACAATACCCAGATTATCTTGATCTCATTTTCTACAAACCTTCTTCCTAAATCCTTATGCAAGAACTAATCTATTGAATTAAGATGTGAAATCAAATGAAAAAAAAGTGCTTTTGCTGAAGATAGTAAACATACAATCCACTGAATGAGAATAAAAAAACCTAGTTCATTACTATTCATTCAAGTTCCAGTATTAGCAACTTCTTTCAAAACATCACACAAATAACTAAGATGAACAACAAAAATCTCTTTGAACTCAGAGTCACACACAATAGTCCCAGCTACAGGGGTTTTCCCAAAGTAATTTTTACTGATCTTATTTACTTTACATAAATTTACATATATAGGTCTTCTCCAAAATGACCCATTTCAATAATGATTGCTTCTTTACAATATTCCGAGAGGAACATTCTAATAATAAACTTGTTCAGTTAAAAAAATTGACAAAGCTGACAAAATGCCAAAAATGGCTACAATATACAAAAGTTGGGAAGACGACATAGGTCAAAAGATTCTATGTCATCTTCTATGTAACATTTTTTCCTCTATAATCCTTCATTGCATCTATTACCTTTCCCAAATCCTGAGCATTCAGAATGATTATATTGTCAGCTCAAATCATCCAAAAATCATGTATATTTGTCAGTTCATCCAACCTGGAAATCCAGGATTGGAGCTTCTTCATTTCCTTTTTTTATTACAGCATCTATCACAGAGTGCTCATTGATTCTTGACACTTGTCACTTCTAGAAACTTGAGATTTCGTGTGCAATACTTTCAAAAACTCAAACAGTTTATCCATCTCCTTTTGTACTAACTTCACAATAGTCTTGAGTTCATTTGCAGATCTATTTGAGTTCTGAACCATGAACTCCAGAGACTACCTCCAATGAATAATGGCTCATGTCCAGTCTTGAGGATGCCATTAGAGATTGCAACACTAGTCTTCATATCAATCACCTCCTGCAAGGTGCCCAACTACTCTGTCAATCTAGTGGATTCATTATAGATGGTGTCCTGGTGTTTTGATTTTGTATCCTTCAATTTGTCTACATCAAGTAGAAGGTTCCCCAAATTCTCAATAACAATGGGGCCTTGAACCTTTATCGCTTCTATCCATGCTTTTCCAATTTGACCAAACTATCTCTCTTGCTGCAACTTTAGTAGTAAGTTCTTATTCTCCTTTGCATTAGGATCAAACTAAGCAGATGAAGTAGTGCCAAGAGAATATTTAATATACTCTACTAGCTCCTTGTTTTTAGACTTGAGGTCTTCCTTGTCTACTCGGAGTTCTTCTAATCTGTCCTCAATCTTCTCATTGGTGTTTTTCCAGATATTCACCATTGAGTCATGCACTGGCACCCCTAGGTCCACCATTTTAATCTAGAAATCTTGAGCTGAGAGTTCATGAAACCTTTCTCTTTTCTATGGCTCTTCTATTTCCATTAGCATATGCCCGGTCATGGATTCATGGGAAAGTGCCACCACAGACTTTTTCTTCTTCGCCTTCTTTCCCAATGGCTAAGATGAGGTTGCCTTAAGGATCAGTTCCTTCGAAGAAATGGCCTCCTCATGTCATTTCTTCTTCTTCTCAATGGTTTCCTCAAACCATGAGTTTGTGGATAGCACCTTAATTGTAGACTAAAGACCCGTAGGATCAAATAGCTCCCAGACAACTAGAGGAGTCTGTTTGTCTTGAGGTGGAAAAAGGAAGGAGGAAACCTTGGTCACCGAAAGGGCTAGAGTATTTACCAGCTGAAAGGAATCCTGACCATCCATGGGATTTATGTCATCCAAGGTGATAAATGGACTTGGTGAGGGAGGCTTCGTCACCAGCACCTCTTTTTCTTTCTTCTTTTCCTTTTCCCTATCATCTTCATTCTCCTCTTCATTTCCAATGTTTGGGAGAGAACCATCTCCACAGGTCAGAGTGATGGGAACATTCTTTTCCAAGGGTTGGTCACCTCCTTGCCCGATGGATTGTGCTACACCTGCTGAAACTGATGGTGCCACAAAATAAGTAACTCCTGAAGATGATTTCCCAACTCTTGAAGTCGTTCCTCCAGATGAACCTTCGCTAGAAGTTATTTTCTATCGTGCTCTTGTCCATTCTACCCACTTGTCGGTTCTCTTGATAATGCCCCTCATGAGAAGATCCAATGAATCAATCACTAGACCAATTGGTGGAGAGGAAGAAATAGGCAACACCTAGATCTGATTGTAGGATGAAGGTTGCATGAAGAGACCATCATCTGCAAGCTCAGATACATCAAAAACATTATTATACATTGCAATTTCATCCAAAGTTAAACGGGACCATAATAATTCCTGTGTTTGATACTCATTAAAACACTCGACCCAGGAATCTTTTTTTATGGGACATGTCTGTAGGCATGTTCAAGCTTCAGGTGATCTCTAACAAAACCCATAGGATCATATTGAGGCCTAAGAACCTCATAATCAAGCAACTTGATCTTATCCTCAAAACTCTTTACTAAATTCTGGGCATCAGATCTAGATGCACAGGAATATGGACCAACCACCATGGGGGAGGAAATTCCAGCAATTTTCTTCATAGTTGAACACACATTATTCACTTCCAATATCTGTCGGCATAGCTCTAGCAAGACCACCTTATCTTCAAGATACCGAGGCAGTCTCTTAGGAAATCTGAAGAAGGCTCCTATCCGAAGATAAGAGAAACTTGGGAATTGGATGGAAGAGCATCCATACTGACTGAGTGTCGAGATGGCCTCTGGAAAGAATCTCCATTCCAGGAAACCTTGAATTTCTAGACAGATTCTCATTGTGAATGCATCATTCACAACAGTATACTCCTCAAAGTTCTGATGCAATTGTAGATTTGGGTAGAACTCATAAATTTTGGTGTTGTTGCCGAAGTTCTAGATTGCTAGTAAGTCAGGCCATAGGTGATGAGTCACCAGAGTGTAAATCAAGTAATAAGACATGTAGAATTGTTTGAATCCTTGACAAGAGCTCTTGCAGGATACAAGCTTCTCACACAGAATTTCCGCACAATCAATGAACATATTTTCAGTACATATAGCTTGAACAAGAAATAAATTATGTTCAATGAGATCTAAAATCTCAGGTTTTCTGTCCAATCTAGTCAGTAGGGCCAGGATATCAACAATTTCCCTCTTTAGGGTTGTTTCGAAGAGAGTCTTTGACATCTTACTTTTCTTTGATTGAGGGGTCTTGAACCAGGTCTTCTGCATGTCCTCCCTCCTTAGAGTCTTCTTTTCATTGAACATAGACGTAGAAGAATTGAAATCGATATCACAATACACGTCTTTTGCTGGAATGCCCAAAGCGGATTGGATTAGGGCTTTATCAATCATTAGAAAAATTGACTAATCTGGAAAAAGGATTTTCTTTGTAGCCAGGTTGTATTTCTCTATACATTCTCTAACGAGCTCAGGAGCTTGAACTGCCATTGGAAACCCTGCAGTTAATACCAGACCACTATCCTTGAGCTTCTATGAAATAGGGTGAACTGGATGAGAATTCAATCTTTTATGCAAATATCTGAGATCAAAGAATCTTAGAGATGTGTCAAAAACTTCCTTCAATTCACTCTCAATACCAATTAATCTGTCGTAACTAGAAGCTTTAACAACCATTTACTATGAAACTGTGAACATGAATGAAGACAAATGACTTGCTATTCAAAATGATGAGCAACAAATAATGGAAAATTCTTAAGAAATAGCCTCTAAGATCCAAACATTGCTGCCACATGAATGAAATTAAGGTGACCTAATGGACGTGATGGAAGGGTTAAAATTTAAATTTTTATTATCAATGGCTATTTGAAATTCCCATTTCAGAGAACATAATGGCCTCAAAATCCTCAATCTTACACTTATATTTATCTTAATTAGCCACTTTTTCTGAAACAAAACTTTAGTCTTGCAGAAAAAGAACATACTTTCCTTCCGATGCTAAAATGAATGAACATTAGACCATTTTACCTTCTGCGAAAAAAGAATATAAGATAATACTTTTTCCGTAAGCCTGTTTCCTTTATTTTGTAAAAGTATCCTGACAGCTTCACCTTTTATCCTTTGCGCACTTAAACACCTTCTTTTCCACCGGGGGCACTTGGCTTCTTATTTTCTCTTTTCACTTGTATCGGGCTTGCATGTTTGAGACCATCTTTTCCAAAAACTGCATGATCACTGCCACTACTCCGCAACTTGATATCTCTGAGAGTTGAAAAACTCTTTTATGAACAAAGTTTTACCAATCACTTATATAAAAGACATATTTATCTTCCAGAAAAACATATTGAGCATTGCAGATCTGAGGGTGACTACTTCTCATTTGAAAGACACTATGACACCCCTTTCCTGACATACCTAAATCACCTAAACACCAGATGAAGCAGAAAGATTGAAAAGCTGCTAGGTTCAAATAGGCAAGGCAAAGAATTTATCGGATAAGAACATTATGGGAAGGTTTCAGAATGAATAAGAAGTAGGTCACCGAAGAAAAATTTTACCCCCTAGGACCTAAAGACCCTTAAACTAAAATTTGGCAATAGCTGGCTCTGATTGGGGAGTTAGACATGCCAATGTCTGAGAAGGGACCCAGAGTCTCTAGTTTCGCATAACAAGACCAACAAGAAAAAAAATTAGCAGAATAAACTTAAACACATGACAGGAAAGGAAACTAAACTAATCTAAGACTAAGAAAGTAGGAAAGAAAGTAGGAGAAACACAAAGCAAACCAACCTACTCTAACACTAACCAGCACGGATTATTTTCTCTCACTTGAGTATTTGGTAGAGCTTCAGATCCTAGCCATTGTAGAAGAATGGTAGAATCTCTCAAGAAGGATATGCTAGAATAAAGGAATTATTCTAGTTCACCTATATAATCTTGAATGGTCCTTTCCAAAGTGATTCAAACTTATGATGCTTTCCTTTGGACTCGCGCCTTTTATCCCATAGTAGAACCAAGTCACCTTTCATAAAATTTCTTGGTCTGGCTTTCTTATCAAAGAATGTTTTCACTCTCCTTTGATGATCAATGATGTGGTCAACTATCTTTTCCCATTCTTCCTCTAACTTTGTCAGATACATGATTCATTTCTCTAGACCATTCTATAAAAATGGATCTTCAATCACCTGCTACAGCCTGCAAATGGATAATTCCAATGGAAGTGGGAGACTAGGTTCAATGTCGTAAACCAGTTTAAAAGGGGAAATCCCAATAGCTTGTTTAGGTGTTATCCTATACGCCCATAGGGCTTCATGCAATTTCTTGTGCCAATAATTTTGACTCTCTGAAACTAGTGTCTTCATTATGTTAATCAGGTTCTTGTTGCTTGACTTAGCCTCACCATTTCCTTGAGGGCAATAATCAGATGAGTGACTAAGATGGATACTATTGTCATAGTAGAACTCTGTAATATTTGATGAAGAGAAATATGTGGCATTGTTCATCACTAGCTTCAAAGGCATTCCAAACCTTACCAAGATATTCTCTTTGATAAATTCACAGACCACCTCAAATGTAGTTTTCTTGGTAGGATTAGCCTCAACCCACTTGGTAAAGTAATTTGTGGTAGTTATGACATATAGGTGTCCTGCAGAAGAGGGAGGATTTATTAGACCAATAAAATCAAGTCCCCATTGCTAAAAGGGACCATCAACTACAACCGGCTTTAATGGGAGAGTCGCCAACTCAGGCTTACTGGAAAACATATGACATTTATCACACTTTGCCACCCAATTGTAGGAATATTTAAACATGTTGGGCTAGTAGTAACACTGCCTCAATATTTTATATGTCATGACTATGGATGAGAAGTGTCCACCACATGCCTCATTATGGAATGCCTGGAGCAATCACTCTTGTTGTGACCTGTCCACACATCTTAAGAAAGTTCCATCTAGTGCTCTCTTATATAACTAGTCATCATAAATGACATACTTGGCTGATTTAGTCTTCAAATCTCTTCTCTGTTTGTATGTCAATCCCTCTGGGAAATCTCCATAAGTAAGGAAATAGGCGATGTTTGAAAACTAGGGGTCAAGAAGACTAACCATTAACACCTTCGGAGAATCCTCCTCTTGAGATATTTCTTGATTTTCTACCAATATTTTACACAAGCTGTTACTTCTGACCAGCTTTCTTGGCTTAAGTTCAATATCATACTCCTATACCTTTGCTATCCATGCACCTCTAGTATTACATCCTATCTCTTGTTGTGTTAGAACGCTCTAAACAACAGAATCAGGAATATAAATAACATAATGGGAATTTAATACATAGAATCTAAAATTCTTCACTGCCCTTACCACCGCATATGCATGCTTATCCATTTGAGAATATCTCAGTTCATGATCCTTGAGTAGAGTGCTCATGAATGCAATAGGTACCTGAATTCCTTCATTGTTCTCTTGCATCAGGATAGCAGACAATGTATGAGCTAATGCGTAACAGTACAATATGAACTCCTTGGTATAATCTGGATGCACCAACATAGGTGCACTAGCTATAGCATGCTTGATTAAATCAAAGGGCTTCTTTCTAGAGTCATTCCGCTTGAAACTTTGACTACCCTTCATCATATCAATTATGCATTTTGTAATCTTGGAAAAGTTAGGAATGAATCACCTGAGAAAATTTACCTACCCAAAGGACGATCTTGTTCCAGATTTGCTTGTTAGAAGGTTCAATTGCTGGATGGCCTTCATGCACTTAGGGTCAATTCAGATTCCTTCATGGGAAGCAATATGACCTAGCAGTCTACCTTTGGTGACACACAAAATAGAATTGTTGGGATTAAGAGAGATGCCATGCTCTCTGCATCTCTTTAGCACCTTCTCAAGATCTTTCAAATGATCTTCTCTCTTCTTAGAAGAATGTTAAATCATCCAAATATATAACTATTATTCTATCCAAGAGGTCTACAAATGAAGTTTTTATTTCCCTATGGAAGGTAGCTACAACATTGATAATCCCGAAGGGCATTCTATTATAAGCAAACAGTGCCCAAGGAGTGGCGAACATTGTCTTATACTTATCATCCGGGTCCACCTCAATCTAGTTAAAACCTGAGAAACCGTCCAACATGGACATCATTTTAGATCCAGAAACTATTTGCAGTATATGATCCATTTTTGGTAAGGCATAATTATATTTCAGGGAAGCCTCGTTCAGATTCTGAAAATCTACACAAATTCTGATTTCTTCGTTCTTCTTCCGGAAGATCATGATGTTGGATATCCATGTAGAGTGATGTATGGGATAGATAATTTTTGCTTCCAACATCTTGTGAACTTCCCTAAAAATGGCATCTAACACCTTAGGATTTTAGTTTCATTGTTTCTTCCGGAAAGGGAAAACTTTAGGCTTGAGAGGAATCTTGTGCTTGAAGTCACCATTCCAGAAAGTTTTGAGGTCTTCACAGCCCCAAGAAAACACATCCTTATACTGGGAGAGTAGGTGTTTAGCCTTTTCTCTTAAATTTTTTATGCAACAACTACCAATATTTATCATCTTAGGTTTATTTTCAGTTCATATGTTCATTCCCTTGAAATCCTCTGAGGTACCACCTTTTTTGTCTCTCTCTTTTCTAATATATGCATCATGTCTATCAAAAAAATTTCAAGGGAGATTAGGTGTCGAGGAATTTTGTTACCTTTTAAATTTTCTTCTCCAAGCTCTAACTCCTTGCTATCTAGATATAAATCCTTACAGGTACTAGAACTTCCTTCAAAATATTAATCACTGAACTGATCTGATCCTTCCATGAAAGCTTGTATCTACTTGTCACTAATGAAGACCTACCAAATATCCACATTAGCTTGGCCATTTGGTCTGAAGAGGACTTCAACTTTGTATTTCTTATCTCCTATTTTTGGATGCGGGAGGAGAAGTGATGCTGAGACGGCCAAAAAATCTTCTCTAGTGTTCTGCTCTATTGGAACAACTTGGATTGAGAAGGCATCAAAGTCCTCTATCTTGTCCCAAACTCTGTTCCTATAACTTTACAATCTTGCATTTTTCATTGAGTATTGTGCTTGAACTTGCCTCACTATCAACTCTACATCACCAAGTGCGTTAAGGATTTTCACACCTCTTTGCTTCGCTGCAACAATGCCTAGCAATAGAGCTTCATATTATATCATGTTATTAGTGTTCTTGAACTGCAATTTATAAGAAAGTTGTATCATGTCTCCTTCCAGGGGAATAAGAACTACGCCAGCCCCTAATCCTATAGTAGCACAACTGTCGTCGAACTCCAAGGTCCAAATATCCTGATTGTTAGTAATTTCTGACATTTCATCTTGATGATCAAAATCTGAACATAGCATATAATTGCTAAATTCCATCTATTGGTAGAGGATTTGTGCCTTAGGGTCATTAGACTTCATTACTATGAATTTGGCCTTTTCCTCGGGCTCCAACTTTATCTTTTTATTACCTAGTGGGATTATAGCATGGGACCAGTCCATCTTGATTTCTCCACCCATGTCTCTACAAAAGCTTATGCTTAGAAGAATACCATAGCTGGCCGGAATGTTGACTACCAGGATGGTTAGCTTCATCCTCTTTGAAGGGTGTGTGGCCAATGCAACTTGTGCATCCTTTACCTAACCTAGGAGTGGAACCTGTGTAGCATCCATTGAAAAATAGCGGCCAAAGGTTTTGGCCAGGGTCAATCCAAGGGCTTTAGCAACAGAGGCGGGCATGAAATTATTGGAGGCTCCGGAGTCAATAATATAGTTGCTTAGTTTATGACCATTAACAAATAGTGAGACATAAAATAGATCAGGCTTCTGGCTTGGAGAAGTGGCTAAGACTGAAAAATCTTCTTCTTTAAAGAGCAAGGGGAGGGTGAGTTCTTCATCATTTAAAGGGCCACTACTAGGGGGTTCATCACTAATAGTAGAATTTAAAATGGGCTGCATTCTGGAATTAGCATCACTTTTACAGTAATCTACAAGCTTTTGAAGTTCGGTAGGATGATTTTTTAAATATTCTAAGGGAGACACTTGGATTCTAGGATCCTTGTAGTATTTAATTATATCAAATGAAGACAGAGACTTACCATTTGTTTCAGACTTTGAGTGATCCTTCTTCCAAGATGAAGAAGTAGAAGCTCCAGGTGCACTAGCTGAAGGACTAGGAGCAATGTTCCGGGGAGGAAAAGAGGTTCCCATATTTTTGATTCTCTGAATTCTTTTTTCTACTGCCATTTTAATTCCATCCATGGTGGTAAAGAAATCACCTCTGACTTCAGAATCAGATTCATACTCCAAAAAGAAATTACCGGAGTCACCATGGGGAGCAGAGTCTTCTTCACTTTCAAGATATTCAATAGTCAGCTCATTGCTTGAAGCTAGCTATCTGTACCTATTCATCTCTGGACAAATATTACCATCATGGTCAGCTCTTAGATGAAAAATACACATATTATTCTTTTTAGCTGCCTCAATGGTGAGATTTTGCTGAGCCAGTGGCAACTGCAACTGTTTACCTTCATGTTGTTTTCTGGGAATATCCTTGTAAGGCTGCTGGAAGGATGGGATATAATTTCCCATTTTCCCCTTAAGGGAAATCATCTCATTAGACTATTTATAAAGCATTGCCTCATTATTTCCAATTACACTGGAAATAGAGCTTGTGGAGGCACAACTCTGCACTTCTTGCTTCCATTTCCCGATAGCTATGAGGTCATGCTCTAGCTCAATTTCTACAGTCTGAGTGGCTTGAAAATTAGCTACATGCACTCATTTGATTTGGAAACTAATGTCAGGAGGCATGGAACTGATAAAGAACATCTTCTGGTTGTCAATTGTAGGCCTGCTAGCAGCAGGGATCCTGTTAGCTAGCTTGTTAAACCTTGCATTGAAATCCCGCATAGGAACACTAGGTTCTTTCTTTATCTGAGTGAGCTAAGTCAGGAGTGTGTGTTTATCCTCTGTACTTTTATAATGAGCTTCAAATTGTTTCTTCATATCATTACAACTAGTTATGCATCCCGTAGGGAGGTGTTGAAACTAGCCAGCGACATTTTCTATTAAAGTCTCTAAAAGTATTCTTACTGCCTTGTCTTCATGGTGAGGGTTTACAATACTGCATGTAGTGAAGAAGGCTGCAATATGCTCATCAGTGGATACTTTTCCATCTCCATTGAACTTTGGAAATTTCTTTTGGGAAGCTCGAGGTAAGTCATTATTAGCTCCTAGATGAAGAGGCCCAATGGCATTACCCCAAGGGACATCCATTGAAATAGGGAGGGTTACTGGCACAGCTTGAAAATTGATATTGGTAGGAGTAGCTACTCCATGAAGAGTAAGGGTGTTACATAGTAGTAGGATAGTATTGTGGACAACAAGAGGGACAGAAGAATGGCTACAAATCTAGGAAATAGGGCGTGGTGGTGGCAAGAGAGCACCATGGATACCTAGAAAGACAGGATCCTAGACATTGGCTCTTCCTCTTCTGAGAGGACCTTCTAACAAAGGGAACTTATCCTTCTACAATTCCTCAAACATAGGATCTTTATGTCCCTCTCTCTGAACACTTCAGGTATAGGGTGATACAACAATAGTGGGTTACACTTTTTTGCCTAAACGGACATTGAACTCTACATTTTGAGAAAAACTTTCACATTTGGATGCATATTGTCGTTAAACTATTTGAAATCGAAAGATGAAGTAAACTAGAGTCTTTTAGGATTTTATGCCTAGATTCTAAATATATTTTTTTTAATTTTTTTTTAATTGATTTTAATGGTTTTATTTTTCTCCCACTAAAACAGCTATGTTGCTGAAAACATCTTTTTCGAAAAGGTAAAATGACTTCGTACAACCTAACTTTTTTTCTAAGATAGATATCAATGTGCTTCTTTTGAATTTGGTTTTGTAACATCCATATGGAGGGCATGAAATTTGTTTGATGACATTATCATGATTATTGCATATTTTATGAACGTTTGAAGTAGAGTCAACCATAATTTTGACATACCTTGACTACGTAGCTGATAACTTGTGTATTTATCGAAATTCAATTTTTTTTGATAGAAAGAAGACTCAAAACCGGAGGGAAATATTATTTTTCAATTTTTTTTTCTATTTTCTACTATTTTTCATTGAACGTCAAACTTGGAAGTTTATATTTGATAAAAAACCTACATCTGATGCACGTCAAAAATTATAGACCTAATTAATTCAAAATTTGTCAAATCTGTATTCGTTAGAAAGCTCATTCAAAGTACTTGTGTGATGCAAAAGGAGGTGTCCCTATTCTTCCATTTGAGCCCTATGCTTGAGCCCTGAAGCCATGAAAACTGCATATTGTTGTGGGATTTTACAGATGGCATTATTTTTGGGTGTTTCGATAGAAACTACTTTTGATAGAAAGTAGTTTCAATCGAAACTAATTAGTTTCGATCAAAACTACTTTCTACCGAAAGTAGTTTCATGATTTGGCATTTCACCAACGTTTACCAAAGCACTTTTGATAGAAAGTATATAGTTTCTATTGAAATTCAAAGATGACTTTCGATAGAAACCCATGTCAGCGTCTTTGGTGTCATTTCAGGTACAGAACAATTACATATAAATGAATATATGTTTTTGTCATCTTGTTATCTTGAAAGTCACAAAATACTTCACAATTTGGAAAAAGAAGACAATTCTGCAACTTGTGATGGCAAATAAGAAGAGAAGGCTAAATAAGAGTGCACGACATTATTCAGAAGATACTGAACATAGACTACGTGAAGAAGCTCAAGAAAGATATTATCAGAATAAATAAGGTACATGTCTATATCTCTTTGTCTCTCTCTTTGTCCATATTTTAAGTTGATGATTATGACTTGTCTTAATGAAACATGTAAGCATGATATTGCAATACCTAATTTGATAAAGAAGACCTAATTATATCTTTGCATGCAGGAAATTCTC
>MU224767.1:248457-259260 GCA_018584345.1 Thuja plicata
ATATATATATATATATATATATATATATATATATATATATATGCACATATATGCATATATACACATATATACACATACATATATATATGCATATATACACATATACATGTATATATACATATATATGCATATATACACATATACATGCATATATACAAATAATATATTATAAAACAATAAAATATGCAAATTATAAATGTGAAAAACCTGATAACTTGACATTTAATAAAACGGAAGCCACTATTCTCTGTCACTTTCAACCCAGCCGAAACAGTCAAAATGACTGTTTTGGCGGGTTTTATTCTGCTAAAAAAAACCTAGTTACTTTCGATCAAAAGTAACTAGGTACTTTCGATCGAAATTAACTTCCAATCGAAAGTACCCATTTTAGCTACTTTTGATCGAAAGTTACTCACTTCCGGTCGAAAGGTTTTTATTGGTCCGATCGAAAGTATGAAACATTTTTTAGTGGACCACGCTTTTCAGGGTGAATTTCTTCCTCCCGAAAAGTGTAACCCACTATTGTGGTATTACCCTATACTTAGGATCCAGAGCTACTGAACTTGATTCCTACAGTTGCGCAGCTCTGAATCTTCTTTCCCATAACACTCCTTCCCAATATTCAACGTTTGCCTCTTCTGTATTGGCCTAGTGGGACTTGTCCTTTGTGAGGCAACACCATTTCTCCTTAAGAGTGATATGCATAATGTATCATTAGGAATGACAAATAGATAAGTTCTAAGTCACTTAGTAAAGCGACAGACAGACTTGCTTATCAAGCTTAAGAAAATTCTAAGTTAGCCTGAGTAGAGTCGCCAAAAACTGTTGGTTTATAGTTTGTCTACTTTAAATTTGATTTATATAATGACTCTTGAAAATACCCAATGTTGGCTATCATAGAACAAAAAGTAACCACAGATATGGTCAATGGTAGGAATCTATCAATGAGCCCTAAAGTGAAAGGTACAATATCCCTTATGTGAAAGATATGCAATAAATTTTGTCTTTCAATTTTTAGGGGTATGCTCTTAACCAGAGAGTAGAAGAGGTTCAACCAAGTTTCTCAAAGCTTCAAACAACTCAGGTAATGAATGGGGACTTACTCAATGAAATGCAATCTGAGATGCAAACTACTATGTAGTGCGGGATGAATGCAAACTATGATCTATCAGTAGAGATAAAGAAAGAAAGTGTAACAATGCAATTCCTGAATTGCTAAGATTGTGAAACTTTGACAATACCCAGATTATCTTGATCTCATTTTTTATTAACCTTCTCCCTAAATCCTTATGCAAGAAATAATATATTGAATTAAGATGTGCAATCAAATGAAAATAGAGTGCTTTTGCTGAAGATAGTAAACATACAATCCACTGAATGAGAATAACAAAACCTAGTTCATTACTATTCATTCAAGTTCCAGTATTAGCAACTTCTTTCAAAAAATCACACAACTAACTAAGATGAACAACAAAAATCACTTCAAACTCAGATTTGCACACAGTAGTCCCAGCTATAGGGGTTTTCCCAAAGTAATTTTTGTCGATCTTATTTAGTTTACAAAAATTTACATATATAGGTCTTCTCCAAAATGACCTGTTTCAATAATGATTGCCTCTTTACAATATTCTGAGAGGAACATTCTAATAATAAACCCGATCATTTACAAAAACTAAGAAAGCTGACAAAATGCTAAAAGTGGCTACAATATACAAAAGTTGGGAAGACGACACAGGTCAATAGATTCTATGTTGACTTCTACGTAACAATTTTTCCTCTGTAAGCCTTCATTGCATCTGTTACCTTGACAAAATATTGAGCATTCAGAATGATTATATTGTCATCTAGCATCATCCAAAAATCATGCATCTCTATCAGTTCATCCAACCTGGCAATCTGGGATTGAAGCTTCTCCGTTTCATTTTTGATAACAACATATATCGTGGAGAGCTCACTGATTCTTGACACTTGGAAGTTAGCTAGATCCGCAATCTCATCTATGAAAGAAAGAAACTTAGCTTTCATTCGCTCTGTATTCACTAACTTGTCACTTTAAGAAACTTGAGATTCCGTGTGGAGTACTTTTGAAAACTCAAACAGTTTATCCATCTCCTTTTCTACTAACTTCATTATAGTCTTGAGTTCATTTGTAGATTTGTTTGAGATCTCAACCATGAAATCCAAAGACTGCCTCCAATGAAATAATGGCTGCTGTCCGGTCTTGAGGATACCATTAGAGATTGCAACACTAGTCTTCATATCAATCACCTCATGAAAGGTTCCTAACTTCTCTATCAATCTAGTGAATGCATTATAGATGGTCTCCTGGTGTTTTGAGTTTGTATCCTTAAATTTTTCTGCATCAAGTAGAAGGTTCCCCAAATTCTCAATAACAATGGGGCCTTGAACCTTTATCACTTCTATCCATGCTTTGCCAATTTGACCAAACTGTCTCTCTTGCTGCAACTTCAATAGTAAGTTCTTATTCTCCTCTACATTAGGATCAAACTGAGCAGATGAAGTAGTGCCAAGACCAGATTTAATATACTCTACTAGCTCCTTGTTTTCAAACTTGAGGACTTCCTTGTCCGCTCGGAGTTCTTCTAATCTGTCCTCAATTTTCTCATTGGTGGTTTTCCAGATATTCACCATCGATTCATGCATTGGCACCCCTAGGTCCACTGCTTCAATCTGGAAATCTTGAGCTGAGAGTTCATGAAACCTTCCTTCTTTCTATGGCTCTGCTATTTCCATTAGCATATGCCTAGTCGTGGAGTCATGGGAAAGTGCCACCATAGAATTTTTCTTCTTCTCCTTCTTTGTTGGTGGTTGAGATGAGGTTTCCTTAAGGATCAGGTCCTTCAATGAAATGGCCTCCTCATGTTGTTTCTTCTTCTTCTCAAAGGTTTTCTCCAACCATGAATCTGTGGATAGCACCTTCATTGCAGACTGAAGAGTTGTAGGATCAAACAACTGTTGGGCCACTGGAGGAGTCCATTTTTCTTGAGGTAGAACAAGGAAGGAGGAAATCCTAGTCACCGAAAGGGCCAGAATATTACCGGCTGAGAGGAATCCTGACCATCCATGGGATTTGTGTCATCCAAGGTGATAACTGGACTTGGTGAGGGAGGCTTGGTCACCAACACCTCTTGTTCTTTCTTATTTTCCTTTTCCCTATCTTCTTCCTTCTCCTCTTCATTTCCAATGTTTGGGAGTGAACCATCTCTGCAGGTCGGAGTGATGGGAACATTCTTTTCCAGGGGATGGTCACCTCCTTGCCCGACGGATAGTGCTGCACCTACTGAAACTAATGGCGCCATAGAAGAAGTAATTACTAAAGATGATTTCTTAGCTCCTGAAGTCATTCCTCCAGATGAACCTATGCCAGAAGTTCTTTTTCATCGCCCTCTGTTCCATTCTACCCACTTGTCGGTTCTCTTGATAATGCCCCTCATGAGAAGCTCCAATGAATCAATCACTGGACTAGTTGGTGGAGAGGAAGAAATATGCAACACCTTGATTTGGTTGTAGGATGAAGGTTGCGTGAAGAGACTGTCATCTACAAGATGAGATAAATCAACAATATTATTATACATTGCAATTTCATCCAAAGTTAAATGGGACCATAATTTTTCCCATGTTTGATACTCATTAAAACACTCAACTCAGAAATCTTCAATGTTTGGGACATTTCTGGAGGCATGTCTAAGCTTCAAGTGGTCTCTAAGAAAAACCATAGTATCATATTGATGTCTAAGAACCTCGTAATTAAGTAGCTTGATCTTATCCTCAAAACTCTTTACTAAATTTTGGGCATCAGATCTGGATGCACAAGAATACAGACCAACCACCACAGGGAAGGAAATTCTGGCGATCTTCTTCACAGTTTAACATAGAGTATTCGCTTCCAATATCTGTCAGCATAGCTCCACCAAGACCACCTTATCTTCAGGATACCGGGGAAGTCTCTTAGGAAATCTGAAGAAGGCTCCTATCCAAAGATAAGAGAAACTTGGGAATTGGATGAAAGAGCATCCATATTGACTGATTGTCCAGATGGCCTCTGGCGAGAATCTTCTTTCTGGGAAACCTTGAAGTTCCCAACAAATTCTCATTGTGAATGCATCATTCACAGATGTAGTACACTCCTCAAAGCTCTGGTGCAATTGCAGATTTGGGTAGAACTCATAAATTTTGGTGTTGTTGTCAAAGTTTTGTATTGCTGGTAAGCTGGGCCACGGGCGTTGAGTCGCCAGAGCGTAAATCATGTAAGAAGACATGTAGAATTTTTTGAATCCTTGACAAGAGCTCATCTAGGATGCAATCTTCTCACACAGAATTTTTTCCCAATCAATGAACATATTTTTAGCATAGATAGCTTGAACAAGAAAGAAATTATGTTCAACAAGATCTAAAATCTCAGGTTTTTTGTCCAATCTGGTCAGCAGGGCCAAGATATCAACAATTTCCCTCTTTAGGTTTGTTCTGAAGAGATTCTTTGGCATCTTACTTTTCTTTGATTGAGGGGTGTGGAACCAGGTCTTCTGCATGTCAACCCTCCTTAGAGTCTTCTTTTCATTGAACATAGACGCAGAAGAACCAAAATCGATATCGCAATACACGTCTTTTGCCAGAATGTCGAAAGCTGATTGGATTAGGGCTTGATCAATCGTTAGAAAAATCAACTGATCTAGAAAAAATATTTACTTTGTAGCTAGGTCATATTTCTCTATACATTCTCTGACAAGCTCAAGAGCTTGAACTGCCATTGGAAACCCTGTAGCTTCTACCAGACCACTATCCTTGAGCTTCTGTGTAATAGGGTGAACTGAATGAGAATTCAATCTTCTATGAAAATCTTTGAGATCAAAGAAGCCTAGAGATGTGTCAGAAACTTCCTTCAATTCACTCTCAATACCAATTAATCTTTTGTAACCAAAAACTTTAACAATCATTTACTGTGAAACTGAGAACATGAATGAAGATAACTGACTTGCTATTCAAAATGGTGAGCAACAAATGATGACAAATGCTTAATAAATAGCCGCTAAGATCTTAACGTTGGTGCCACACGAATGACATTAAGGTGACCTAACAAATGCAACAAAAGGATTAGCATTTAATTTTTTATTATCAACGGCTATTTGAAATTCTCATTTCGGAGAAAATAATGGCCCTGAAATCCTCAATCTTTCACTTATCTTTATGTTCATTAGCCGCTTTTGCTGAAACAAAAATTTAGTCTTGCAGAAAAAGAACATACTTTCCTTTCGATACTGAAATGAATGAACATTAGACAATTTTACCTTGTGTGGGAAAATAATATAAGAGAATACTTTTTACTCTTTTCACTTGTATCGAGCTTTCACCTTTGAGACCATCTTTTCTAGAAACTGTATGATCACTGCCACTACTCCGCAACTTGATATCTCCGAGAGTTGAAAAACTCTTTTATGAACAAAGTTTTACCAATCACTTATATAAAAGACATATTTATCTTCCGGAAAAACATATTGAGTATTGCAGATCCGAGGGTGACTACTTCTCATTCGGAAGACGGTATGACACCCCTTTCTTGACATACCTAAATCACCTAAAAACTAGATGAAGCAGAAAGATTGAAAACCCACTAGGCTCAAATAGGCAAGGCAAAGAATTTATCTGATAAGAACATTATGGGAAGGTTTCAGAATGAATGAGAAGTAGGTCACCAAAGAACAATTTTACCCCCTAGGACCTAAAGACCCTTAAACTAAAATTTGGCAACAACTACTCATGAGAATCCTATGAAACTTTCTAAAAACTATTTAGTTGGTTGGTGAGGTTGTTTAACTTGACCAACTATATGAAAAGAGTTGGCATTCAAATTTTGAAAAGAAATAACCTCTTGAAGAGGAGATTTTCCCTTGCACCTGAAGGGGGAAGAATGGTAAAAAAATAAACTCTTATTGTCCTTTAAATATATGGTAGAGTTACAAGGGTTCTCAATGATTTATGGGGAAAATGCCAAATCTTAAAAAAAATAGAATTGAGATGGGCATAGGAGGTGAGATAAGGGGACCATGGATAGCTCAAGTCCACAAATCCATTTGGGGATTGAAATAATTACTAAGAATAGATAAACAATTTTTTTCTATTTTATTAAGAGTAAATATGGAGAAATAATGTGAGACAAAATGTAGGATGAATTATGCAGTTAAATGAGGTTTGTTGGGATTGAAGATTTGGAAGTGAAGGATATGTATAGGGAGGTGATCCATGAGCACAAAACATGTAAGGGATTGTCTTAGAGTCAGATAAAGTAAAAAGAAGGTAGGACAATCTGAGTGAGTACATTTTCACAATCCATAAGTTAATTAATGAGTGATTCTACATTTGATTGTGTACAAGTTTTTAGAATTAAAATTTTAGATCACACTTCATGATCCACTGATGTAGAGCATCCAGAAAAAAAACATCAAAAAACTAAGAGAGTATTGTCTCTAAGGCATATTCAAGGTCTTCATCTCTATTTAAGAGGCATATAAAAAGATTAGGTCCTCTCTCAAAGGTTCATGTCATGATCTCTTGTCTCAACATGTGCTCGCACCCTTCCACTCTAAAGAACAACAACCTTCTGTTCAATGGGTATGTAACATAACAATGAGAGTCCAAACAAAATACTTCACACAATCCACTATGTTCTCGAAAAACTCCAATAACACTAATTCCCTATTAGGATAGTCATAACTCAACACACCTATCAATTTTTATACACCCTTCAATAGATCAAAAGGGTATGTCCAACCTACTAGGTCTCCTACAAAGTTTCAAACTCCACAGGTGGATTTATATTACACCAAACTTGTCCAATAACAAAACATTCACTTGATTGTCATACTGGGCCTTCACTTTTTTCACGATAATCCTCTCCTAAATGATCATTGATGCAAAGACTATTCCCACACACTGGCCCTCCAAGTTCTTAAAATTATGAGGGGACTTTCTATCTCTTCCTTGACTCCAAATACACTCAAAAACATTTTCTTACCCCTGTACAAAATAATGCCTTCATATATTGTCAAACGATGATTGTCCAATGTACAAACACTCAGGGACAATTTTTGAAAATTGGATTGTTTGACCCCCTAAAACTCACAACCAATTTTTCTAGTAAATTTGTTTTTGGGTGTTTAACATCCTCATCCTTCTAATCACCAACTTATAGAGTCGTACTAGTCCAATACATCATCCAACTAACATATTCTCTGACTCCCAATTCTGCACAAAATCTGACTTTGTGTCTCCACTAGCACGTTAAAAAATTTGGGTGAATCTTGTAACCAAATGGAAATGAAAATATACAATGCTTCCCTCCATTCCACAAAGTGTTAGTCCTTGTTCAATGTGGAATGGAGACCTTTCACATTTTTATAAGGTCACTATTTACCCTACTGAGCGCTTTAACTATTTTAAAAAAAATTAAGAGAACTCAATTAAATTTCAATGAAAATGAATGAAAAAAAAGACCAAATTAGATTATATTGAATTCTCCTTCATTCCTAATCAGTTTCCAATGAAAATGAATCAAATATTATGGAGAAAAATTACTGATTACCAAACTTTTTGCCCCAAAACATAGAGGAAGTGCAAGAAATACAACTTTATTTGATATTTAATTTTCATACAATGTGATGCAAGAGAATATTGCATCGTTGGTAATGTTTCATCATCCAAAAAAACCAGTTTTCTTCTGGACTCTTGTTACCAGGCTTTTTTTTTTGTTTTTTTTGTTTTTTTTTTACTTTTATTTTTTAAACTTTTGCTTTGTGTTTGTTTTTGTTCTAGGTCATCGGTTGGGTGACTGATGGCTTGGTGAAGTTATGTGGATCTTCAGATGGTGAGGTCATGTGTTTTTCATGGGGTCATAAGGATGCTTGTCCTATGATAGAAAATCATTTGGAAATACCGTGCTCAAGTTATTTTGAATTTTGTGACTGAACGTATGAAGGAGTTTCTAGTTCCTCATAGTTTTATGAGTTTTGATGAGAGGTAGATTTGTAGAAATTTTGGGCAGGAGTGATCAAAAGGGTTTGTTCCTTATTGTTCATATATTCTATGTTTTTGATAGGGCTTATTTTGGTTGAGTATCTTTTTGAGATACTACTAATTTTCTTTCGGTTATTATTGTTACTCATTACAGCGGTTCTTGGAGTTAACTGGATGATTGATCGAGGTTGTGGTCATTGTTCTGGTTGTTGGTGATGAATGAAATTATTTCCTATGTTGATATATGTGTGGCTGACTTGATTTGTTTGATAGGTCCTCGATAAATGAAATAAATGTTGTATATCATTTAGTTTAAGACCGATTGGGTCTAACACATTTATTGGGATATGTAAAGTTGGTTGAGGCTGACCTATTTGTGTTTCCATATAAATTTAGGCTTGAGATTATTTGGGGACAAAGAAATAGCAAGGAAGAAGTTTGGAGAAGGGTTGAATAGTAGAGAAGTTGCTAGAGGATTTCTCTGAGCCTTAGGAAGATCTGTATAGGTCTAAGTTGGGTTTGATTATTTAGGTTTTCTTGGCCTAAACCAGGAAGGCCTTATAGATTGGCATGTATAAAGAATTATGATGAATAAAACTTGTTGTTTGGATGAAAATAATGTTTTTTTTATTGTATCTTGTTGATGACCATTGTGTTGATAATTGCTGCAAGGATTTGACATCTCCTTTGGGGATTCTTTGTCCTTGACTGCATCAGATGGTATCATAGCATGGTTTGATCTTTTTGTGGTGGCTACCAATCTCAATTATTGACATGTGGTGATTTTGTGACATTTTCATAAGGTGGCATAGGTTGGATCTGACTTGCATCAAGGAAGGAGTTGAACAAGATGGATTGTAGGAAGATTTGTTGTTGCTTGTTGAGTTTTTATCGACAATTGGAGTTTTGCAAGGATTAGGGTATCATATTTGGTGGATCAGATCATAGATTGGAGGCACTTACACCCTCAATCTAGAAGGATGCCATTGAGAATGATTCCTAGGTTGATGGAGTAGAAAATAGAAAGGAAAAATTATGGTGAAGAGTTGAATAGCAGAGAAGCTGCTAGAGGATTTCCCTGAGACTTAGGAAGATTTATAGAGGTCTAAGTTGGGTTTTATTATTTAGGTTTTCTGGGCCTAAATCTGGAAGGCCTTATAACCCAGCTTGTATAAAGAAATTTTGAATAATAAAACCTTTTGTTTGGACGCAAAACATGTTGTTGATTGTATATTATTATTTCTGTTGTGTTGATAACTGTTGCAAGGATTTGAGATCTCCTTTGGGGATTCTCTATGCTTGACTGCATCACAATGAATCACAACCTTCAACCCCCTCAAATCCCATGAGTAAAAAGGTATTTCAATCCTTTTGAGGCCTTCCAATGTCCATAACCACCTTTTAACTGATTACAAACAATAAGTGCACTTTTAACACAAAAATTGCTCTTGACAACATTGAAAACATTTTGTCATATGTTGACAACTTTGTCACAGCCTAACCAAATATGTCCAAACCTATTGTGTTCATCCTACACATGCTAGAATAGGCTAAATATGCTTTATTACATCATTTTTAATCTTAATAGGGTATTTTCTAGACCTTGAACCTATTCGACTCTCCTAAGACCTTGTAGGTCTACATTGAACAAAGATGGTTTAAATGAATTACAAAATGATTCAAATGAATATGTTAGACTTAATTATACTAAAAAACATTTAAGTTGCCTTATATTTTCCTTATTACATTAATTTTACCACAAATTTTCATGATGCTTTTTTGTGCTTTTGATGCTCATGGATCATACACCCCCACTTGAAAAGTGATCCAAATCCAAGTCTCTTGGAATTGTTGTACCTAAAAATAAAAACTAATTAGATATTCCTCCATTTCCTTGCAAATATTCATCTTGAACTTGGTCTTCTAACTGTCCACCTCTTTGATCTTCATGATTTCCTTGTTAACCATTTTCATGCTTGCTTTTTCAATGCGGACCTACACTTCTATACTCTTATTTGCCTTCATCCATCTACTCCCAGTTTGTCCTCCAACATCATTCATGGAAAAATAATCCATATCCTGATTGTACTCTTTCATTTTCACCCTTGGTATAGCATCCATCAATAAAATCATAAAAATTATGAAGCAACAACAAACTCTTTTATCATCTCCCTCTTACCTCCCATTTTTTATGTTAAAGTTGATCAGATTTTAGAGGTTGAAGTAATTTTAATTTCTTTATATAGTGTGATCACAAAATAATAATAATAATAATAATAATAATAATAATACCACTTATCGCTATGAATTATTCGGCACTGTATATTTTATGTACTTTTCAAATTCACATATGATCGCTGATATATGTACTCTTTTAGAGTGACATGTCTCCGAAGAGGTGTATCCCTAGGTGGACTATGTCCACGTAGTTACATGCCTATTCGGTGACATGTCTGAACCATGCTTTGATCGAAACTCATATTAGATATAATACTCATCGATACTTAGTGATTGACACTAATTAGATTATTATCGATAACTAAAGAAAATTAATAATATATTGTGCTATCGTATGATAGCACATTATATTATTGATGTTACAATGATACTTCAATATAATGTATCATACATAATTTGATAGCATGATTAATAACAACATGATTTATATTAACAATATGATTAATATAAATAATATTAACAAGTTTATGAGTTTAACTAATTATGATATTAATAACATGATTATAAATAATGATTATCACAATTTCAGTTATATAT
>MU224767.1:267980-280053 GCA_018584345.1 Thuja plicata
CTACAAATGCTGGTTTGTATCAACCACTACCCATACCAGATAGGCCTTGGGAATTTTTGAGTATGGATTTTATTGTAGGGTTACCTAGAACAAAGACTGGTTATGATAGCATTTTTTTTGTAGTAGATAGGTTCAGCAAAATGAGTCATTTTATACCTTGTAAGAACACTAATGATGCCAGTCATATTTCTCACTTATTTTTCAAGGAAATAGTTAGAATTCATGGTTTTCCAGTAAGCATAGTGTCTGACAGAGATTTCAAATTCATGGGTCATTTTTGGAAGACCTTATGGAGAAGATTGGGAACTAATTTATCCCACAGTTCTGCCTACCATCCTCAAATAGATGGACAGACAGAAGTTATTAACAGAGTGCTGGAAAATTTGCTTAGATGCTTAATAAAGGAGTATGGACAAGCTTGGGATCAAGTGTTACCACAGACAGAATTTGCTTATAATGATAGTGTTAACATAACTACAGGGAAAAGCCCATTTTAGATTATATATGGGATGCATCCACGTGGATTTTGTGAACTCAGATAATTAAAAGGACAGGGAGTGATAAGTGGACATGCTGATGACTTTGCACAGTCTATGAAGGAGATACATGATCAGGTGAAGAAGAATCTGATTGAGGCAAATCAGAAATTAAAAGAGAAGGTAGATGAAGGAAGGAGAGAAGTCCAATTTCAAATTGGAGATCTAGTAATGGTACATCTGAACAAAGCCAGATTACAGAAGGGGATTCCCACTAAGCTGCAAATGAGGAGAATAGGTCCCTGCAAGATATTGGAGAAATATGGGAAGAATTCCTATAAAATTGATTTACCTAACAATTTGGAAATGTCACCTATTTTTAATGTGCAGGATTTGATTCCATACAAAGGACCAGTGATACCTGAGATTACTCAGCAGATGGAAATAGGAAAAGATATTCAAGATATACAGGTGAAAGCTAAGTCCAAGTTGCAAGCAGAGAAAATCCTGGATTCACAAGTTCAGAAGACAACCAGACGGAGGGTATACAGAGAATACCTAGTCAAATGGTTAGGGTTACCAGAAGCAGAAGCTACATGGATGGATGAAGAAGACTACAAAAAACAAGGAATTAGTTTGGCATTGTTGCCGACTAATTCAAACTAAATTCTTCCTTCGCAGAGGGGGAAGTATGGTGCAGAGCACCCTAGGGTTTTAGCTCTAAAACCTAGTAATTTGCAGAGTGATCAAAGGAGCAGGTCATGGTTAGCATTTAGGCTTGTTTGGTTAGTAGTTTTCTTTCATTCTCCTAAACACTAACGGTTTCAGCATCTTAACTCCTTGCACAAGAGTGGGCCAGTCACATTATGTCTATCGCACAATTGCAAGTTGAGGGGAGTTTAAGTTGAAACCGGTGTGAGAACATGACGTTAATGTATCACACAGTCGCGAGTTTATGGGCGGTCAGTATGAAAAAGTTGCAATTATGTGACAACAGCTCATCGCGAAGTCGGAAGGAATTTGGCAGTTAGTGGAAGACGGCTGCAACAAGGCGACGACGGTGCATTGCAAGCTTGCAAGGTGATTAGCGGTCAGTTTGGAAATAGCACGACACTGCGATGATAGTATAATCGTGCAGTCGGCAAGGCAAGTGGCGGTTAGTGAAAAGCGGTGCGACAGGGCGATAACCATGTATTGCACAGTCACCAGGAATAGACAGTTAGTTTCCAAGTGTGTGAGTGAGTGACAATCAAGGCATCATAGACTCATAGAGTAATCGTCAGTGTGGTTCAAGGCATTGTGAGTGCACGATGATGATGCATCGCCCAGTTGCAGATGAATAGGCAGCTCGTCTAGAAGTGTTGCGAGCGCGCGATAACACTGTATCGCGTACTCGTAGGGTAATCGGCAGCTCAGCTATAAGTGCTCCAAGAGCGCGACGAGCATTGTATCACAAGGTTGCAGATCAAAAAATGCATAGTGATTTTAACTCATGACTATGCGATTAACATTTGAAGTAGTGCAAGTGTCTGACCGAGCTGAGTAAGAGTTACGATGCCACAACCAGGAAAATGATGAAGTAGGTTGACACGTCAGAAAAGGAAGTTGAAAAGTCACTCACGACAAAAGAAGAAGAATGATATAGAGGAAGATATGTTTCCACGTCGACAGTTATGCTGATGATGAGCTTGATGACAGTTGCAGGAGGAATACGAAGAGTCGAGGCAGTTAGAATGCCCAGGTGGACAGGTAACCTAGAAATGGTTACAATCAAGAAGAGACCGAATATATAATGATGAAAGAAAACTTGTAGAAGGGGTTGAAGAAATGTAATTGTAAAGGCTAGCAGAAGTATTTTTTCTGTGTGTGTGCATTGTAAACTTTCTGATTTTCAATAAAGAAGTGTTCTTGGTGTGTTCCGTGTAACTTGTATTGTGTGCCGATTTTTTTAGAGTAGTATTCTGAGTTCAATTTAGTTCAATGGATACCTTTTGACTCTCATGATCAGGCTTATGGGATGTGACTGTCAAAAGGTACCCATTATGTATTTCTATTCTATTTTTGTGTTTGTGTCTGAGAAGTGGCTAGTCAGAGTTGGAAACAAGTCCTAGGCGAGCTAAATGGTCCGGCTAGGGAACTTGCAAGAGAGAGATAGAAGGAGAAGGTGCATGACTGAATTTATTCAATGCTCAGAGGAGGTAAAGAGTGAAGCTTTTCTGTGGGTAGGAAAACTAGGAGAGAGGGAGTATAGAAATCCTTCTAGTGAGGGACTGTGAGTAGCCCTAAGAGACTCAAGTGTGAGTCTAGAGGATCCTGAAGTGAATAGGATCCAAAGTGAGATTCCTAAGAGAGAGTAGGAGTCTAGGATAGTAAGGTGACCTCCCCATCAATGATCCATGTTTCTCACTTTGGTTTGAAATTCCATTAAAATGCCCTCCTAGTAGAACCTTTTCTTCTTTGAAATGAAGTAAAATAGAAGAAATGAAATAAAATCAAATGAATAGACTCTAACCGGGATCCAATTCTTATTAGTAGCTATCAATTCTACCTAAGATTAATTGTTACTCCAATGAATAATCAGACCCCAATAAAACCTTTGGAAAGGGATTAGACAAACTTTCATATCTTCACATTACCAAACATTTCTTTTTCCTGATCTAATGTAAACTTTGTCTCTTGTAGGAGCATAATGTTAGCATCTCTTGAATCCAAATAGCACTTTATAAATAACCTTTTGTAAGGGGCATTAATGCCTTTAACATTCCATGAGAGAACTTCAAGGGTACCCAACAAGATCAACATGCTATTGTTGGCCTAGATTTTTCTTTAGTAGATTCATTTTCTACCTTTTATTTTTATTTGATGGATTTTTCCAATGTTATCTAAATTCCAAACACAATTTTCTGTTTAGTTTTTTTCTTTTGGAGGGCGTGCCTCTTTCATTTTTGGAGAAAGGATTTCAATCAGATGATTCTCTCTTAAATTTTGAGAGATGTATAGGGTTTGAAAGAATTCATAGTCTATATTTCTATTGCGATCATCGTCCTTTTGGAGTTGAGAGATTTTTTAGCTTTCTGAGTGCTGAATGATTTATAAACCCTCTTGATCGACTATGTAATTTATCATTTCTACCTATTGTTGATTCGACGAAAAAAAATGGAACTAAAGTAAAGAAAGGTTTTGGGGCCACTAATTCAATTGAGGATTTTGAAGTGAAGGAGAGAGAACAACTACTTCTAGATCTCCCTAGTCTCTAAACAATATTCTTGACTAATTTTTTATTATGAGACAAAACCAAGGAATAAGCTTCCCAAACTTGAGGAATATTCTCTTCATCCATAAGACTCACTTTCAATTGATGGGACACTCGAGGTTGGCTACTATGTTGGCCATCCTAAGGTTTAGAAGTGGAAGTGGATAAAAAAAAATCTTATCTCCATTATCCACAATCCTTTCTTCTCCTACTTTAGTAAAACAAATTCAACCAATTATTCAAAATAAGGTTGTCGTGGAATTATTTTGAAATTATTTGAATTTAATTTGAAACTAGGAGGGGTTTTAAAAGTGACGATATCTGAGTTTAAATTTTACCCTATTTTCCTATTTGAGATTTTCCATTAAATAAAATGGGATATGTTGACATGTGTCTTGATGAAGAGGCTTGTGCACAACTAGGAAGATCAAGCTTTTTCACTTGTAGAGGGGATATCCGAGATGGTAAATGAGGGAGGAGATGTGGACAAAAACTAGAGGGATGAACTGACCAAGGCTTAAATCATTTTGGATATATAAATATTTTCACAGCTGAATGATGGGTTTGACAAAAAAGTATTGAATGGAATAATTGAGATGCACTTGGCCAGTGATTAGGTTTCAAGTATTATAGGGCATCTATTTTCCTTGAGGATGCTCGTGAGAATCCTATGAAACTTTCTACAAAGATTTAGTTGGTTGGAGAGTATTTTTAACTTGACCCAATATATGAAGAGATATGGCATTCAAATTTTGAAAGAAATGACCTCTTGAAGAGGGGACTTTCCCTTATACCTGAAGGGGGAAGAATGGTCTAAATATAAATTATTATTGTCATTTAGATATAGGGTAGAGTTACAAGGGTTCTCAATGATTTATGGGAAAAGGGCCAAATCATGCAAACAATTGCATTGAGCTGGGCATAGGAGGTGAGATAAGGGGACCATGGATATTTCAAGTCCCCAAATTCATTTGTGGCTTGAGATTATTACTAATAATAGATAAATATATTTTCTTTATTCTATCAAGAGTAATATGGGGAAATAATGTGAGAGAAAATGTAGGATGAATTATGCATTTAAATGAGGTTTGTTGTAATTGAAGATGAGGAAGTGAAGGATATTTATATGGACAGGATACATAAGCACAAAACATGTAAGGTATTTTTGTAACCAAAAAGAGATGAAGATGAAGAAATATTGGCAACCAAAAAGAGGGAAGTTTGGCCTAGAGAGGCGCAAGAGTTGTTAGATATGTATAAGGGTGTGGTTTTAGGAGATCTACCTAAATCATTGCCTCCTATTAGAGACATTATTCACCATATATAATTGTTAATAGGGGACTCACTTTGTAATAAATACATGCATACAAAATGACTCCTCAAAATGAAGAAGTTGCTAGACAAGTGCAAGAATTGCTAGACAAAGGGTTGGTGAGGAGAGGTCTCAGTCCCTGTGTGGTTCCTGTTGTTTGGGCTCTCAAAAAGAAGGGTAAATGGAGGCTATGCAACTATTCTAGGGCTATAAATATAATTACAATAAGATATCAATTGTCAATTCCAAGGATTGAAGACCTTTTGAACTGTCTAGGGGGTGCAAAGTACTACTCCAAGATTGATCTAAAGAGTGGGTACCATCAGATCAAAATAATCTAAGGAGATGAATGGAAGAAAAATTTCAAGACCCATGAGGTTCTATATGAGTGGATGGTCATTTGTTTTTGACTCTCCAATTCTCCAAGTACTTTTATGCACCTCATGAATTAAGTGCTAAAACCTTTTATTGGTAAGTTATGTGTTGTTTACCTTGATGATATTTTGGTCCTTAGTAAAGTAAAAGAACATCATTTGCAACATTTAGATTTGGTTATGAAGAAATTGCATGAAGAAAAAATAATGATTAATTTGGATAAGTGTGTTTTTATGAGGGAAGAGATGGCTTACCTTGGCTTTGTGATTTCAAGTGGAAGTCTGAAAATGCATTCCACAAAAGTGGAGGCAATCCTTAATTGGCCAACCCCAAGAAATGCAGGTGAAGTAAGAATTTTTCATGACCTGGCAAGTTTTAATAGGAAATTTATTAAAAATTTTAGTGATGTTTATTCTCCTATGCTTAATGTCATTAAAGTTGGAATAAAATATAAGTTTGAATGGACAAAGAGGGTTGATAAAGAATTTGAGTATTTCTAGAAGAGAATTCCCCAATACCCAATCTTGGACATACCTAACTTGAAAAAATTGGTTTCCATTGAATGTGATGCAATTAATCAAGCCATTGTGGTAGTGTTGAGCCAAGAAGGCAAGCCAATAGCCTTCTTTAGTGAAAAGCTAAATCAAACCAAACAAATATATTTATCCTATGACATTAAGCTCAATGTAATGAGGTAGGCTCTCAAGACATGGAGGCACTACCTATTACAAAAGGAGTTCATAGTATATGTACAAATAAACATGTACTTATTTTCCTAAATGGACAAGAAAATTTAAACCATGAGCACATGAAATGGGTCGAACAACTATAGTCCTACACTTTCACAATTAAAGATAAGAAAGAATGGTGTGGGAACACACCTAGGATAACCTCCATAGTTAGGGTGTTTTATCTTGTACTTGAAATTGGCCAAGTCAAGATGGTTTGTTTACTTTGGACCTTAGAAGGTCATTTCAATGTGGGCTAGGTGAGTTATTCATTAGGACTAAGGTCACCAAATTGGCCATAGTTAGTAGTTTTTGAAATTCTTAGTGTCAGGAGTTTGAGTTAGAGTCTTCAATGTGTCTTTAAACATATCAATGATGTCATAGAGATGCCATAAGGTCATGAATGTTCTTGGATCCTCAAAATGAAGAGGTTAGAGGTCCTAAAACTTAGGAAGTTGGCATAATGGAAAAGATGCCAAAAGTTGCTAAAAAGTTGCTATGACAACATTTTCAATAATTGCAAATGTTGGATGCAACTCGGTTACATAGGATTCCCTTGAAGCTAGGAGTGGGGAGTCAAAAAAAAGGCCCTAAAAACATGGAAGATGGAATCTAATGGGAAAAGAGGCTCAAATCTCGAGGTGAGTGATTCATTGTAACAAGTTTCACATATTAAATATAGCTCTGCAACTCTGTATTCATGAAACCCGAGCATTTTGATGTGACAGTGATGTGTAGAGGATTGAGAGACTAAATATAGTGATTGTATAGTGTTATTTTGACTGTTCTTAGACTTTTTCATTTGATAGGTGAGTTGATTAGAGTAGGATTGGTCTGTTGAATAAATTGTTTTGTGTTTAGTGTGCTCACTGGTCCTGTCCTGACCAGTCAGTCGATTCGTGGCTCCCCTATGAAATATAGCCATGAAAAAAACCTAAGGATGGATGGATATGTTAGGGGATTCATTATTGTATATATTTTTAGGATTAGGAGTCTTAGGAAGATGGAGAACTATTTTTACTACTAAGCCCTAGGCGAGCTAACAGTGCCTGGTTAGAGGCTTAGGATTGAAGAATTGAAGATTCTTTGGAGGGTAGAGAAGTAATCTACGGGCCAAGTATAGTTATAGATAGGGTATGGTCAAGTATCTTGATATAATATGAAGATTAAGTTCATGCCAATCCATGAGACCAAGTTTTGAGCAAGTTTTAAACTGTGTTGCAGACAGTCCTAGAAATTAGACCTATTAGCCCTATTGGACCTAGTTTGTAGGAACCCTATGTACGGATGACCTAGGGGATTAAAAATTTCAAATTATATTGTAAAATGATAAAGGGTATCTCAATGTGGGATTATATTTTCAAGTAGTTTGGGAAAGTTTTGAAAGAAATGGGAAAAGGTCACTGTAAAAGGCTACAAAGGAATAAGCCCAATTAGGACTCCTGGAGACTAAAGTTTGAACTTGATTAAAAAGGGTCAAGGGATCCATCAAAATTGAGTAAAATGGGAACATATGCATGGATTAAAACATGCTTAGCACCCCTATAATGAATCATGAATGCTAGAGTGGAGTTTGCACTTAGACCCTTCTAAGTGTAGTAGGAGAAGTGAAGAATTGAACTAACTAAAAGGTGTTAGTCTTTCAAGATGAAGCACAAGTGTAGAAACTCTTAGAGAAGAGTTGGAATTGGACTTAGTTAATCATATAATCCAATTAGGACATAGATGAGGCTAGGTTCCTAGAAGAGACAAGCTAGGTATCTTGGATGAAGTGCTAGCAAGCCTTGGAACACTTACACCATATTGGTATCAGAGCTTGATTAAGATCAGGCTTGTGGTGGATGTTTCAACCTACTAAATCAGTTGGAGAGAATATACGAGTGGGAGTAGTAGGAGACAAAACCATGGTGACTAACACTGGGTTAGCCAAAAAGGTGGATGGGCAAGAAGAAGAAAACAAGTTGTTAAGAGAAAGGTTGTCTCAAATGGAGCAACTCTTGGGAGAAGTCCAAGACAAAGCTGATAAAATTATAGAAAAGATAGATCAGAAAGAAGAAGAAGAAGAAAGGGAGAAGGGAGTGGATTTAGAAGAGGAAGCTCCAACTCCTGACCCTGTCATTGCTGAAGAACCCTTCTTAAAGGAATTGAAGGCTTTAAGTGGCAAAGCTTTGGAGGGTGTCCCACTATTTGGTGGACAAATGGATCCAGATTCAGTTGTTGATTGGATTGATAGTATAGAGAACCATTTCAAATTTTATGGTGTAACACATGCCCAAAAAGTGAAAGTGTCCAAGTCAAGGTTGAGAGGATCAGCTCTCACATGGTGGAAGTTTACTCAAACTGAAAGGGAGAAAGAAGGAAGGAGTCCTATAGTCACATGGAAGGGCATGGTGGCTAAGGTAAAGTAGGATTACTTACCTGATGAATATGAGGTTCAGTTGCATAGAAGAATACACAATCTTAGAAAAAAGATTTGGATGTCCAATCATACACCAAAGAGTTCCAAAAGTTGTGCTTAAGATCACAAGTGGTGGAGGACAAAAGCATCAAGCTAGCTAGATATTTGAATGCACTCAAGTGGTCTATTCAAGAAGACATGAGTCTTGTGAACTTCAAAACCATTCACCAATGTTATCAAATTGCCTTGAAGATAGATGAGAAAGGAAAAAGAAAACAAGAGCAAACCTCCAAAGGAAGAGGTAGAGGAAGGGATAGTAGAGGACAAAGAGGTGGCTATGGTGGGAGGAGTTTAGAATCAAGGACACAATGAGAAGTCAAGTACATTGAGTAGAATGAGGGAAGTTCTAGTAGAGGTGGTAGAGGAAGGAACTCAAATTTTAGAGGAAGAAGTGGTGGGCAAGGAAGAGGCAATTACTTTGCCAATATGAAATGTTATCATTGCAACCAAATGGGACATGCTGCCTATATATGTCCAGAGAAAGGTAGTACTTCTCAAGGAGGTAACAAGAGAACTAATTTAATTCATGAAGAGAGAAATGCAGCAGAGACACACTCTAAGGTACCATTAAATTCAGAAGAAGGTGAGAACCTCATGATGAGGAGAACATTGATCAAGGAGCTGGTTAGAGAAGAACCCAGCCAAAGAAGGTCCCTGTTTAGAATCAAATTTAAAGTGATGGGAAAAGTATGTAGAGTCATCATTGACTCGAGGTCTACTGATAACATTGTGTCAAAAGAAGCAGTTAGCAAGTAAAGCATGACAAGGATACCCCACACCCATCCTTACAAGGTCACATGGCTCAATAAGGGACAACATGTCTTAGTCAATGAGCAAGCATAGGTGGAGTTCTCAATAGGGAGATATAAGGACAAGGTTCTATGTGATGTGCTACCTATGGATGCCTACCACTTGCTCCTAGGAAGACTATGGAAATTTGATCTCCAAGTTATCCATGATGGAGTGAATAACTCCTATACATTCAAGAAGGACAAAGTAACTTTCAAAATCCAATCATTGTTAGAGGATGCAGATGTGAAGATAGAAGGTCCTAATGTACTAATGGTGGGTGAAAAAGAATTCATATAATCCATGGAAGAAGGAGAAGGATTTGGGTATGCATTGGTGCTAAGGCCAAGAGAGAAGAATGAAGGAAAAGGCTACAAGAAGCCAAAGCTACCTAAGGAGATACAAAACATGTTGCAGACTTATGAAGGTATAGTAAGTGATGGACAACCATCAACATTACCCCCTACATGAGCCATAAGTCATAGGATATAATTCATACCTGGAGCTACCCTACCTAATAAAGAAGCCTACAAGATGACCCCTCAAAAAAATGAGGAGATTGCTAGGAAAATAGAAGAACTCCTAAACCAAGGCCTTATCAAGAAAATAATTAGCCCTTGTGTCATACCCACTATCCTAGTGCCCAAGAAAGGAGGAACATGGAGGCTTTGTACTGATTCAAGGGTCATAAATAGGATAACCATTAGGTATAGGTTCCCCATTCCTAGGATTGAAGACCTAATGGATTGTCTAGGTGAAGCCAAGTACTATAGCAAGATAGACTTGAAGAGTGGGTATCACCAAATTAGGATACATGAGGGAGATGAATGGAAGAAAAAATTCAAAACCAATGAAGGTTTGTATGAATGGCTTGTCATGCCATTGGGACTGTCTAATGCCCCCTCCACATTCATGAGGCTCATGAATGAAGTCCTCAAAGACTACATTGGCAAATTTGTAGTAGTATATCTTGATGATATAATTATTTATAGTCTAGGAAAAGAGAGGAGCATCTTCAACACCTTGAGACTATCTTCAAGAAGCTTAATGAAGAGAAGTTGATGATCAACTTTGAGAAATGTGAGTTCATCAAAATAGAGTTTGTGTACCTTGGATTTGTTCTCTCTCATGGCAATCTGAAAATGGACAAGAGTAAATTGGAAGCCATCATGAATTGGCCTACTCCAAGGACAACAATAGAGGTAAGGAGTTTTCATGGACTTGATCTATATTATAGGAATTTTATAAGGTAGTTTAGTGCTATTTGTGCTCCTATGTTGGACACAATTAAAGGAGGAATGAAGACTAAGCTCATATGGAATGAACAAGACACTAAGAGCTTTGAGTTTTTAAAAGAAAAGATTGCTACCCAACCTATCTTAGTCTTTCCAAGCTTTGATAAGCTTTTCACCATTGAGTGTGATGTAAGAAATGTGGCTATTGGAGTTGTCCTAAGCCAAGAGGGCAGACCAGTAGCATTTAAAAAAGTTGAGTGAATCCAAGAGGAAGTACTCTTCCTATGACCTTGAAATGTATGCATTGGTTCAGGATTTAAGGAAATGGAGACACTATTTTCACCCCAAGGAGTTCATAGTCTACTCGAATAATCAAGCTTTAAGTTTCTTGAACTCTCAAGAAAAGTTGAGTCACAAGCACATGAAGTGGGTTGAGTACCTACTGTATAGTCAGAAAATGGAAGCCCTTCCATGGTAGACTAGTTTAGCCTTCTGAGTAGGTGGTTTGGGGTCATATAAAGCACCTTCAATGGTTTCTTGACTTTGACCTACCTTTCCCCATATTATGCCTCTTATTCCACTTCTTTCCAACCAATTTTTGGCATCCTAGACTGCAGATCTGAGGTTTTTAACTTCAGGGTCAGGGTCAACCTTTTGGGTCTATGTCGACCTTGACCCTGACCTAGTTCAAGGTAGACCTCGACCCTAACCTAGGTCAAGGTCAACCTTGACCCTAACCTAGGTCAAGGTCAACCTTGACCTTGACGCAGGGTTCAAATATGAGGGTCCCATAGTTTCTGGATCTCGGTCTTTGCAAAATGTTATTTCCCGCTTCCGGGTCGGCTATTTCGGGTTCCGAAGCATTGATTCCTAAATTATATTTAACTTAGGTCATCTCCTAGGGGTAAAGGATTTAATGGAATTTTAATTCTCCTATGTTAGCCTCCTTAGAAGATTGTGCCCTAATTTCATATAAAAGGAAGCCTTTCTCTCTCATTTTCTCTAAGTCTTCCAAGTGCAAAAAGCTCTAACCAAGATTTTGTTCAAGCATCCATTGTTATACATATTTTCAAGATCTCAAAGTTTTCAATTCTTCCTCCTCAAGCATTCAAGATCTCCATTGAAGATCAAGGATTCAATCTCTCAATCCTTTGAAGGGATTTGGTTCAAGCATTCAAGATTTATCATTCAAGCCCTAGATCTAGCCATCACGATGGTGTGATCTTCCTTCAAGATCCTTTTTGCATCTTCAAGATTATTTCATCATCTCTTTAATGTGGATTCCAAGCATACAATCACGGAGGTTTATGGTTTCTAAAATTCATGCTTTCATACTTACATACTTGCTTACATTTGAATTACAATTACATATCTATTTAATATCATAGCTTCATTGTTAGATTCAATTCTACTACTTGCTAGCATTCTTATTTCAATTATTGATTTC